>CAJQZJ010000271.1:3186429-3234313 GCA_907164525.1 Lophiomys imhausi | reverse complement strand
ACCCGCCATCCTCTTCCCTTTTTTTTTCCTTTATTTTTTATTTCTCCAAGTTACATCTCAATCGCAGTCCCCTCCCTATTCCCCCTCCAGTCCCACCCTCCCACCCTCAACCCCCCATCCTCTTCCCTTTTTTTTTCTTTTAAGTTTAAGGTATATCTTATTTCCCCTTATAGTTTCCCCTTTCAGTCCAACAAATGACTCTTTCTCTTATAATAATAAATACAATATAAAACAACAGAGGTAATTAGGCCACAGTTATGAGGATTATATGGCTTAGCGTACATTCCCAATGTTCAGTCCATATGTATTTGGTACTTGACTTTAACATTCTACTATCTAACCATCTCCATGAGTTTAAAGTTCTATATCTGACTCAGCTTTCATACTAACTTGCAACACAATTTTAAAAGTATCTTCTTAGATCTATAACACTCTCTTGACTCCTAAACAACTCAAAATTTAATTATGAGACTCTAGCTATCTGTTCTTCAACCACCTCAGAGACCTGAGAGGGATAAATATATCTGATTTTATAGGAAGTACAGGGCCTGCAGCTTCCAAAACTAAGAAATGACATACCAGTGGCTGCCTGGACATTTCCCATTTTCTCTCCATACATTACAGCATGAATCTTCAGTCATTTGGCCCAGTTTCTCTGACAGACGTTGATTGTAGAGCAGGGGTTTTGAAGGACTTACCTACCCTGTCTTGGCAGAGCTAGGCTTACCTGCTTCCAGGTTTTGCCCTTTTTGGACAGCATTCTGTCTACAGTTGGAGCAAGCAGCTTTTCCTACCAAGAGATAGGCTTGTGACTAATTCAGTCATCTCCCATTGGAGATTCTTTGATGCTCATCTTTTACTTGGAGGAGAATAGGGGGTGCTGTCAGGAGTTGATATGTCTTGATATAAAAAAATCTAAAGTTATGAAAACATCTTTGAATGCCATATTCTGCAGATCTCTTGAGGTTTTTGAAGAGGCCTTATCTATCTCTTATATTAGGGTAAGCAGATGTTGCTTGTCTCTTAGCAGGTTTATTTCTGATTAGCTTAGCAAGTAACTATAATAGGCTGTCATAGTACCTAACAGAATGACCTGCTTGCATAACCATTAGTTTTCATTTCTTAATTATCCTAAACAGTTCATGACAATTAGTAGTAAAAGGCCGAAACATCCCATTTCATTTTTTTTCTTTACCTCCTAACCCTTCCATCCCATTTCTCTGGGGTGGGGTGTCCTTATATAACAGTCCCTCATTTCAGTTGAGAGGTCGTATGAGGACCAATAGCCTCCTCATTCATTAGGGGTCTATGAAGCAGTACCATCAGTGAAAAGTGTCTCGTTGCCCGGGAGAGAGAACTACTATACAAACAAACCAATAAGCAGACAATAGATAAAAAAGACTAAAAAATATAAAAATATATAAAAAATCGTTAAAAAAATAAAAATAAAAAATAAAAAGTCTATGTCCTAGTTCCCTTTGGTGTGTTAGTTGTAGTATCCATACCTTCTACTATATAGCTAAAATCCTACTATAAGTCAATAGATGCCATATGCATCCTTCTGAGTCTGGGTTAGCTCACTCAGGATGAGCTTTTCTAGTTCCATCCATTTGGCTGCAAATTGCATAATTTCATTGTTCCTGATACCTGAATAGTATTCCATTGTGTAGATGTACCACAGTTTTTTAACCCATTCTTCGGTTGAGGGACATCTGGGTTGTTTCCAGTTTCTAGCTATTACAAATAAGAATTGTCATCGTTTTTATGTGTTTCAGTTGTGGTGAGGTGGTTCAGGCTTTACAGAATAGCGTTGCTTTCTTTCGTTGGAGACATTTCGCTCTGTTTTTTGTTTGTTTGTTTGTTTGTTTTTTTGGTCTGGGGCCTCTGGCCATGTCGAATTTTTTTGCTGTCTTCTGGACTTGGGTCCAAAGGGGGCGCTTTGGTGTAGGAGTAGCGTTGCCTTACTCCACCCCTATAAGGTGAGTCATTCAGCCCACCTCCCAGGTGGTGACCTAACTAATCCAGGTGGCAGAACTGTGTACAAGTAAGCTCTGGTTCCCCGCCGGAAGGGCCCATACTAGTACAAAAGTCTGATATACGACAGTTTCACATATCTCACAGTTTGCCCGGGGTTGGTTCCTGTAGCAGGTAAATCTGCAGTTCAGCTCCAATAGCCATGCCGCTCCCGCGGCTTGTAAAATGGTCAGTTTCATCACAGACTGCGATCTGCAGTCTGAAGGCACTTTGCAGCCAAGCTGCGCTCACTTCCAAGGGTCGCAACCTTTTGCCAGATAGTTGGATCATCTGTGTGAGACCTGGGAGTGCCCAGCAGGGTGGGGATTATCTCTGCATGGATTCTGAATCTGTCTGCTGGGTATTAGGTTGAAACTTACCTGGAGTCTCTCCTGTTAGGGGATGGGTGATCCCGATTCCCGGGTCCAGCGGTTTCCTTGCATGTCTGAGAGTGGGAAGGAGAGTCCTGCCCAGGGATCTTCTGTGGTCCCTGGGTAGCTGGGTGAGATTTAGAAGGGGTTGTGCCCTTTGTACAGCATCCTGCAACACTTGCCACCTTGTGACTGTTAACCCCAAAAGCAAAATACGTCCGCTCAGGCCGCCGCCATCTTGGATCCCCCAGCTCTGTCTCTTTTATGTAACAAATTTTTCCTTGCCTTTACTTTAGAACTAATCTGTCTGGCTTGCAGCCTACTTGTGACAAAAACTGATCAAATCCAGGATGAAGCACAGGGGCTCCACAATGCTCATGCTAAGTAGTTAACTCTTACTTTCTCCTTTCTTCAATTTTTGGCATAATTTCTCTTCTTTTCTCTCATAGTTCAGGTACCTCAATTCAATGCTGATCTGGCACGGATGTGCTCCACTGCTCCTCATCGAGGCCACTCTGGGTGCCATATGTGCCACAGCTTCATTCTGTATCTATAGCACAAACTTAGCCTTCCCTGGTCACATGTCCATATATCCTCTTTGAGCCTGATAGTATTTTTCAGATTTCAAAATACTAATTTATTTATGTTTTTACAGTATTTGGCTTTAAGCTCTGCTTGATTTAGTACTTCTACTCCCCCACCCCAAGTAAATAGTTCACAAGATATATTTTAAGTTGATAAAAGGTGATAACAATACAGTATATCACGATTAATATTGCATTATGCATTCATTCAATTCCCAACCCTCTACTCACCTTTACACCTCAATTACAACCATACATATAAATATAGTTTAAGAGACATTTGTAGATTTTCAACTGCTTTGTCCTTCAGTTAATAGCATATACCATGCTTATGAAAATTAACTGCTGTTGAAAATTGCAATTCCTAAATAGCAGTGTGGTTCTGTTTCTCAGGAGTGCATTTGAAAGTATTTCCTAGGACAGGTCACTTAGCATATTAGTTATGTATTCTGAGTTATACTTTCAAGCTTCAGGTACTACAAAAAGCTAGATTGGTAAAACACAGAAAATGCAAGCATTGTGTTAGTTCCCAGATCATACAGAACTGGAAAGGGAATCCTGCCACTCAGACAATTCTATAGCATCAGCTCTATGGCATTTGAGGTCAACCAATTAAACCACTAATGAATAAATGTTTCCTTATAGCCAAACATTGCTACTATTTGTATCTCTGTCATTAATCACTTATGTTTCCCTCCATGTATCAAAGGAGATGGATCATATACTTTGGACAGCTAAATCACATTTGAAGAAATAAAAAAGGAAGTAGAAAACAGCATGTGTCCTAGTCTTACCTTACTTAAACTCATAAATACATTCCTCTGTAGCTCTTGTTGTGTTGTTTTCTAATTTGTCTATATAAATATAACTATTCACTGGAAAATCATTTGTTATGCCATTTAGAGTTGCTATTATTAATTTCATGAGCGCAGTGAAATATTATAAACTGTTCCAAAGTATGGGGAAAAAAAGTACTGCTCCAGAAAGCATACAAAGGTGATACAACCAAGACCACCAGTGGTGACTAAAAAGGACTGGTATTTAAGATAATAATGATCAAACACTGAGCATGCTGGCACATGACTATAATTCCATTACTCATGAGGTAGAAGCAAAAGAGAAAAAAAGTTCTAGGTCATCTCTGACTACAAAATGAGTTCCAGGCTGGCTTAGAGTATATGAGAACCTGTCTCTAAACAAATAAACAGATGAATAAATAATATAAGAAAAGGAAAAATTATTCATGTTTAAACTCATGGTGCATATTTGTATTCTGTAAAGAATTAAAAACTCTCTGGGCTTTGAGTATTCTCATATAAAGTTTCAGCACCCTAAATGAAGAAGATAAAAAATGATATCATTTATTTTCACTAGAAATATTTTTATTTTCCTAGTCCCTGAGAAGTAGATCTGTAATTATTTTGAATAGTAAATCATTTTGTTCTGAACAGACAGTTTTCTAAAACTTCCCTTACCTATAAAAGGAAAAACACTAACTCACTCACAAGGGCAAAAACAGCCCAATGATATTTGATCTCCTACTATTAAATATAGCAGTTAAGGAAAGCAGGGAATGCTGTACTTAGCATTTGATATGCAAACAAAGATTGTTATATCCAGAAAAGCTATATTTAAACTAAATGGATAAATAAAGTGTTTTTTTTTTTTAAAGACAAGTATTACTTAAGGCACTTCACAACCTCAAGCCCAGCACTGAATACTTAGAGGAATGCTATACCAAGAGGAGGAAGAAAGAATCTCTATCTGAAGGGCACAGAGAAGAATAAACTTCAAGAAAGAAGTATTATACAAAAAGGGAGCCAGGAAGGAATCCAACATAGCACCAGCAGTCTCTGTACTAAGAGGGGGGGAATGGGAAAACAAGTGATTCAACCAACCAGAGCAACATCCCACAAAACGACAGGAATTATCAACCTTAAAAACCATTGCTCAATAATCTCAAGGCAAATGGCTTTAGCTCATATAAATATGTATACTATGTGAATGAACTTACAATCTACAAAAAGACATCTTTTGTCTCCAAGTAGTAGGCCGCCAGTGTAAGAGGAAGCTCTTAGCCCTCATATGGCTGCTGAACTGACAGGGGCTGATATGTAGGACAACCCACACTGGAGGAGTAGGATAGGTGGGAGAAAGGGTAGAGGATGGAAGGTGGGGAGGGGTAGAGGGAGGGGATTGTGATGGAGGTATAAATTGAAGTAATAAATAAACATAAAAAAATTGTGTTTGTTAACTTGACACAAGCTAGAGTTAACTATGAAGAGGAAATCAAACTTGAAAAAATACCTCTGTCAAATTGGCCTGTGGGCAAGTCTATGGGGGCAATTTCTTGATTAATGATTGAGGAAGGGGTCATCCTACTATAGGTGGTATCACCCCTGACAGGGTTATATGAATAAGAAAACTGAGCAAACCCTGGAAAGAATGTCAGTTTGCAGTATCCCTTCACAGTTTAGTCTTCAATTTCCTCCTGAGTTCCTGTTCTGGCTTCCCTTGAGTGTTACATGGAAAACATCCTTTAGGTTATATTATAAATGTAACACAATCCAAGTTTCTTTTGATCATGTTCTTTATTAGAGCAGTAGAAAACTAACTAAGACAACATCTCACTGATAAAGACACGTAAACACTGAGAATGACAGGAAGGAAAACAATCTACCAAGCAAAGCAGAGCTGAAAATGAGCCCATTGATATTAGATGAAGTTGACTATCAGACACTATTTGTAAGAATAGACAATAGAAGAAACTACATGTTAATGAAGTTGACAATTCATCAGTAATACATAACTATTGCAAATGTATATACACCAAATTAATTTCCATTTTTATCAAACAAACTCTAGTGAACAACAAAAACGTAATCAATTCTGAGTCATGAATTAATCAAATGATATAGCCAGAAATGCAAGAAAAAAATTTTATCCTCTGAGTGAATACAGAAATCTCATATAAGCAAGCAAATAAACAAATAAAACCAGTTAGCACAGTTTAACAGCATAGGCTGAAAAACCTAACATGAGAAGATAATATTCTAAAGCAGTGGTTCTCAAGCTTCCTAATGCTTTGACCCTTTAATACAGTTCCTCATGTTATGGCGATCCCCACCCCAACCATAAAATTATTTTTGTCACTAGTTCAGGCTATAATTTTTCTACTGTTATAAATCATAATATAACATCTGAGTTTTTCTGATGGTCTTAGGTGACCCTTGTGAAATGAATGGTCATTTGACCTCCAAAAGCATGATGGTATACAGGTTGAGAACCATTGTAAAGAAAAGAAAATCCACAATTATTGTTGATAACTGTGAAATATGCATATGGTGTTTGTCCTGTGTTCAAGTAAAAAGGTTCATTAAGATCTCTGGAATAAATTATAGATATTAGCCCTCTGTCAGATGTGTGGTTGGCAAAGATCTTTTACCAATCTATATGTTGCCATTTTGTTCGAATGACAGTGTCCTTTGCCTTGTAGAAGCTTTTCAGATTCATGAGGTCCCATTTATTGATTGTTGGTCTTAGAATCTGAGCTATTGGTGTTCTGTTCAGGAAGTTGTCACCTGTGCCAATGAGTTTGAGTCTTGTCCCCACTTTCTCTTCTATCAGATTTAGTGTGTCAGATTTTATGTTAAGGATTTTGATCCACTTGCACTTAACTTTTGTGCAGGGTGATAAGTATGGGTCTATTTGGACTAGAAAAGCTCATCCTGAGTTAGCTAACGCAGACTGAGAAAGATGTACATTACATCTATCCACTTATAATTGGATTTTAGCCATATAGTACAGGATAACTATTCTACAACCAACAGACCAAAAGGAACAGGAACATAGACTATTTTACCTGTTAATGAGACACTTTGCCCTGGTAGTGCTGCCATGTAGGCCCCCAGTATATGAGCAACCTCTTAGCCCTCATATGACTGCTAACTGGAGGGGGGACTGATATGCAGGGACACCCCACTCCAGAGGAATAGGATAGGAAGGAGAGGGGGTAGACAGTGGGAGTGTGGGACCAGGAAGGGTGAAAAGGGGGCACTGTGATGGAGATGTTATTTGAAGTAATAAATAAACCCACACAAAGATAATAATAAACAAACACAAAAATATATAATATATATGTAAATAATAAATAAACACAAAAAGATATTTGGAATATACAATATGAGGTTTTTCTACATGTTGTCATGGTAATTGGTGTTTGTTATCTTTGCGTAGTTTCAGAATGGGAAATGGTGCTTTGAAAGACCAAGATATGCTTGCAGACTTTGGCTTTGAGCTGGGTACCTCCTCATTCTCTAGGTTAGAAAAAGTTTGATTTGCTCATTAGTGATCTCCAATGTAAGTTATCTTCCCTATGTAATAAAACAGGTATTGAAACACCAAAGCACAAGTAGAGCTTTAAGATAGCACAGTACATGGAGGGTGCCAACATGCAGAGGGGAGAGTCGTATTCTCATCCCTTCTCCCATAACTGCATCTTCTCCACAAACAAATCCTCAGCACTTCTCTGTCCTTGCTTTCCTGTCCATCAGCCAGTCATTTGATGGCAGACAGAAGTGTCATATCTCCTAGAGTTCTCGCCAAGACACAAAATTCCCTAAACCTGAGAAGGAGTGATGCTGTCAGAAGTGCAAGCACATTCCAGTTTATTATGCTTCAGGATACTGTGCTTCGTGTGGTCAATAATGTTTCCAAATGGAGAGTGAATGGCCACCCAGCCTCAGGAAAGTCTCAGTCATGGTTCCCTGGCATAAGCCTATATGTGGTTGTGTCATTGTTTGTTAATCTTAAGAAAATTACAGATTTCTTTCTCATTATTCTGACATATATTATGATGGTCTGTGATCTTTAATGGTTTCTGACTTCTCTACTAAGTGTGCTCCCTCTGCTTGTTCTTCCCTGTCCTTAAAATACACCAGTATTGAAATTAGTCTAACTATTGACTTTGTGGTTCCATGTAAATGTTCAAATGGAAGAAGAAGTTGGAATGTACTGTATAGGATCAAAACCTAGAAATAGATTTAGTACAGAAAACAAGGCAGGCTGATCTGGACTTGTATGCCAACCATTTAGCAAAGGTGTGAGAATGAAAACTCCTAGAGGCAATAAAAATGCTACTTTAGTGATCACACTTAGAGTAACAGCCATATGGCTAATATTGAGGATGTTTTCTGCACAAAAATTAAAACAGCTACAACTTTCATGTAAGCCAAAGCTTACTCCAGAGCACAGTTCCAGCTTTCTCCAGTCTTATGAAACAAAGTGAGGCAGGTACAAAAGAAAAACATTGACGATGATAACCATTCTCAGGTTATCTCTAAATAGCTTTACTTGGTATTTCTCTGATGGACAAGGACATTTAAAACAAACAGCAGGAAAATGCTGACATGGATAGAGGGGAAAGGAAACAACTATACAGTTTTATAGGAGTGTAATTGGTGCAACCACTGTAAAAATCAGTCTAGAGGTTTTCCACAAAAGTATAAGTAGAATAGCCATATGATCCAGCTATATATCACTTGTCATATACACCAAAGGAATATATGCCACTACAGGGATGTTCATTGCTTCTCTATGCACAATGGCTAGGAAATATAATCCACCTAGATTATCATCAATTAATGAATGCATACTGAAAATTAATTTCATTCTGCTGCAAAGAAAAATGAAGTTGTGTAACAGGAAAAAAGACAGAAGTGGACATGCATTATGTGAAGTTACCCAGAACATTAATTCTCTCTCCTACATGCAGATCATAGCTTAGGATTTTTAATTCTGTGTGTTTACCTTGAAAACCTATAGAGACATGAGAATTGTGAAGGAGCCACAGGAAGCATTGAGAGGAATTTAAATGTGGCAGAGATAAATACATTTGATATAAGAACAGAGGGAAAGCAATTGAAGATATCAAGATTTGGAGGCATAGGGCAAGGGAGGACCAATTGGGAAAGGATTAACTAAAGCTAAAGATGTATGAAGAAGCCATATAGATATTTACTAATTTAAAATATATAATTGTGAACATGTGTGGATAATTCCAGTTCTGGAAGCTTTGAGTTATTATATGAAAATCCTGAACTCAGCTATAGAATATCCTCTATTAGTTGGTGGCCACTGAGTTCTCCAAAATATATACCCATTATTGCTATCGTTCTTGATTTCTCACTAGAAATAGATGGTAAAGCCCAATTACATAAGAGACTAAAGGATGAAGAACATAAAGAAATAGGGCCAGTTTCCATTTTCATAGTCTTGGGAATACATATATATGTAGGCAAGAGAGGGTAGAAACGTTATCAGTGTTTTTATCCAATCTGAATCTTGCATAATATAACAACCTACCTGACAATATGTATTCACTGGTGAAATAGTGACATAGAGATTATAGAGGTAACCAACTGTGTTTTATTTGGATTTGAGACCCACTCCAGAAATAATTCCTGCCTTGTTCTGTGGACCTGATCCATGGTTGGGAACATTAGAGGCCATAGGTGACCATATTCCTGTTGCCTTGATAAATAATAATACTGTCAAACTGACTCCTAAATCTTGTTTATAACCTTAGGTAGAGCTTCTCTAAGCATTGGTCAGAGAAGCTTCTTTTTGCAGCAAATACTGGTTAATAAAGAAACTCAGGGCTTGCCAAAGTGCTGAAAGAAAAATACATGGAAATTGCAGTAAGATATAAAATGAGATTTCATTCATTTGCTACCAAACACATAAATATGCATAATGGTTAAAAATCATTTTTTCCTTCTAATTTGGTGACAAAAAATGCAGAATCTTGTTTGTGTTGGGCTTTTGTTTTTGAGACAAAATTGAAAATTCTTAAAATTGAACATACCAAGGAGACACATACCATAGAGAAGAATCTGCATGAGAGACTATCTTGATTCTATTAGTGTCCCCATAATCTGAGTCTCTTAGTTGGCACTCAGTTGACACTTAGTTGGGATCCAATTGCCATTGACTGGCTGGTCATTGTATAATTAACTTAGGAATATGACATTATGTCAATTTAGTGAGGCTTCAATCAATAGCATTTTTAAGAGAAAAAGCTAACTAACAAAGAAGGTAACTGTGAACATACATTGCTTAAACTCGATGATGTCAATTACAAAAGTGATGTTAAGGAACAATGGAAGTTGCACTTCCAAACACATATGTCTTTTTTCAAGGCTGAACTCTTAGAGTTATTGGGGAGTTTTTTTAGGAGAAACCAATACTACCTCACAAAGAAGAATATCACAGTCAGCATGTTTCTAATAACAGTGCCACAGTGATAACTTTACATTGGTCTTGACTTAATTCTCTCTGGAGATTTCAAACATCATACCTTGTCTGTTTCTGCTTACTCTGAATCAGAATGCCCTCGTGCAAAGCACTTTGCTCATTCCATTAAAGATACATGGCCAGAGTAGATGGGAAAATAAACAGAAGTTATTGTGGGAGTTGATAAAATGCTCTTCTAAAACTGCAAGATATAGAGATAAAAAACCAGAGCTGGGATCAGAAATTTATACAAGGAAATATGTACAAGTTATTTGTAAGGGAGATTACAGAAAGAACCAATTTACATCAATTGAAATTTTACACAGCTGACACAGCATCGCAACATTGATAATCAGGGAATACATAAAATATTTTAATAAATAGTTGAGCATAATTTGGTTATAATAATAAAATTAGCATCCCACATAAAATGAGTGAGTACAGGGAATGTACACTAATGATCCTGACAGAGTGGTCATCTCCTAATGCACACTAGTGATTGTGAACACATAATCACTACCACACATCGCCAACATACAATCTCTTATTTCTTTTGCTTTTGGATTTATTTCAAGGTATCTTATTGTGAACACACTCATTTTAAAATTAGTATTTAAACCAAAATAATAAAGATATTTGAAAATCCTGGTATATATGGTCATCCTAAACATGCCTGAAGAAGTACACCTCATGAAAACTGTGAATTGTTGTGGTGTAGGCAAAGTTATGAGTAATGTTACAGTGTGCCTTTGGCTCTACAAACATTAAATTAACAAATAACCTCAAAAAGCAGATAAGATGGAAAGTAGTTAGCATTTGCATATGAGATATTCTATATGATAAAGTTAATGGTTGCTTGAATTTAAGCCCAGTACTAAACATTTTATTATAATAAATTATTGATGCAGGGACCTGTTATACATTCTAAATGTTAATTAATTTACTCCCAGAAGCCTGCTTGCTCTGCAAGTCCATAAACATATATACCAAATGATTCTGTGTTACCTTACTTGTTAAACATTGTCTCTGATTGGTTGAATAAATGCTTCAGACTAGATTGGACAGAGAGAGAGGTAGTCAGGGCAAAAGTTGGGGCAGAGAGGATCATGGGAGGAAGAAGCCAGAAGGAAGAAAGAGAAGACATATCATGGGTTAGAGAGAGAAGAACATCCTTCCATGTGGTCTGGAACATTGGCATAGCAAGGAGAATAACAGCCCAAGGGGACTTTTGTATATATTAGGGTTTTATTTGTGCAATAGGATTAAAAGATAGCTTAGATGGGCTAAGATTACACAATTCTGGCTAAGGGCTAAGGTTTGTTAATATTTGTCACATATCTGTGTGTGATTATTTATAATAGAGGGTTAAGAATTAACACCACCAACAAATTAACTATAATATAAATACTGGAAATAATTTAATTATTTCAACAAATTATATTTATATAAATAAATTTGTTATATAAACAATATTCATCTACTTAGACTGTACATGTAATTTCTCATTTATAAATTACATTCTTAAAACTGTTGCACTGGCTTCCAGACCAGCTCTCCCTAGGGTACTCAGACCTGCAACTTCAGGAATAACTGGGTTGGATCCCTTATCCTCCCTCTTCCCACAAATTCCAGTGTTGCCTAGTGCTTTGGGATATACCAAGCAGACATGAGCTTAGTACTGTGCCCCAAGTTCCATTGACCTGACCTTGCCACACAGAGGTTGCTAGGCCTGATTCACTAGGAACATCCAGTGACATCTTCTGGACCAGTTCCATCTGGGGTCACCAGGCCTAAAACTTCAGGAACATCCAGGAGGATCCCTTCTTTTCCCAACCCCCACAAATCCTAGTGGTGTCTAGTGTTCTAGGACACACCCAGTTGGACTGAGCTGAGTGCTGTGCCCCGAGCTCAATCTCCACTATCCAGACTACCCCACTAGAGGTTACCAGGCCTTATATACCAGGAGAATCCAGTGCCAGGGTCTGGAACGGCTCCAACTACAGACACTAGGCCTGAAACTTTAGGACTATCCAGCATCCAGCACCATCATCATCCAGACCTTATCCACCTGGGGTCACCAGGTGTGAAACTTCAGGAATATTCAGAGGTCATCAGGCCTGATACAATAGGAACACCCAGGCCTGCTACATCAGGAAAATCTAGCTTAATTGTGGGGCTACCACTCCTGTGACCTCCACAAGATCAGCTGCCCCAGGGACAACCATGCTGTCTGTAGCCCTGCTACTCCAGCAACATCCAGGCCTGCTGCACCAGGAATATCCAGAGTCCCCTGGGGCACATCCAGGTGCCCTGAGCTTTGTGCTGTCCCCATGAGCTCTGTCATCCAGACACTGACCCACCAGCTTCCATAATACCTGCTCCACCAAGAACACCCAGATTCATAGCACAGAAACATCCAGGCATGCTGCAGAAAAAACAGCCATGAACAGCCAGGGACAACCAGATTGCTAAAGGTCAGTGTAAGAACACAACCAACAAGAGCCAGGGCATCATGACAACTTTAGAGAATAGCCATACTACTACATCAAGACCTAGTTATCCTAACACAACAAATGAACAAGAAAATGACCTTAAATCAAACCCTATAATGATGTTAGAGGCCTGAAAAGAGAAAATGAAGAAATACCTTAAACAAGTTACAGGAAAATTCAATCAGATAAGTGAAGAAAATGAATAAAACAGTACAAGATCTGAAAATGGAAATAGAAGCAATAAAGAAAATGCAAACTGAGGTGATCCTGCAGATAGAAAAGCTACAGAATAGAACAAAAACTACTGACACAAATATCTCCAACATAACACAAGAGATGAAAGAGAGAATCTCAGGCCTAGAAGATACAATTCAAGAAATCATTGGTAATTGAAAATGTTGAATCTAAAAATTTCCTGACACAAATCATTCAAGAATTCAGGGACATTATGAAAAGACCAAACCTAAGAATAATAGGAGTAGAAGAAAGAGAAGAATACCACCTCCAAAGTCCAGAAACTAGTTTCAACAAAATCATAGATGAAAACTTCCTGACCTATAGAAAGAGATGTTTGTAAAAATAACAGAAGCTTACAGAACACCAGATAGATTGGACCAAAAAAGAAATTCCACCTACCACATAATAATCAATACACAGAATATGCAGAAAAAATAATATTAACAGCTGCAAGGACAAAAGACCAAGTAACATATAAAGGCAGACCTATTAGAATTACACTCAAATTCTCAACACAGACTCTTAAAGCCAGGGGGGCCTGGGAAGATATCTTACAGACCCTATGCAAACACATATATCAGCCTAAACTACTATACCCAGCAAAACTTTTAGAGCTTTTGGGATTGGAAAAAGTTTTTCCAAGCAAACAGACAAAAGAAGCAAGCGGGAATAGTCATTCTTATATCCAATAAAATAGACTTTCAACTAAAATTAATCAAAACAGATGGGGTATGTCACTTCATACTTATTAAAGGAAAATTTGATGATATATCAATTCTGAACATTTATGCTCCAAATGCAAGGGCACCCTCATTCATAGAAGAAACATAACTAAAGCTTAAATAACTCATTGATCCTCACACACTAATAGTGGGAGACTTCAATAACCCACTTTCATCAATGGACACATCATTGAGACAGAAACCAAACAGAGAAACAGTGAAGTTAACAGGTGTCATGAATCAAATGAACCTAACAGATATCTACATAACATGCCATCCAAACACTTAAGAATATACCTTCTTCTCTGTATCTCATGGAAGCTTCTCCAAAATTGACCATGTACTTGGTCACAAAAGCAAGCCTGAACAGATAAAAGAAAATTTAAATAATCCCTTGTATCTTTTCAGATTACCATGGATTAGGGCTAGACTTAAACAACAACAGAAACAACACAAAGTCTACAAACTCATGGAAACTGAACATCTCTCTATTCAACGACCATTGGGAAGAAAGAAAGAAAGCCCTGGGCCAGATGGTTTTAGCTCAGAATTCTACTAGACTTTTGAAGAAGAGCTAATACCAATACTCCTCAAACTATTCCACAAAATAGAAACAGAAAGAACTTTGCCAAGCTTGTTCTTTGGAGCCACAATCGTCCTGATACATAAACCACACAAAAACTCAGCTAAGAAAGAGAATTTCAGATGAATTTCCCTCAGGAACATTGATGAAAAAATACTCAATAAAATACTGGCAAACCAAATCCAAGAACACATCAAATGTGTAATCTACCATTATCAAGTAGACTTCATCTCAGGGATCTGGAGATGGGTAAACATATGAAAATTCATCAATGTAATCCACCATATAAACAAACTGAACAAAAAAAATCACATGATCATCTCATTAGATGCTGAGAAAACATTTGACAAAACCCAACACATTTTCCTGATAAAAGTCTTGGCGAGACCAGGTATGCAAGGTCCATATATAAACATAATAAAGGAAATATACAGCAACCCCATAGCCAACATTAAATTAAATGGAGAGAAACTTAAAGCAATTATACTAAAACAGAGACAAGGCAAGGCTGCCCACTCTCCCCATATCACTTCAATATAGTACTTGAAGTTGTAGCTACTGCAGTAAGACTACTAAAGGAGATAAAGGGGATACACATTGGAAAGAAAGAAGTCAAAATATCTGTATTTGCAGATGATATGATAGTATATATAAGTGACCCCCAATATTTTGCCATAGAACTCCTTCAGTTGATAAATACCTTCAGCAAAATTGACTGGATACAAAATTAACTCAAATAATCAATAGCCCTCCTTTATAAAAATAATAAACATACTGAGAAATAAATTAGGGAAACAACTCCTTTCACAATAGCCACAAACAATATAAAATACTTTGGCATAATACTAACCAAGCACCTGAAAGACCTGTATGATAAGAATTTCAAGTCTCTGAAGGAAGAAATTGAAGAAGATATCAGAAGATGGAAAGAGAGCCCATGCTTGTGGACCAGAAGGATTAACATAGTAAAAATGGCCCTCTTACCAAAAGCAATCTACAGATTCAATGCAATTCCCATCAAAATCCTGACACAATTCTCTACAGACCTTGGACGAACAATTCTCAACTTTATATAGAAAAATAAAAAACCCAGGATAGAGAAAACAATCCTATACATTAAAAGAACATCTGGAGGTATCACCATCCCTGACTTCAAGTTGTACTACAAAGCAATAATAATAAAAACCACATGGTATAGGCATAAAAACAGATAAATTGATGTATGGAATCAAATTGAAGACTCAGAAATAAACCCAAACACCTATAGACACTTAATTTTGACAAAGATGACAAAACCATGCAATGAAAATAAGAAAACATCTTAAACAAACAATGCTGGTCTAACTTGATGTCCACATGTAGAAGAATACTGATATATCCCTATTTATCACCCTGAACAAAACTCAAGTCCAGGTGGATTAAAAACTTCAATGTAAATCTGGATACACTAAATCTAATAGAAGAGGAAGTTAGGAAATGTCTTGAACTCATTGGCACAGGAGACAACTTCCTGAACAGAACACCAATATCTCAAGCTCTAAGACCAAAAGTTAATAAATGGGACCTCATGAAACTAAAAATTTTTTGTAAGGTCAAGGACTCTGTCAATAGAATAAAATGGCAGCCTACAGATTCGGAAAAGATCTTCACTAACCCCACATCTGACAGAGGGCTAGTATCCAAAATATATAAAGAACTCAAGAAATTAAACACTAACAAACCAAATAATCCAATGAAAAACTGGAGTACAGAGCACAACCAAGAATTCACTGCAGAGGAATCTCTAATGGCTGCGAAGCACTTAAAGAAATGCTCAACATCCATGGTGCAAACCCTTAATCCCATCATTCGAGAAGAATACACCCTTAATCCCAACACGCTCGAGACAGAAACAGGCAGATCTCAGAGCTCAAGGTCAGCCTGACACAAAACAAGCTCTAAATAGAGAAAAATTTCGATCCAGGGTGGAGGAGCACATCTTTAATCCCATCAGTTGGGAACCACATGTCTTTGATCCCAATACTTAGAATGCAGAGACAGGCACATAGGATTTGGAAGGATTTAAGTTTAAAAGCTATTTACAAAAGGCATGCCGAAATTCAAACAAATTGTCCTTTGAGATTTCAAAATATATACAATAAAGGTTTGTTTAGCTCCAAAATATCAAAATAATTTCTTCTTTAATCCCAATTGAAAGCTAATTCTTTATATATTGTCAAAAAAACAAATTACTCCAGGAAAAATATTACCTGACCCCTCCCCCAAAAAAAGGTAATTGTCACAGAGTTAGGATTAGGGCAGGGCTCTGTCTCTTATCTTTCAGGAGATTTAAAGCATTCATTCAAGGAATTCAGGGACAACTTGACAAGGGAAATCTCAGCAGAAAACAGATCAGACACCAAAGAAGACGAGTGGCCCAGATGATCCAACCTTGTAGACCTCCTCAATAGCTGTTTCCTCAAAAGTCTACAACCACAACAACTCAAAATCGCTAAGATCGTTCAGCTCCACAGACTGCTCCAGCAAGAACTTCAGTAAAGCCCTGAAGATCAGCTTCTGTCTACGAACTTCTTAGGACATCTAAGTAGCTAAGCACAAAAGGACTGAACATCAAATGATTCTATTAACATTTTTAACCATTTTTCCATTCTTATTTGGGCCCCAAACAGGTTTACTACATCCCAAATCAGCAGGAAGTCATTTTAAGAGAACAACGTTCCATCCCCAGAAGGTGGGGAGGGTGTCCCCCCCCTTTGGTTATTTGACAGATAACAGAAAATTTTGTTATTTAGGGGAAAAGACTACAAGCTGTTAAATGGTCTTGTTAAATGGGTTTTGGAGGTTAGACCCAGGGACTTCTCTCTTTTTCTTTTCTGTATCCTTCTTTCTCTCCTATGTAGGAGTGAACAGACTTGAGAAAAAATGGGACATAGACATAGTATAGGAAAGATCAAGAAAAAAAGGACAGATTATTGAATATGGCCTTATACCTTTGTATATTGATACAAAATTAATATTATATTTGGCTAAATTGGTATTGATCATTGTATATTAATACAAATTTTTTTTCTGATCAAGTCTCAAACTTTATTTTTCTCACAGCTGAATATATGCTTTGCAGAATTAAGATTTTATTGGACTACATCGGTATTGATCTTTGTATATTGATACAAAATTAAGATTATATTTGGCCACAGTGGTATTGACCCTTGTATATTGATGCAAATTAAGATTGTATTGGGCTACACAGGTATTGATCTTTGTATATTGATACAAAATTAAGATTATATTTGGCCACATTGGTATTGATCTTTGTATATTGATACAAAATTATGGGTAATGCTTCTTAAAGGTATTGTACCCAGTAATGCTTAAAAATGAAATGTAAAGTTTTGGCCTCTGGTTACCAACTGTCATAAACTGTTTAGGATAATTAAGAAATGGAAACTACTAGTTATGCAAGTGTGTCATTTTGTTAGTTACTCTGACAATCTATCACAGTTATTTTCTAAGCTACTCAGAAATCAAGTTGCTAAGAGACAAGCAACATTTGCTTACTTAATATAAGAGATAGATAGGGCATCTTCAAAAAACCTCAAGAGATCTGCAGAATATGGCATTCAAAGATGTTTTCTTAACTTAAGATTTTTTGATATTGAGACATGTCAGCTCCTGACAGCACCCCCTATTCTACTCCAAGTAGAAGATGAGCATCGAAGAATCTCCAGTGGGAGATGGTTGAATTGGTGCTAAGCCTTTCTCTTGGCAAGAAATACCCCTTGCATCAACTGTAGACAGACTGCTGTCCAAAAAGGACAAAACTTGGAAGCAGGTAAGTCGACAGCCTAGCTCTGCCAAGACAGGGTAGGTAAGCCCTTCTTAATTCCTGCTCTACAATCAATGTCTGTCAGAGAAACGGGGCCAAACGGCTGAAGATTGATGCTGTAATGTATGAAGAGAAAATGGGAACTGTCCAGGCAGCCACTGGTATGTCATTTCTTAGTTTTGGAAGCTGCGGGATCTGAACTTCCTATATAATCAGATATAATTATCCCTCTCAGGTCTCTGAGGTGGTTGAAGAATGGATAGCTAGAGTCTCATAGCTAAATTTTGAGGTGTTTAGGAATCAAGAGGGTGTTCTGGATCTAAGAAGATATTTTTAAAATTGTGAGGCAAGTTAGTATGAAAGCTGAGTTAGATATAGAACTTTAAACTCATGGAGATGGTTAGGTAGTAGAAAGTTAAAGTCAGGTGCCAAATACATATGGACTGGACATTGGGAATATATGCTAAACAATATAACTCTCATAATTGTGGCCTATTTATTTCTGTTGTTTTGTATTGTATTTATAATTATAAGAGAAAGAGCCATTTGTTGGATTGAAAGGAGAGCTGTTGGGGGGAAAAAGAAATACCTTAAACAAAAAAAAAGAAGGGTAGAGGATGGGGGGGTTGAGGGGGAGGAGAATGGAAGGGTGGGACTGGAGGGGGGAGCAGGGAGGGGATTGTGATTGAGATGTAACTTGAAGAAATAAAAAAATAAATTATTTTAAAAAAGAAATGCTCAACATCCTTAGTTATAAGGGATATGCAAATCAAAATGACTATGAGATTCCATCTTATTCTAGTCAGAATGGCTAAGATCAAAACCTCAAGTGACTGCACATACTGGCAAGGGTGTGGAGAAAGGTAAACACTCCTCCATTGCTGGTTGGAGTGCAAACTTGTACAACCACTTGGAAATCAATCTGGCACTTTCTCAGAAAATTGGGATTAGTTCTACCTAAAGACTTAGCTGTACCATTCCTGGATATATGCCCAAAATATGCTTCACCAAAGCACAAGAACATTGACTCAACTATGTTCATAGCAACTTTATTCATAATAGCCAGAAACATTAAAAAATTCAGATGCCCCTTACCTGAGGAATGAATAAAAAATTTGTAATACATTTGCACAATGGAATACTACTGTTATTAGAAACAGAGATATCATGAAATTTGCAGGCAAATGGATGGAACTAGAAAAGATCATCCCAAGTGAGGTGGGTAATGCAGACCCTGAAAGACCCACATGGTATTTATGCACTCCTAAGTGGACATTAGTCAACACATACAGGATAACCATGCTACAATTCACAGACCCAAAGAAACTAAGTAACAAGGAAGGGCCAAGGGATGATGTTTAAATCTCTCTAAGTAGAGGAAATAAAATAAACATTAGAAGTAGATTGAGATAGGGAACTAGACAGGAGCCTGACTTGACTGCCGGGAGGTCTGTCAAGGAGATTATGGAGGCACATGTGGAGACACACTGCCAAACATTGGACAAAAGTTGGGGAGTCATAGGGAAGGTTTGAGAGAGCTGGAGGGGTCAGAGACCCCACAAGAATGCCCACATATCTAATTGACTCAGACACATGGGGGCTCACAAAGACTGAATGGCAAACTAAAGAGCATCTGTGGACTGGTCATAAGCCCACCATACAAATGAAGCTGGTAGGCTACTTGGTCCTTGGGTGGATTCCCTAGCAATTGGAGCTATCTCTAACTTGGAAGGTTTTGCCTCTCTCTGGATCCCATTTTCCTAGTGAAACTGTTTTCTCTTGCCTTGGGGAAGGAGGACACACTTGTTCCAGAAGCAATTTAATTTGCAGGACTGGGTTGATACCAGATGAGGAGGGTATGTGTGGAGAAGGGACAGTGGGACTGGGAGGAGAGGAGGGAATGGGGTATTGATTGGGATGTGAAATAAACAACAAAAACTGTTGCTCTGACTATAACCTTGCTGTCTGAATTTTATAGAATTGGAAGCTAAAAATTATTTTTTAAACTATGAGTGTAGATAAAATAGTCGTACTTTTAAAAATCATATTCTGTAATATTAACACTTACCCTTTTCCAATTCATAAACCAACATTCATAAATGTATAAAACACGAAAACAAGGGTATCAATAAATATTGCTGACTAGGTAGTCTGTGGTCCTCTTTCTCTACAAAATCCTTCACATAATAACTAAATTATCTCATTGGGAACTACAGAGATTAGCCACAAAGCTACAGCATCCGAATCAATAGTAAATGTAGTGAATGCTGCATTGAAAATCATCATATAGTGGCATAGCACTCATGTTCATCCCATGCCATCTGTTATGCAGAGTGACTCAATGACAATGTAACTCTTCATCTGGAGTCAGAAGAGAATCTAGAAACTGTATAATATTATAGTCTGACTGTGGGCTTCCCCAGTAATTTATCTGAGTCTCACTGGATATGGGTCTCTTTGGATTCTGCCATCTTGGATCTCATTCTAGAAGCTGCTAAAGGTAAGGCAGATGTCAAAGCATGCAATAATTGCAGAGAAACTATAAAACTGTAACTCAGAAGAGCCAGAGGTTACTACCAGGGGGGTATAGTAGACTATCTAACACTGCTACTATTCCTTTTGTATTATCATGTTATTCTGGTCTTTGTTGTGATTCATGGGTAGCATAGCAAAGTAGGACAGTTGATTGCATCCCTCCTTTGGAAGCTTCAAAGAAAGGATCCAGAGGCCCTTAAATTGACAGTGACCTGAATATTTCTTCAATTACAATTAATATTTGTGGTGTTATAAAGTGTCATGCTATAATCTCTTTCCCATGACTTCATCACCTAAATTACCACATGAGACAAAGCAGAAAGTAAGGGTTTAAAGCAGAAAAATAGATTATCCCTTGTGTTAAAGGTTTTTTCCATAATACAGTAGTGTCTAGAGGTAGGACCTCTGCAATGTGACTGAATCATAAGAATTCTACCCTTTCACTGCATTAATCAAACATTACATACACAGATGAGTGATGAGTGGACTACCAGTAGGTAACTGTGAAAACTATAGACATGTTTGAGAATAAGGTCACTTAGGACGTGCTCTCTTCCTTGCCCCGGCCCTAGGAGAAAACCAAATACTACTGTTTTGCTAAAAGAACATAGAAATAAAATGACCCCTAATGGCATTCTAATACACTCATAGATCAGAGTCTTGCTCAGCAATCATGAGAGAAGATTTCTCCTGAAACAGATGGGAACAAATGTAGAGACCCACAAATGGACAATGTGTAGAGAGTGGGAGACCTTGTAATACACAGTTCTAAATGGGACATCTCTATCAAATCCCTTTCCTAGTGGCTCAGGAAATGCTATGGAGGAAGAAACATGAAGAATTGAAGAGAACATGGGATGAAAGCTACAAAAGAAACCTGGCCTTTTAGATACAACAGTACTGATGCACATGTGAACTCATGGAGATCACAGTAATATTCACAGGGTCTGAACATATCTAAACCACATGGGATCTCAGTGCTGAGAAGAGAAGTAGAAGCCATCTCCAACTGATTATCACTCATAAAAGAAAAGTAACTTTTTGAGACTCATTTAGAATATAAATCACACTTAAGGGTAGGTCTCATGCCCACTAGTAGATGACCAACACAAAATGAACTACTCAATGGTATTTTTTTTTTTGCCTTACAGATTTTTCCAATTTGACTTTCATAGGTTTTCTGTATATGTTAATGTATATGTCTTAGTACCTGTATTTGTTTCTTGTGCTTTTCTTTTTTTGTTGTTGTTTATTTTGTCCTATGCTGGTTTGTTTTGATATGTTTGTTTGTTTGTTTGTTCATTTATCATCATCATTTAGTTCCCTATTTGTATTCTAATGAGAGAGAGAAAGGGTATGGTTGGGTGGGTGAAGAGATTGGATGATCTGGGAGGAATTGGGTAAAGGGAAACCATAACCTGATTATACTGTATCAAAAATCTATTTTCAATAAATAAATAAGTAAAACAAGTAAACAAGTGGTTGGATACTCTCATGACGGTAGTATCACTATTCACCAGTAGACATGTTTTGTTTTGCCGTTCATTATTGTAGCTCTAAGGGCACACAGCTGGGTAAGGGGAATGAACACATTTCTGCTCAAGTAGCAAACACTTCTAACACTATTAAAGCTAGGCAGCACAGTTAAATATTCCATGCTAATAATAGTTTGAGTTCTCCATGTTCTATGATTTAAGTACGCTGTATCCTTGATTAATAGGGTCTTAGTGTCAAGTAGTGATAACTAAGACCACTGGCAATATCTTGTAATGTTTAGGTATCTATGGGGTGTCACTGGCCAATCATATTAAAAGTTATAATCTATTCCTAGAACTGGACTTTTTATTTGTTAGCTTGCTTTGTCTAGAATGGGCATTGTTACCCTAATGTAAGGTAGCTCCATTTTAGCTCTTTAGGTGTATAGACATGGATCCGAAAACTTCTACAGCAATATGTTATCATATGGGTTTATTGAAAGGTCTTTACCTTTAGTTATCACTTCCCATATTACCTGCTCCAGCCTGTCCTCTCAATTTAATCTATCCTGCTTCATTACTCCCCTCTTAAGCCTTTATAACATTGCATTCTACCAACCATTATTAATTTATGCCCTCTATATATGTTACAAATGAAACAAATATATCTGAAGATTCAAAGCTAACACCCAAAAATGAAAGAAAACATGCAATTATTGTTTCTCTGTGTATAGGTTACCTTCCTTGACAAACAACAGAAAATATTATGATTTTAATTTTTTTTTTTTGAGAGGGAGTTTTTTTTAATTTATTTATTTGTTGCTTCTGGTTACATTGCCATCATATTGTCCTCTTTTCCCCCTTCCCAGTCCCTCCATCCCACCCTCTACCCCTAACCCTTCCATCCCACTCCTCTGGAATGGAGTGTCCCTACATAACAGTCCCCCACCCCAGTTCAGCAGTCATATGATGGCCAAAACAGCATGGTACTGGTATAGACACAGACCAGTGGATCAATGGAATCGAATTGAAGACCCAGAAATGGACCCACACAACTATGGCCAACTAATCTTTGACAAAGAAGCCAAAACCGCACAATGGAAGAAGGACAGCATCTTCAACAAACGGTGCTGGTCCAACTGGATGTCCACTTGTAAAAGAATGAAATTAGACCCATACTTATCACCTTGTATAAAACTTAAGTCCAAGTGGATCAAAGACCTTAACATAAGTCTGGTCACACTAAATCTACTAGAAGAGAAAGTGGGAAAAACCCTAGAAATCATTGGCACAGGTGACAACTTCCTGAACAGAACACCAACAAATCAGGACCTAAGACCAACAATCAATAAATGGGACCTCATGAAACTGAAAAGCTTCTGTAAGGCAAAAGATACTGTCATTTGAACAAAACAGCAGCCTAGAGATTGGGAAAAAAATCTTCACCAACCCCACATCTGATAAAGGGCTAGTATCCAAAATTTACAAAGAACTCAAGAAATTAAATGCCAAGAAACCAAATAATCCAATCAAAAAATGGGGAAAGAGCTAAACAGAAAATTCACAAAGGAGGAATTCCTAAAGGCTGAGAGACACTTGAAGAAATGCTCAGCATCCTTAATCATCAGAGAAATGCTACTCCATCTCACACCTGTCAGAATGGCTAAGATCAAAAGCTCAAATGACAGCACATGCTGGCTGGTGAGGGTGTGGAGAAAGGGGTACCCTGCTCCATTGCTGGTGGAGTGCAGGCTTGTGCAACCACTATGGAGGTCAGTCTGGCGATACCTTAGAAAACTTGGAATAGCTTTGCCTAAAGGCCCAGCCATACCACATCTGGGTATACATCCAAATGACTCCTCACTGAATCACAAGGAAGTTACCTCATCTATGTTCATGGCAGCCTTATTTGTAATAGCTAGAAACTGGAAACAACCCAGATGTCCCTCAACCGAAGAATGGATTAAAAAACTGTGGTACATCTACACAATGGAATATTACTCAGCTATCAGAAACAATGAAATTATTCAATTTGCAGCCAAATGGATGGAACTAGAGAAGCTCATCCTGAGTGAACTAACCCAGACTCAGAAGGATGCACATGGCATCTATTCACTTAGAGTCGGATTTTAGCTATATAGTACAGGATATCTATACTACAACCAATGCACCAAAGGGAACATAGACATAGACTTTTTGTTTGTTTGTTTGTTTGTGTGTTTTTTTCAGTTTTCTCTCCCTGGCAATGAGACCCTTTTCACTGGTGGTACTGCCTTGTAGGTCCCCAGTGTATGAGGAGATTTCAAATTTTCTAATAGTGGAGTAACTTTCTATTGTGCAAACATTTTCATTGTCCATCTGTAGAAATTTACTACCAAATGCTAAAGAAAACATCTTCTTCTCAGAAGCCAATGGAACTTGCTCCAAAATCAAACATGTATTAGGACTCAAAGCAAAACCCAACAAACATAGGGAAATTGAAATCACATAGTACATTCTATCTGACCACCATGGAATAAAGTTGGGTACCCAGAGAAATGCAAATCACAGAATGAACACAAACTCACAGCAAAAATAAAATAAACAATATACTATTGAATAATAATTGGGTTAAGGGGGAAAGTAAAATGGAAATCACCAAATTATTAAAATTGAGTGTATATAAAAACCTCAATATACTAAAATCTATGAGACACATAAGGTAGTCACAAAAGGAAATTATATAACAATAAAGATTTTGAGTGTACACACAATAAATAAGCATAAAGTATTAGGTAGTTGATCTGTTAATTAGTTTGAGTAGACTATTATCCAACATACATCCAAATCAAAGCATTGTTTTTGCGGATACAGTCAATTCATCTCAGAGTAAATTGACTTTAAAAGTAACATCTGTGTCTTGTTGAGATTGTCACATTCTACAACAGTTTTGGATATTATTCAGATTGGATTACTATTCAGGCACTAGAGAAGTCCTGTAGAAGGAAATTTCTCTTTTGTGCCTAAAGCAATTTTCCAAAGCTAAATGCAGATTATTTGCTGCCGTTACTTTCAGGTAGGCTTCCTCTTATGCACACACTTACCGATGTCTCATTGAAAATCTGTGTTGTTTTCTCTACATGGAAACCCTATGATGAATTAATTGTCAAAATAAGCTGAGATCTAATCAATTTGGGCATTTCTTCCCCAGCTCATTTTTCTATGAAACTGTTTCTAAATTATTGTAAGATTTCAATATCTTTAACTGTTATGTCATTTTCTGTAGAGAAAAATACCTAAGTGCTCTTATAGTCTTAAAAGGCATTATTAGCAAATGTTAGAATACTTTACTAAGCAATAACTGACTTGTGATAAATTTTATATCTGCATAATACACTCATAGCTTTTACAGGACAAAACTTATTTTATATGTTGTTGTAAATTTAAATAAATTTCATTTTTTAATACTTTGGTCATTAAAGCAAACATATTAATTACATTCATATTAGTCCTACTCCAAAATTGCCAGTTATTCAAACTGTGATTTAAATGCACTCATATCTGACTTGGTAGGATTATGTAGTTAAAAAACAAATTTCATTATAAATTTGCTCAATATAGAATAGTTTAAAACAACTGCAAATGTTATAATGCTATAGATAGTCTGTCAATTTGTCATTTTGTCTTCTAGTAAGTATCTGATTTTACTTGCACGAATAAAATAAAAAAATAACAAACCAAAAAATCTCCATTTGGTGAAAGAATTTAGCAACAGCAGGCTTTTCTTGCTACAAAAATCTCTAGAAAGAATCCTCTTCTAGAAAGAATTAATCTGCACCAGGTTCAAGTATATAAAATGCTGATTTTCTACACCTCAGATATATATATATATATATATATATATATATATATAAATTTTCAAATAATATAAATAAGTGTTGAAACAGTCTCAAAATGTTAGAAATTAAGCTTCAAAAATCATGTATTCTACATAGGTTTCTCTTTTTGAATTAGAAATTATATTTAACAAGACATGGGTATCTTATCTAGATTTTCATTATTAAATAACAATAACATAAATCCTTAGTAAAGTAATTTGTACAAACAAAATGTACAAATGAAAGTATAGTTTGCAAGCCTCTTCTCCACTATCCCTAGCTCCCACCTCTACATTAACCATCAAATTTAACCATCACCTAGAAGTCATGTTAAAACTTAGAAAGTAATATCTACAAATACACAAAATAACCTACTGACTAATTTTGTCATTCTTTGCTGATTTTAATTTAGAGTTTGTATTTCTGCACATGCAGATGCACTGACCTCCTGTGACAGTCCCTGGGTCATGTGTGCTGGCATAACTACATCCATGTTATGACTGAAAAGTGCATGTGTCCTGTCATAAACTGGTGGGGCAGTTATGTGGCTTTCAGTTTTATACTACACAGAATTTCTGTTAACAGTGTTCATTTAAGAATTATTGTACAATTGGTATGTACAAATGGAACGTATAATTTAAAATTTGATATTGTATAGAAAAAATGCTCCCAAAAATTATACAATCCATCATCCAGTTGCATATATTTCTGATCATGTATCCATGTTAGAGCAATACTTTGATAAACATATATTTTATAAATATAACTCAATCTTTTTATTTAATTGATGATAGCTGTGGCTTTAAAATATCAATAGTCATTGTTCACTAATGTGTGGTCAAACACAATTAGAATGTGTCTTCTCTCACTTTGGTCGCCTCATACTACTTCACCACAGTGAAATCATATGTCATGGAATTCACAGTATTCTTTTAGATTCCCAAATGGATTTTTTATTATAATGTTTATTTATTACATCAGGTTACATCTCCATCAGTGCCCTCTTTCCACCCCTCCCAGTTCCACCTTCCCACCATCTCCTCCCTCTCCCACCCATCATACTCCTCCGATGTGGAGTGTCCCTACATATCAGCCCCTCTAAGTTCAACAGTCATATGAGGGCTAAGAACTTCCTCTTGCACTGAGGGCCTACATGGTAGCCCCCTAGTGTAAACTGTCCCCTTGATAGGTAACAAAGTCTATGTTCCTGAACTTTTTGGTGTGTTAGTTGTAGCATAATTATCCTATACTATATGGCTAAAATCCAATTATAAGTGAATAGATGCCATATGCATCTTTCTGAGTCTGGATTAGCTCACTCAGGATGAGCTTTTTTAGTTCCACCCATTTGGCTGTGAACTGCATGATTTCCTTGTTTCTGATAGCTAAGTAGTATTCCATTGTGTAAATGTTTGTTACAATTTTATTGTCCATTCGTCAGTTGAGGGACATCTGAGTTGTTTGCAGTTTCTAGCTATTACAAATAAGGCTGCTATGAACATAGATGAGAATATGTCCTTGTGATTTGATGAGGAATCATTTGGGTGGATACCCAGAAGTGGTATTGCTGGATCTTGAGGTAGGGTGGGAAAAGACTCGATCTCATTGGCACAGGTGACAACTTCCTGAACAGAACACCAATAGCTCAGGCTCTAAAACCAACAATCAATAAATGGGACCTCATGAAACTGAAAAGCTTCTGTACAGCAAAGGACACTGGAAGAAAACACCAACTTACAGATTGGGAAAAGATCTTTACCAACTCCACTTCTGACAGAGGGCTAATATCCAAAATTTATAAGGAACTCAAGAAATTAAACACCAAGAAACCAAATAATCCAATCAAAAAATGGGAAACAGAAATAAACCGAGATTTCAAAAAGGAAGAATCTCTAATGGTAGTGAGACATTTGAAGAAATGCTCAACATCCTTAATTATCAGAGAAATGCAACTCAAGATGACTCTGAGATTCCATCTCACACCTGTCAGAATGCCTAAGATCAAAAAATCAAATGATAGCACATGCTGGCAAGGTTGGGGAGAAAGGGGAACACTTTTCAATTGCTGGTGGGAGTGCAAAATTGTACAACCACTATGGAAATGAATCTGGCGATATCTTAGAAAACTTGGAATACCCCTACCCCAAAGGAATTATTTAAACTTTCTGCTTACCAAAACAGCCATGCTATTGGTGGTATTGATTCAAGAAAGACATTTTTTATTAACTTGCAAAAGCATCCTTTATACTTGTTCCAAATATAAATATTCAAAGTAAAATGAAATAATTTCAAAATAAAATAATTCTAAATGGAAGGAACTGTGAACCATCTGTATCCTGTCATTCATATCTCACCCTGAAAAGCCTGTCTTCCAAGTGCATCTCTCAAACAGAAATCATGGGCACTAATGGCAGGAAACCAAAAGCATTACTGCCATAAACTTAGTCTTCCCAGCTATCATTACAGCCAAATTTTGAAAAATACAGCTTTTCTCTAATTTCTAATTTTAAGTGAGTCTTTCTTGCTTTCTGTACACTTAATAACTGAACTCACAATTATTAATTTGGGTACACAAATAATAAGTAGCACCCTTAATAATTGCCTTTGGTTTTATTTGTCTCTTCATAATTCCTATTCCCTTAGCCTCTCCTTGAACTAAATTCTCAGCCTGGCTTACTGTTTTCATTTCTGAACAGCACCTGGTGCAAGATAGCCACAGCTTAATGTACAATGTCTGACAAAAAACAACATACCTGTGTAAGCATTGCTTAAGTGCCTATGACTGTTCTCCTTGGCTGTACTTCTCTAAGACTTGGAGAACTTGCCCTCTTCAACTTTTCTCTAAAGAAGTTATACATTTTGTTTACAAAGTTAAGAGTAAATATAGAGTTTAAATCAGGTTTACATAACCAGGCATAATGAATGATCATATTAAATAACATAAGCATAGCAAGGAGAATAATTCCAATTTCTGTTTCGTGCAGAGCTGAATATGAGTCATTATTTTTTAGTATATAGCCCACCATAATACAGGATTGATAGAAAGTGACAGAAGGGAATAGTGATTTCCTTGTCATTAGTTGAAGTTCAATGCCTTCTGATAAGAAAAAATGAAATTACGCAATTTGCAGCCAAATGGATGGAACTAGAGAAGCTCATCCTGAGTGAGCTAACCCAGACTCAGAAGGATGCACATGGCATCTATTCACTTATAATTGGATTTTAGCTATATAGTACAGGATATCTATACTATAACCAATGCACCAAAGGGAACATGGACATAGACTTTTGTTTGTTTGTTTGTTTTTTAGTTTTCTCTCCCTGGCAATGAGACACTTTTCACTGGTGGTGCTGCCTTGTAGGCCCCCAGTGTATGAGGAGGCTCTTGGTCCTCACATGACTTCTGAACTGGGGCGGGGGACTGTTTTGTAGGGACACTCCACTCCAGAGGAGTGGGATGGAAGGATTAGGGGGTAGAGGGTGGGAGGGCGGGGCTGGGAAAGGGGGAAAGAGGACAGTATGATGGAGATGTAACCTGAAGCAACAAACAAATAATTTATTTATTAAAAAGAAAAAAGAAACTCAGGGAGTTTGAATAAATTGTGTATTTAGTACCCCATGAGAATTAATACATTATTCAAGATTTAACTAAGGCTATTGATATGTTTAAGCTAACTTTCTGTGAGTTAAAAATATATGAAGCTACAGCTCATTATGTCTAAAAGATTTGCTATCTTGGTTCTCAATACTTTCCAAAAAAACCTAAAAGGCATGTAGCAGAGCACAAGATAACGGAAGGCATCTGCATATATTGTAATCTTCATCTCCAATCTCCAATCCTGTAATCTACAATCCTGCTTGATGCAGGATTGTAAGCGTAGACCAGTAGTGAAAAAAAAAATATGTCCTCTGGTACTATGAAATGTACAGGGCATCCCATAGGGTGTGACATGGTAAATGTATGATTGTCATATATTTGATTCCTGAAAGAAATTCCCAACTAATTCTTATGGCAGAAGAGTGAAGTGGAATTAGATACAGTTCAGAAAGTGTACTGTGTCTCCACAGTACATCACTAGACGCAATGTGGTCCTTGTCATCTTACTCTGTCTGACTCTGGGATACCAGTTTATACACCCTTCATAAACACAAACTTTCACTCTCTTGATTCTTGTGGGAATCACGATATAAGAAGAAATGTATGGGTAAAGCCCAGGAGGAGGAAGATCGTCCTGGACTGTGTTCTTTATTTTATCCCTATAGAGCTTAATGGAGGTTGGGTAAGTCCTTCTGTAGAAATGCATGTGTTCCTGTTGGTGCTTTTATCTGATGTACTCTCAATCAAACACACACACACACACACACACACACACACACACACACACACACACAAACATACACAAAATATGTGTATGTTTGTATTTGTTTATATATATATACATATTCTTAATTTTAGTATTATCAAATTACCTGTTTGATATTTTAAAGTTATATCTTATGTATCAGACTTCAAATAATAAAAAATATTAGCACATAAAGCAGGCATGAAACTACAAGTAAACAGTCAGATTCAACCATTTTGTGGTTGAGGCAATGAACTGAGGGCATAAATTGAAAAATGCAAAAAAAAATTGAAAAATGCTGTCTTTCAAAACTGGCCTTTTACCAATAATACTAGGAATTTCCCTTATGTATACATTTGTCTCTGCTCTCACATTTCTCTTTCTCAAGTAAACCTGAGCTCAAAAGTTAAATTATAGTTGGAATGTATTATAAAGGCAAACATCAAAATTTTACATTCGGCCAAAAAGAGTATTTAAAGAGTACAGACTTAAGATATATGCTGAAAATAAGACTTAAACTGTGTGCTGTTCTTCAGAAGATAGGCAAGTAGAGCAAAAGAAACAAATGTCAAACATTGGAATGAAAAGTGATGAAGTTGAAAACAGAATGGCTTTAGAGAAATCAGAAATTAAATAATTATTTGCAGAAATAAAAAGATAAACATTAGATCACATTAATTTTTAAAGAGAGAAAATACCAGTTACCAAAATCAAGAATTCAAGTGTTTTGAAACTATATAATTGAATATGGAGAATAATATGCAAACAATTTTGGCAAGAGACAAGTGAAATGCACAAATTACTGGAGAAAATAGCTTGAAAGTTTACTTGGAATAAAATACATAACTACAATGGACTTATATTCTTGAGAATATAAATTCTCAGCTCCTGTTCCAGCACCATTCCTGCTGTCATCATTCTTTCTGGCAGGACTCTAACCCTCAGGAAATGTGATCTCTTGTAAACATTTTATTTTATAACTTGCCTTGGTCATAGTGTATGTTCAAAGCAATAGAAAAGTCACTACTGCTAATGATGTCCCACATTTCCTGCATGTTCATTTCCTGTGCTATAAATATCATTTCATACTCTTTGTTTATTTAGTCTAGATCCTCTGTTTAATTTTTTGAGTCCTGATATTCTGTCTTAATTCATTCTACTTTAATAAGCACTCCAAAGCCTCTTACTCCCTGCACATTGTCCAATTGTGCATCCATGTGCTTATTCCAATAAACTACAATAAGAAGTTTCTTGATGACGGCTGAGTGATGCACTGATCTATGAGTACACTGATATATGGGTATAGGAGTGTACGTTATTGAGCTATTTTATTACTATTACTTTAGTAAATAATAGTGATACATTTTTCTCTAGTCACATGATCCATCTATTCTCAGGTTCTTGGTCATTTTAGCAATGTCATGTGTGGATTCCATCTCAAGAAGTGGGCCACAAATCCACTGAAAGGAGAACTGGTTTTCTACTCCAATAACATTTATTCCACTACTGCATCACTGTATCTTGCACATAGCCCACTGTTATAGACCACAGTGTTTGTAACTGTCTGACATTGATTTCTACCTTTTTTCTCCAACACCATGCAAAGTACTTTCCAGCAACATGAATGCTAGTCAGTAGGACTGAAGCTTCTAGCTAAGCATCAGCTTGATTTCTCTGAGTTTGAGGTCATAAGTAAGTGCTCTTTCAGCAACAAGGCCTTATCATCAGGTTGTTGAGAGCAACCAGTAGCTATGACAATAGTCTGCAATGTTTGGTGGGATTCTTTTAGCTGACATCTCAAAAAGATGTAACCCATTCCTGATACTAGATGCTTTACATGGCTAGAGAAAATATACTTGAAAATAATAAATACAAAATCTACAAGTAATATCATCACAAGTAAAGAAAGGTTTGAAGTAATCCAACTAAATTAATGAACAAAACAGGGATGTTCACTACTGCTACACTTTTTCAACATTGTCTTCAATATAGTGGCTAGAGTAATAAGGCACTATGAATAATTTAAAAGACTACAAGTGAGACAGAAGTTTAACTACTCCTATTTGCAGATGACACGATTGTTATACAGAAGAAATTCTCAAAATTCTACCAGAAAATATTTAGAAATAATGAATTTATCGATGTGAGAGGATACAGATTCAATTTGCACACATCAATAACTTTTCTATACACTAACAACAAACATATGGAGAATGAGATCATAGACACACTCCCTTTAACAATAGCCTCAAAAAAAAAAAAAACAGAAATAACCATAAGTAAGAAGGTAAAGGACTTCCAGAATGAAACCTCTAAAACTCTGAAGAGAGAGAGAATAACACTAGAAAGTTGAACATCATCCTGGGTTCATGGATTCATAGAATTAATATTGTGAAAATGACCATTTTAACCAAATCTTTACAGATACAATACTATCTCAATCAAAATCGCCATCTCATTCTACACAGAAATAGAAAATATTGATCCTAAAATTCATAAGGAACCACAAAAAATGCCACATATCCACAACAATGCTGAGTGAAAAGAACAATTCTGGATGGATTACAATCCTAGAACTTATGATATATTACAGAGGTACAGTAATAAAAAAATTGTGGTATTTATCCCAAAAGAGACATGCACAGCAATGGAACAAAATCAAAGAAAATTAAGGGTATATTTACTTCTTATTTGACAGAGATGTGAAAAACATATTCTAGGGGAAAAGAAAGCACCTTCAACAAATTGTAATGGGAAAATTGGATATACACATTCAGAAAAATGAAGTAAGATGCACCATCATCTTGCCTAAAAACTATCTCCAAATATATTAAATACTTAAATGTAAAACCTGAAAACACTGAATTGGGATAATTTTTAGCAACAATCTATAAAACAAGCAATTGTCCTTATACCCACAAATGAGTGAAGTCTTTATTGATCACCAAGCAAACTTCCTTTTGCAACAGAGAGAGATCATTGCAAAAAACCTACAACCATTCAAAAGGTAATATTGTAGAGACTAGCCGGAAAGTTTAAATCTACAACACAACTCCTGCACTTAAGGCTCAGGTATAATTGCAGAATTTGCAGAATTATAGGTGGAAAAATTATAAGAGCCAGAGAATCAAGGATTTTACTATGAGATTGTGTCTCCTAGTAATGTCAGAAGCTACACTCAAAAAGTCTCACCAGAAAAGCTGCCTAAATTTAAGCTGAACAAGGACAACAGGAGGCCTCAACATACAGGCAACTAAAGAATGCTAGGATCAGGAGAAATACTTTTTCCAGGAAAGAACACAGCAACTGGTTACCCAGTATCAAATTTTCAGCTCTGAAAATATATATACAAGAAACCTTATACAGACTGAGTAGGTTTACTTACATCTTTATGAATGTGTATGCATATACATATACATCTACATGTACAAATATGTATGCATCAACAATTAATGATAAAAAAGGAGACAAATTTGAAGAATAGCAAAGAGGATTATAAGAGACATTTTGGAAGAAAGAAAAAGAAGAGGGAAATGATGTAATCATGCTATAATATCAAAAAATTGAAAAGTAAATTATATAAAAATCATTTTTAAATAAAAACACAAATTAATAAAAAGCATTATTCCAAAGTATCTCATATGTAAAATGTTTTAAAAACCCATGCTAGGAAACACCTAGAATATATTATTACCGAAAATTTCTATCCTTGGATAGAAAAAGATTTATCAAATATAATGTTTACAGTTTGCCATCATATTTAAAAATTGGACCTCATAAGTATTAAGAACTCCTGCTCTTCAATAACAATTGACTGGACATCTTAGAGAAGGTGGCTTTCAGATGTCCATAAGCATATGACACTGTGTTGAATATCATTACTCATTAAGGAAATGCAAACTTGAGTGGCCACACTGTGTCAGAGTGGCTGAAATTTCAAAAGCTTTGTCTGTGTACTGGTGATATGAACATTCAATGTTAAACCCTTTGCAAAATAGTTTTGTAACTTTTGAAATACCCACACATGGTTCTAGCATGATCTTTCTAGCCACCCCACTATATAATTTACTCAAAAGGAGTAAAAGCAAGTACCACTCTAGAGAATGCTCAGGCAGAGTTACCTGGATTTACAGAAAAGCAAATGCTCACTGTAAAGTGTACTCATAAGTGAGTGTTGGTACCGCCATTGACCAGAAACCTCTGTGCAGTAATAGGATGAAAGACTGATCCACACAGTACCTGAAAGGAAATAAAATGAACAATGCAGCATAGAGGGAGCAGGTCAGACCAGGACTGAACACCAGCCACAGCACCAGAGGTCTCTTTGTTTGCTTAGCGTCACTGGTGGCCTTCAATAGTTGTTCGTCCCCTAAACTTGCACAACATCTATTGCCTCCATGTTCATGACAGGTTGATTCTGACTACTTTTGGCTGATATTTTTTTAAATCAGGTTTGTTTCTAGAACAAAGCCACAATGTCCAAGTGATCACCTCTTTCTGTTTTCACAGCAGTTCCATAAATGAATTTTTGTGGTGCCCTTTTTTGTCCTTTCTCTCATCTATTCAAAACCAGCAAACTACCTTCTACTCTGATGCCTCCCACTAAGTATGTCTAAGAGATTGTGAATAGACAAATGAGAATATTTTCATGTGACTATGAGGCTCATGCACATTCACTTCTGAAGCATGGGATAGCTACAGGACATAGCTTATACAACAGTTTATACTGTTCTGAATTTGCCAGACACACATCTGTCTTCCTCCCCATTACTCTCATGGAGTTTGAATGATGTTCTCTGTCCAAATGAACATATCTCAAGAGACAGGATAGATATGCCTAGTTACATTAAGTTATGGCAAGGTAACACAACTTGAGCCCAAGAGGGACACAAAAGTAATTCCAGGCAGTAACATCTGAGTGTATGAAATTGATCAATGAAATTTAATTTAATTTTGTTTTGTTTTGTTTTTCATTTTTGATCTTCCATTTGGATCATCTATAAATCCACATTTTGGTTCTGAATCCTGTTCTTATTAAGTAATTTAATCATGGGTTCTTCTTCTGTCTGTAGATAGCATGGTTTATTTCCTATATCACTTAGAATTTTCACTGCAAAGCACTGGGTTAGAGTGAGATCCTGAAAGCCTAGTTCCTGTTGGCAATAGAAAGCCCAGCAGGGGAACAGCTGATTGCCGACCTCCATTTTTTTCAGCTTCTATGGTAGCTGGAAAGATATGTGTGAACCTCATAGGAAGCAGAGAGTTTCTGACTGTGGATATGTTGTTATTCCAGTGCAGCACTTGTCTTAAATTTTGAGACAAGTTCTCCATTGGTTTGAGGCTCACATCATAAAACACATTGGCCGGACAATGAGATTGTTGGGATTAAAAGCCTGCACCATTATGCTCAGGTATTTTGTTTCTTTTATATAATTTTTTCAGTGTTTGAAATTTTAATATAATTATGTCTTTCCCCCTTTCCTTTTCTCTCTACAATGCACCCCCTTGCTCTTTCTCAAATTCATGTCCTTATTGTCACACACACACACACACACATATATATATATGTATAAATATGCATATACACATCTTTCTAAATTCAGAAACACAGCCTTCTCTGTCCCTATAACGCTACCTATATATTTTGTGTGTATGACCTTAGGTCTGACCACAGATCTGACTACTTGGTATTGGATAACCAGTGTGGGAACTCTTTCTGGTAAAAAACAATTCCTTCTCTCAAATTCTCAAATTCTTCATTTGCCCTCAGTTCTTTGTCTTTTCCTTGTTAGCATGACGATTGATGTTGTAATGGCATATATCTTGGAGGAAAATCTTCAACTGCCATTACATGCTAAACATTTATCCTCCTGACTACACATTAGTGTAATTTTCACCCCTCATCAAAGAGACATCTCTTTAGAAAATGCAAAGAACCTATCAACCACAACCTATCTAAATGCAGAGTACCAGAGTTCCTGTGGTGCTCAGTCACAACCAAGACATCTACAACACAACTTCTGCATGTAAAGCTCAGAGACCATTAAGCAAGGAGTGATGAGACAGATTGCAAGAGCAGGAGAAGCAGACAGTGAAACTATGCCTCCTAGGGATGTCAGAGCAACAGTATTCATGAAGTCTCACTAACATAGCTACCTAAACAAGACCTGAACAATGGTGCCAGTGGACACGTATTAATAGGGTTTTTGTATTTGATTTTTAATATGGATTCTGGGCGCTGTCCAGACAAGTCCTCCTGTTTGTGGCAACTACTTTACAGTCTGACTTATTTAAGTCTCCTGTAGGTGATTCTTATTCAATTCACTTAGTATTACTGTTACCTGAATAGGCACAAAGGTAGTGAGAAGATCTACCAGCAGGTTCAGCGACTATGCCATGTTAAAGTGTGGCCTTTCAAGTGACGATAACCTTCTTTGATTTAAATGCGTGTGTATGGCCAATTTGATCTAGTCCCTATAGATTCTTATGTTAAAGAAAAACAAAACTTTAGCTCAACTAGTGTATTGGCTGGTTTTATGTGTCAACTTGGCACAAATTAGAGTCATCAGAGAGGAAGAAGCCTTAGTTGAGAAAATTCTTCCATGAGATCCAGGTGTAAGGAATTTTTTCAGTTAATGATCAGTGGGGGAGAGCCAAGCCCATGGTGGGTGGTGCCATCCCTGGGCTGGAGGGCCTTTCTTCTATTAAAACAACAACGACAAAAACAAAAAACAAGCTAAGCAAGCCATGAGAAGCAAGTCAATAAGCAGTATCCCTCCATGGTCTCTGCATTAAACTCCTGCCTCCAGGCCCCAGCCCTGCTTGAGTTCCTGTCTTGACCTCCTCCAATGATGGACTATGATCTGGAAGTGTAAACCAAATAAAGTCCTTTTCTCCCCAAAGTGTATTTTGGACATGGTGTTTTGTTAAAGCAATGGAAACCCTAACTAAGACAACTAGTCATAATTGGCTATGAATGTTGTTATGTAACTAGGGACTTTCCAAGAAGACACATCAAATAAAGCAACATCATTACTCTACAGAAGCAAACATTTCTCTTCATTTATCACCTTACCAAATATACTTATCCCTAACAATGTTAGTTTAGTATTTTCTCATGTATGAAGTTTCTCATTCAAATGAATTGTTAAAAATCTCTCTTTTGCCTCATATTTTAGTCTTAGCAGTAGTGTTAAAATGTAGCTATCACTGTAAGTAAAGAAATGTTGTGAGACTATGTAGTTTATAAAATGCAATAAATTAACTTCCTAGACTCAGACTCACATGCTGACACTAGAAAGAAGAAAGCTGGGAGACCTCTTGAAGCCATTCATAGATCAAAGAAATAGTTACTGTTTTCATTTTTGTAAATTACAGAAAACTTATGGATTTCCACTTTTTTAACATTTGTTTATTAATTCAAATTACATCTTGATCACAACTCACTCCTTCCTCCCTCCTGGTCCCACTCTCCCACCCTCTACCTCCACTTCCTTCTATGCTTTTCCTCTGGTTAGGGAGACCCCCACATAACAGCCCCCCCTGAGTTTATCAGTCACATGAGGGTTAAGAGGTTCCTCTTGCTCTGAGGTCTGGCATGGCAGCTTAGCTAGGGTAAAGTGTCCCAGTAACACGTAACAAAGTCCATGCCTGAGCCCACCCACCCCTACACATTTGCTAATGGATCTGGATGAAGACCAAGTTACCTATGATCTATATTTATATAGGGGAATCTATTTTTATCTGTCTTATAACAGAAGAGATCCACCTAATGAAAGCTGTCTTGCCTTTCTCCCATGGCTGTTTCTTTGTATTCAAATCTTTTCTTATTAATGTTCCTTCTTCTACTACAGTCCTGTGGAATCACTAATATTCCTTATGAAGTCCCATGTGACCACCAGAACAAGTTTCTGAAGAGGATAGAACCACTCAGAGAACATCCTAGATATCCTTGCAAACTCAGGCACTCCATGCTCTGGTATCTTTACTGAAATCACATGCCTCAAATATGAATTAGACAATGTGCTGAATTTTGCATTTTTCCAGCCTCTGAATCTGTCCATCATCAAAAAGGCTTGCAAATGAAGTTCTCTGTAGGTAGAGAAGAGTGAATGATGGAGAGCATGTCTTTGTGGACAAACAGAATGCTCCATGACTTGGCTGTTTTCACACTATCTCCCTTTTAAACAGCTTCGTAAGCTGTTTACTTAAGCTTACTTAGCCAGTACCAAAACTAGTCTGTACTAAAATAATGATGGATATTTAAGATTTTATCAATTCTAAGGATAGTACGAATATATATGGAATATATAAATATGTTATTTAATGATCAAATTTTACTTCAACAATAATTGCTTTTATACAAATATTTCACAGCAGAAATCTTAATTGTTTCAAATTTTACAAGTAAAACATAGTTCAAACCCTTTTAACATATTAGGATAGATGCATCCTTAAAGTATGAGTGATGGCTGTAAGTAAAAGTTGATAGTAAGAGTAAAAGCTTGTTAACCCATTGGATCAATCAGATATTTTTTCCATTCTATGCATTAAGTTAAACTCATCTGGAATTCTGTCAACACATTAGGCATTGACACCAATTTAAGGGATATCTTTAAAAATTATGATATACTAGAAACTGGAGAGAGGATTCAGCAGTTAAGAGCACTTGCTCTTCCAGAAAACCAGGAATCAGTTCCCAGCACCTACATGACACTCGCACCCATCTGAAAACCCAGTTCTAGGACCCTGACATCCTTTCTGTTCTCTGTAAGTACAGCATGCACAAGCATATATGCAGGCAAAACACATAAAATATTTTTTAACTTGAGATATACTAATGCTATTTTTTGAAATTCTACACCAAGAACCTTAGCATTGTACACACATCAGTATAATTATTTTGGCAAAAATGGTTTTGTTTTAAACGACATATTTTTAAAACCTACTTTTCATATATTCAGTGAAGTAGATATATTAACTTAATTTTGCCTGAAGATAGACTATAGTACCAATTATTTCTATATAAGAATCAGATGGCACCAAGATTACCCTCTATAAGACATATTGAAAAAACAGTATGATTCAGTGTTTCAAGTATTACTTGATCTTACCTGCTGGTTTACAGGGAAATTTCTGTTGATTTTTTTGATCTGTAATGATAAATTAATCAATCAATCAGTGATAATAAAAAGGATAATGAAAAATGTCCCTGAATATTTCTGATTATCTAGTTTTAAGAGTTATTTTATATGAGCCAGGTGTGTTGATTGATGCCTTTAATCCCAGCATTTGAGAGGCAGGAGAGGTTAATCTCTGTAAACAAAAGGGGAGCCTGCTTTGCACAATCTGTTTCAGGCAGCCAAGGCTACATAGTGAGAACCTGTCTCAAAAAAAAAAAAGAGAGAGAGACTGGGAGAGGGTTATGCTATACTGAAAAGGTATCTCAACATACTAAAATCATTGTATATAAATTCATTTTAATTAGATGTCATGCATTGCTTCTAAAATAAAGATTTTGAAACATTATTAGTCATTTTTTCGTTTATAAGAAATGAAATCCATGTGATGAAAAGGAATATCTTCTAAGAATCTTAAAAAATGCAGGCTTACTATTTAACTTCATACTATGACAACACAGAACAGCAAGTTTTCTCTGATATTCAAATCACAGAAGAGATTGGAAAGCCAAACATTAAAATATAATATGTATTTTTTCAGTCAGAATCCCAACAGAATATTTTTTCCTTTCAGAAAATGTAATGAATTATCTTGTGTCAGAATCAAAAATCTCCAGATGGATCTCGTCTGAAGTAACTTAAGGAAATAAACTTGATAAACCAAATGGAAGTAGATGATCATAGATGACACACATGTGCATCAGTGCACTAACTAATGAGATCAATCATTCCTCACCAGATTTATGGAGAAATCTCAACACCAGGCTTATATGATACAAGTTTAGGTCAAACGAAGTATAAACTCTTGATATGATAAATTATGTTACTGACATGTGTTTTATCTTTTTAAACTCTCTTTAATGATCCATTAAATATGTAATATGTGATTAGATGCCTACAGGCACAAAGTTAGAGAAAGTATCAAACTCTCTTCTAACAGTACAAATTGACTTTCTAGGTATTTGTCATGTAAAATGTAAAATCGAAAGAGAATTTGCAGATTAATATATTCTGTCATGTTTAAAGAAGGTTTACACAGAAACTCTGTCCCACCCCCACGGTTAGAACAACGTTATCCTAGCCTATCTGCACCCCACACACTAGGGTAAGTATCTGCTACAAATCCCTAAACTTTCTATTTTTTTTCCCAACAATGATTTCAAGTTGGAAAATTGGACAGAGCTGATGGCTAAACAACACATACTAATCAACCAGAAATATCATTGAGTAGCAGTAAAACCATACATTTAATTATTTGATTTTTAGACATAAATGTAGAAATGGACTAATATTTTATGTGGAGCCTTTATTATCCTTAAGAGTGTACTATCAAAAAAAGAGAGTGTACCATCAACATTCATAATTTGATATGAAAATTTTAAATTTAAATTCTCTTTTCAAGTTACTTGTGTGATTGTGGCCCTTCCAGATACCCTTTGAATTCAATGACGTTTATCATCTGTCTCCTTTTCCAGAGTGGAGGATCAAAGCCAGGCTTTTCTCTAGGATGTTCTAAGCCCCTAAACCAAGTCCAGTCTGAGAAAGTGTTTCTCTATTTCCTCCAAAATGAGGAAAATAAATCTGAAAAATAGTCTGAGAAACATTATTTGGAAATGTGAGTACTGGCCATGTAGAAAGGCAGAGCAGGGCAGGAAACAGTGGTTGTACAGCGCATGCTGAGCACATGCCTGTCGCTGCACACCAGGACTCAGATATGTTAGACAGGACGACACTTCAAGATGTGTCCTATTACAGGCTCACCTAAACCTAGCTCCAAACGTGCGCATGCACACACACACACACACACACACACACACACACACACACACACACACGGGGTGTGGGGGGAGGACAGAAAGAGGGGGGAGGGAGTGGGAGAGGGAGAGGGAGAGAAAAGGGAAGGAGGGAGGGAGAGTATATCGTCAACTCTTTGAGGGATTAAAAACACATTTCATCAGATTCAACACCTATTTATGATAAAAGCACTCACAACAATAGTGAGAAAATGGAATGTTATAACCAATAAAATGATAGATGAGAAACTTGTAATAAAATGTCATACTCAGAGGTGAAAGACTGATTCTTTCCCCTATAATGGGGAGTAAGACAATGTGGAAAGGTTAGTTAAAAGTGATTCTAATACCATAAACAAAGTACTTACAGAATATCATCAAAAAGAAAGGAAACATAAAGTGCAATTATTAAATGTCACCAAAAGAAATTAAATAATATGTAAAGAAATGTGACAACATTCTATGGTAGTTTCTATGATTTTTATAACTTCCTATTTCAGGATTGGTATTCCCAATAATTACAAATACAAATCCAATGATTGTTGATATACTTTTTCTTTTTGAGGAAATAGAGAAACACTTTCCCAGGCTGGACTTAGCTTAGGGGCGTAGCACAACCTAGAGAAAAGCCTGGCTTTGATCCTCCACTCTGGAAAAGGAGACAGATGATAAACCTCCTTGAATTCAAAGGATATCCAAAAGGGCCACAATCACAAAAGTAACTTGAAAACAGAATTTATTCACATCTTTCTTAAGTTCTTTCAGTGGTGTTTGACAGCTGATATTTTATTTTTTTTCCTTTTTGATAAAGTACCTTCTATTTTCTGATGATGTAGGTGAAGTTGCTCCTCATCTTACCTTTCCAGAAGAATTCCAGATACTTATTTACTACAAAACATTATCAAAGCCACTGGATATTGACCTTCAACTGAGCATGTGGAAGCATGGAAGACAGTCTAGGACACCCTCTGAAATCTGTGAAGCAACTGTTCTCAACAAGGCGCCAAGTTCATTCATGTATATAGAAAACTGGAAATCCATGTGCAGAAGAATGAATTTAAATCATCCCTTTTATAAGCAAGAATCAGCTCAAAGTGGATCCAAACTTTAAATATAAACCCCTAAACTAACAAATTCTTTTAGAATATATATAACTGAGATCCTTCAAAAAAAGAAAAGTAATGAGAAAACATGGTGCTGCAGATTACTTCCCAAACAGATATGTAGGGGTTAGATAAATTAGATTTAGAAAATATATAGGAGTTTCTGATACTGTCTCTTAATTCGGGGCCTGAAGAGCATTATCAGCATGAAGTTAGCAAAAACAGGAAAGACTTAATAGACTGAAAAACAAGGTTGAAGTCAGGAAAAACAGGAAAGACTCAAAAGACTTGAAGAAACAAAGTATCTGGCCTGACATTGTTTTCAGCTGCAAAGTGGGCAGAGCCCAAATTAAGCTGAAACAGAGTTCCTCCTATTTGAGGACAGTGCGTGGAGCCTAGAAGAGAAGAGGCCCCTGATGCTAGACAGACTCCAAGAGTCCTGTCTTTCCTGAAGCAGAAAGAAGCCAGTGAGCAAAGAAAGCCTGAGCAAGACACCAAAAGGCCAAGGACTGGACCCTGTGGCTCAGCTTTTGCCTAGAGGGGTTTGACCTGTCCGAACAGTGGCCTGAACGGAACTGTGGCCAGCTTTAAAGACTGAGGCAGAACGGCAGAGTTGCTGATACGAAGGAAGTAAGGTGGCCTACAGACGCTGAGGTCTCCCAGAGAGAAGAAAGCATGAAGCCTTATTTAAGGTGAGACTGCAATAACCAACTACCCTGACGAACCTGCATCTGAGAGATCCAGAAAAAGGACTGCTAAGTGCGTTAAAGAATCTACAACAAAGACTGTGTTCCTGACGACTGAGGACCTGCCCCAGAGACTGTATCATTCTAAAAGGTTATGAAAGTAGTTGTTATAATTATCAATAGGTTTAGTGGATAGGTTAAAGGGGTTGTAGGATTTTATAGGATTAATAGTTAAGAAATTGTTGGTGTTTGTTATAAGTGAATTTAGTAATAAATAAGTAAGTGTTAAATAATAATTTAAAAGTTCGGTTACACAGATAAATCTATTAATCCACAGAGATAAGGGTAACTACACTGTAGCTTTCCACAGTGACAGTACTGAGAGATACTGCTACATAGAGGAAGTTCTAAAGAAATAAAATGCTGAATAGATTCTGATTCACTCATTTTTGAATTTTCACCCTTTGTACAGAAGTACAGGTTGATTCATGGAGCTGAATGGTCTTTAGGCGGAATAGATGGTCCTGGTCAATATGGGCTATTTATTCATGAACATTACCAAGGTGATCATTGAGAAGAAACATTTCTCCAAATCTCATAAGCATGTATCACCAATATTTCTTTAATTAAAATAGTTACATCACTTCCCCTTCTTTCTACTCTATTCATCCCTCCCCCAGATTCATGATCTCATATCCTTTATCATTGTTACATGCATACATAAACACCCAATGGCAACAACAACAAACCTGCTGAATATCTTTAGTGTTGCTTGTATGTATATGATTTTGGGAGGCTTATTTTTGGGGAACACTAATTTTCTCTCTCTCTCAATAGTCATTAGTTTTCTGTAGTACCTCTAGGCAATGGGGTTCTGTAGGACTACCTTCATGTCAATTGATGTCATTACCTGGGTCTTGTTTAGGAAATCATGTTGTTAAAATGTTAAGGGTCTGGCTTTTATGTCATGTCTAGGAATCACAATCTCTTGGAAAACTGCCTGTTCCTCTGGCTCTTATAAATCTTTCTACCTCTTTTCCACAATGTCCCCTGAACCTTACAAGTAGGTGTTGTATTGTAGATGTACTAGTTGGAGTTGGGTCATGTTTATTGTCCTCTGCATTTTGTGGCTCTTTGTGGTGGTTTTCTGTTGTAAAAAGTAGCTTCTATGGTTCAAAATAAGAGGCCATGGAGATAACATTTCTCCAGATACAAATTAATCTGGAAATAAATGACATTAGTCTGTGGGCTCTTTCTAAGGTACTGTCCATACCATTGCTTCTGCTAAGGCTCAGCTATTCCTAAGTAAAGGAAAGAACTTAAAATTTATTATTTTTTTATCATTATCATCATCATCATCATTTTCTTTATGAGTCCACAGTCTTTCCAGTGATTTCTTATGCTAAAAGAAGTCATAAAAATGTCCAGGTCTCCATAAGAAATGCCATGAATTGTTTTACAAACACAAAAAGTGACAGTAAACATATTTAGATATGTGGTAGATTTCTGATTGAATTTTCATACATCTTATTTTTCTTATTTCAGGGAATTTTTCAGTAGTGTCTGTTTCACTCATTACCTTCATGATTACTGTACACACACACACTCATACATATTCACTATACTACATACATGCACACACTCATATATTCACAAACACTCATGCACATACTCTCACATGTACAAACACACATACACTCATGCCCACACTGATGTACATCAGTGTGATTGATAGCTTAGAATTCTGCAACCCCCCAAATGATCCCTGTTGAGAAATTCATTTTTAAAGCACTCATCTTTGTTTGTTTCACTAATATCAAGAATGCAGACCTACAGGGTAAATTGGGGTTTATGCTGAAGATTTATTTTGTATAGTTTTTAAAAATGCAATACATAATCCTAAATGTTAGGGTAAAATACCAAGCACCTACAGAAGAATTGAAACAGAGAAACTGTCCTCATGTATATGGTGTATGTGCATAGTGCTGTTCATAATGGGCACTAAATAATGGCATAAAAAGATGCCTGTATGGAGATAATGAAATGGGAAACTGAATAACAGGGAGGGAGTTTCAACTAGGGAAAAGAGAGGGAGATAAGGAAGAGGGACAAATAACATCATGGTTGTTTAATAAGGCCCCAAAGGAATCATATTATTTTGTACTTATTTAAAATTATATTACACACACACACACACACACACACACAGCTTAAAGAATATTAAGCCTTTTGGGATGAAATTGTTCCCCCCAAAACCATGGACTAACAAAAACCTTACCACCAGGAAGAAAAAACATCTTTTTGAAGAGTTGGTCAAGATAGTCCAAGTGATTGATTCCCAAAACAGTATAAATTATCCACATAGGTTTTAGTTCTCTCTCAGGGTTTGAGGATGTGTCCCTATTGCTAAGGAAACCATATGCATTGGACACATGACTATGATGAATAGAGCTGAGTCTAATGTAAAAGCCTCTTTTCTATGGTCTAATTGTCATTGTTCCAAAAAACGTTATGCAAGTTGCCAAGGCATGGAGGCCATTAAACGGTCTTACACAGATGCAAGACCTATGAACCACTACAATGACCAGCATGACAAGATATGTATAAAGGTGTTGGAAGTGCCATTCACATGTCTGTAGCGAACAAAAGCTGTCCAATTGGACTCACAGCCCACTCAACAAAAAGGAAATCATGGCTGGTATAGAAACCTAGCTAGCTTTCTGGGGCTAGTGAGGTCACTTTTCTAGAGTAGAATAATCTCTCAATATATTCTAAAGTTTATCTTTATATTCACAAATGTAGCTAGCACTAATCATCAATGAAACATCTTTTTCCAGTAAATGGAGACCATCACACTAAACCTCAATTGGACACAATACCAAGATCAATGGGTTGTGAGGAGGACATCCCGAACGGCTACATCTACATCACAGCTCCTGAATGTATGCTCAGGAAACATCATGGAGGAGGTGACAGAAAGATTGTAAGATCCAGAATACTACAAAGTCTGCTGTGAAACAGACTTTCCTAGGAATGTCTCCATGAACAAGACAAGATCAGATATGTTAACATGGAATGGGAAATTGTTATGGGAGCTTACCAAAGGAAAAAGTTCAAAAGAAACTATTGGCAGCTGGTAGGAGAATTAACTTCTCCCACTGCAAAATCTGCCCTGAGGCCCTACACACACAAACAACAAAATGGATTCAGCAAATTTTATTAATCTCTCTCTCTCTCTTTCTCTCTCTCTCTCTCTCTCTCTCTCTCTCTCTCTCTCTCTCCCACATCCGTGCATATGTGCATGCGTGCGTGCGTGCGTGCGTGCGTGCGTGCGTGCGTGCGTGCGTGTGTGCGTGTGTGTGTGTGTGTGTATGGGTTTTAGCAAACACAATCAGAGAAAAATCAACTGGATAGTGATTTTGAAGGAGGATAACTAGGAGGGGCTAGAAGGAGGAAAGGGAAGGGGGAGGTGATACAATTTACTCATTTATTTATTTATTTATTTATTTATTTATTTATTTATTTACTTATTTATTTATTTATTTATTTATTTATTTATGGTATTTGAGACAGGGTTTCTTTTTGTAGCTCTGGCTGTCCTGGAACTAATTCTTTAGACCAAGCTGGGCTTGAACTCAGAGATCAGCTGACTCTGCCTCCCAAGTACTGTGACTAAAGGCATGCACTACTGTCACCTGCCTAACTAACTGATATAATTTTATTTCAATTAAAATATTTTTAAAACTTACCTCTCAGTTTTAGGTGAAGAAAATAATCTGGCCATTGCCGACATAGCATACTAAATAAAGAACACTATGGTACCCTTTGCATGAGACCTCGAATCTGTCCACCCTTACCCCCTACTCATATGTCCTGAGCTTTGCAATTCTATTTTAGAACAGAGGATATGTAAAATGTGTGCAACTGAGAAACCAGCAAATCAAAAAGATATTCATCATAAGTTCCATGTGATCTTTGTTTCTCTAATCATCAGAGTTCCTTTATGGCTTCTCTTCAGTCCTATGCCTGTCATCATATAGAATTCATATGGAGGTCACTTGCTTCATACCCTATTGAATGTGGACTCTTCTTCTGAAGTCTATTCATGACACATGGCCACACTATGATCCAGATTTAAGTTGAGCCCTGGGAAATAGGAGATTGCTGGGGTCAGTGTATTGAGGGACACCTCTGCAGTGCTTATAGCTTTGCAATTGATGAGCTATATGCAATTAGACAGACTATGACTAGAAAGAGGCAATGAGATAAGTTAGACCAACTGATCAAGAGTGCAATCTGCATTAGACTTGCCAATTTCCAATATAAAACTTGCTTAAAAAAACAACAAATGTTTAACTATTGGTGTTTGCTTTCTTTAAGACATTTTGGTCTATTTTAATGAAACACCTCCTGACAAAGTTGCCAAAATGAAGAATAAAAATATGATTGTCATATTTGTGTACAAATTTACACCAACTAATCCACTCTTGCTTTTATTCTGGCTGAAGTAACAGTCTATAGTTATTTGATTTCACTTGACATGGCCCAGTTTTTTAGCTGACACCTACATGTCTGACAACCGAATTTTTGTGTAGAGAAAACATTATGCAGAGAACAGCACATTAGCTGAAAGGTACAACTGAAGATTCAACATGCTCATGGCTATAAAAGGGAAGAACTTAAGCAAATCCATACTTGTTGGAACCTCATTCTGAAGCCTTTGATCATAGCCTTAAGTTTACTTTTTTTTTTAATAATTTATTTTTTATTTCTTCAAGTTACATCTCAATCA
>CAJQZJ010000271.1:2869401-3136429 GCA_907164525.1 Lophiomys imhausi | reverse complement strand
TAGGAATCAAGAGGGTGTTCTGGATCTAAGAAGATATTTTTAAAATTGTGAGGCAAGTTAGTATGAAAGCTGAGTTAGATATAGAACTTCAAACTCATGGAGATGGTTAGATAGTAGAAGTTAAAGTCAGGTGCCAAATACATATGGACTGGACATTGGGAATGTATGCTAAGCCATATAACTCACATAAGTGTGGCCTATTTATTTCTGTTGTTTTGTATTGTATTTATAGTTATAAGAAAAAGAACCATTTGTTGGACTGAAAAGGAAGCTGTTGGGGGGGGGGGGAAGAAATACCTTGAACTAAAAAAAAAAAAAAAAAGAGGAGGGGGGGGGGGGGGGGGGGGGGGGGGGGGAGGGGGGGGAGTGGAGGGGGGAGTAAGGAGGGGATTGTGATTGAGATGTAACTTGAAGAAATAAAAAATAAATTATTTAAAAAAATAAAAAAATACACACAAACAAAAGCAAAAAAGTAGTTCAGAATGGTTGAAAATACTTAATTTTGATATTTCTTTTTGTTAGTTTAACTATTTTGAGAATTTTATGTGTCGATACTACATCAACCCATATCCCTCTCTAACTCCTTCTGTGTCTACACAACTCCCTTTCAAGTTCATGATTTCTTCTTTGATTATTATTTTTACATATATATCCATTTAGTGTGCCTCCTATGTGTCCTTGTTTATGTACTGATATTAGAATATATAAAACAGAATTCCTAGTTTCCCTCCCATGGAGGCTTTCTTTCTTTCTTTCTTCTTTGTTTGTTTCTCTTTTTTTTTTACTGTTTATTTATTACTTTAATTTACATCTTCATCACAGTCCCCTTCCTCTACCCCTCCCAGGCCCACCTCTCACCCTCCCACCCTCTCCCCCTTCTCCACTATCCTACTCTTCCAGTGTGAGGTGCCCTACATACAGTCCCCTTCAGTTCAGCAGCTATATGAGTGCTAAGAGCTTCCTCTTACACTGGGAGCCTACTTCATTCTTCTGTTTTCAAGTAGCAAAACATATGTCATTTTAATTTCACTTTTTATTTCATACCACATGTTAAATTCTTACTTTTAACATATATCTAGAGTCTAACTATTTCCTAGTCTCTCAGTTGATGTGAATCTTCTCTATCCTTCATCTTTTTGCTTAGACTAGTGAGTTTAATATAAGAATATTTAAATTTTTATAAGAACAATTAATTTTTTTATTTGGAGATTGCTTTCTTTTATGCATAACAACATACTTTACATATTAAATAACATTGTAGTAGAATGATTTGATACAACTCTCAACAGAAGAAAAAAGGGGGGAAATTTAGTTTAAAAAATCACTTTCACAGGGTAATTTCTGTTTAAATCACTTTTTTCTTACTGGGTGAATGGATAAATGGATCTAGTAACTAATTATGTCTTAGTACTATTACACAATGGGCACTGGAATTACAGAGAAAGCCTGATTGCCAAGAGAAGAACAAAAATGGTTCTTGGTAGAAATTTGAATATTTGAAGACATGGAGAAGGAAAAAAAACTATGAAGGAATTAAAACTAGAAAAATTTAGCCTTGTATCTACTTTCATTAGTCATGAGTCCTTTTGTCTGTACTCTGTTCTTCCTCATCGCTAACCATTTCCCTCTTTTGGTCTATTTTCTAAATATCTACACTTTATGATTACATCTGTATATAATAAGTATGCATGCATCTATTATAGAAAAGGCTCTGGATATGAAGAGAATGTGGGGTATTTTTTTCTTTCTGAGTTTGGGTCATCTTACTTAATATTAAACGTTCGAGATCATTTATTTTCCTGTAAATTCCATGGCTTCATTTTTATTTATAGTTCATTAATCATTCTTCTTTTAATGGGCAATCTAGTCTGCTTCTATTTCTTTTCTCTCCTGGATACAGCAGTGCTAATCATGGACATGCAGGTTTCTATGTGATAAGATATGATGCTCTTTCAATATATGCTCAGGAGTGGCATTGGAGGGTCAATGAAGAAGTTCTACTTTTCATTTTTAGGAACTACCAAGCTGCTTTACATAATGACTATAATAATTTTCATTCCCACCAGCAGTAAATAGGGGTTCTTCTTTCCCCCAAAATCCTCTCCAACATTTGCTGTTAGATTTCTTGATGATAGCTGTATTAGTTACTTTTCTATTGCTGTGATCATGCACCATGACTGAGATAACTTACAGAAGAAAGAGATTATTTAGAGTGACTTAGAGTTTCAGAGCACGAGTCCATGGTCATCATGGTGACTGGCAATCATGGCAGTATGATCCAAAAACATGAGGCAGAGAGATTAACTGGGAACTCTATGTACTTTTGAAACATAAAAGTTCATGCCCAGTGACACACCTCCTCCAACAAGACCACCTTTACCAATCTTTTCCAAACAGTCCAAACAAGTGGGGATCAAGTATTTGAACATATGAGCCTATCAGGACCATTATCATTCAAACAACATTTTTAGACATTGTGACTGGAGAGAGGTGGTTACTCAACTTTTAACTTGCATTTTCCTGATGACTAGGGAGACTGGATATTTTCCAAAAAAGTTATTAGCCGTTTTCGTTTCTCCTTTTGAAAACTCTATTCATTACACAACTTGTGATTTGGCATGTTTTTTTTTTCCTGTGTATATTTGCTTGTCGCTCTCTCTCTCTCTCTCTCTCTCTCTCTATCTATCTATCTATCTCTCTGTGTGTGTGTGTGTGTGTGTGTGTGTGTGTGTGTGTGTGTGCATGTGTTTCTACATGTGTCTAACTTTTTCATTCTCTTGTAAAATTTTTGATATTAGGTCCCTGTATGAGATACAGTTGGTAAAGTTTTTCTCTCATTCTGTGAGTTCTGTTTGATTTGCTGGTAGATTTTTTTTTTTCTGCACAGAAAAAGAAAGCTCATATATATATATATATATATATATATATATATATATATATATTCCCATCTGTTGATTATTTTTGCTAATTCCTACACTATTGAAGTTCTACTTAGGTAGATCTTACTGGCATCAAAGCATTCTCTGGGTTTTCCTATAGTAGTTTCAGTGTTACAGATTTTTAGTGAAGGTGTTTGGGCAACTTTGAGTTGATTTGGTGCAGGATGAAAGACATGAATCTAGTTTCACTCTTATACAGGTGCATGCCAAGTTTTTGCCAGGACTACTTATTGAATAATTGGTTGGCATAGCTTTGTCTGCTTCTTTTGGCTTCCTCTATTCTGTTTTACTGTTAATATCAGGATCAGGAACTAGACAAGAATGACTAATCTCCCTTCTCTTGTTTAAATATGGGGCTGAAAAAGCATTATTAATGGACCTCTTTGCTTCATTTTTGAATTCTTCCTCAGTAGAGGGATCCTGCCAAACTACAAATCAAATTCTCTCCTCTTCAAATCCTCCAATTGCATATTCCATTTTTATCTACTTGTCAACTAGTCTTCAGTGAAAATCTAGTTTTTAAATTTTATTTTGTTTTATTTATTTATTTTTTGTGCATTGGTGTTCTGCCCATATTCACATCTGTGTGAGGGTGTTGGACCATGGAGCTACAGACAGTTATGAGCTGACATGTGGGCTCTGGTAACTGAACCTGGGTCTTCTGGAAGAGCAGCCAGTGTTCCCAACTACTGAGCCATTTATACTCTGGTTTCTCTTCAGATCGTATAAATCTTTTCCTTTTGTTTTTGTTTTGTTTTTGCTAGTGAAAAATGGCCTCACTGTTCCTCATATGGTATCTTGCATTGTGGCTTTGCCTTCTATTGCTCTCACTGCTTTGACACTATCCTAATTCTCTGAATGGCTAACTCCTTCAGTCTTTCAAGCTATATTTAAACAGCCTTTTCCTGAGACCTCATGTCAATCAAAACTAAAATTACAACCTGTAACCGATCTTTTAAATTATTATTTAACACTTATTTATTTATTACTAAATTCACTTATAACAAACACCAACAATTTCTTAACTATTAATCCTATAAATTCCTACTACCCCTTTAATCTATCCACTAAACCTATTGATAATTATAACAACTACTTTCATAACCTTTTAGAATGATACAATCTCTGGGGCAGGTCCTTAGTCGTCAGGAACACAGTCTTTGTTGTAGATTCTTTAATGCACTTAGCAGTCCTTTTTCTGGATCTCTCAGATGCAGGTTCATCAGGGTAAGTTGGTTATTGCAGTCTCACCTTAAATAAGGCTTCATGCTTTCTTCTCTGTGGGAGACCCCAGCCGTCTGCAGGCCAAATTACTTCTTTTGTTTGAATCAGGAACTCAGCTGGTTTGCCTCAGTCCTTAAAGCCAGGCACAGTTTCCCCTAGGCCACTGATCGGACAGATAAAACCCCTCCAGGCAAAAGCTGAGCCACAGGGTCCAGTCCTTGGCCTTTTGGTGTCTTGCTCAGGCTTTCTTTGCTCACCAGCTTCTTTCTGCTTCAGGGAGAGAGCTGGCCATCAATGGCCAGCTCTTTTTTTCAGCAGGACTCTTGGAGCTCTCTAGCATCAGGGGCCTCTTCCCTTTCTGGGCTCCATGCACTGTCCTTAAATAGGAGGAACTCTGTTTCAGCTTAATTTGGGCTCCGCCCACTTAGCAGCTGAAAACAATGTCAGGCCAGATACTTTGTTTCTTCAAGTCCATTAAGTCTTTCCTGTTTTCCTGACTTCAACTTTGTTTTTCAGTCTATTGAGTCTTTCCTGTTTTTCCTGACTTCAACCTTGTTTTTCAGTCTATTAAGTCTCCTGTTTGTTTCCTGTTTTTAGTCCACATGCTGATAATGCTCTTTATGCCCCGAATTAAGAGACAGTATCAGAAACCCGTATATATTTTCTAAATCTAATTTATCTAACCCCCTACAACAACCCCTTCCTAACACTCCTTTCTTCCCTTCCATAATTCATTTATTTTATTGCTATTGCTTTAATGTTTTGCTCAACATAATATACACATGTTGTTTTTTCATTCTTACTCTTCAAAAAAAGGGTTTGGATGCATACCAACAAATTTTTACTTCTATATCTCAGTCAGTGTTTATGACAGAGGCTTGTGAAAATGACTGTTTTTTGTTCACCTGAAAATGTAAATGCTGAAACAATATATTTAAAGATATCTGAAAATTCTCTTGGCCAAAACGTAAAAGTAACCTGTTTTTTTAATCTACAATTATGAAACTAGATGGCCTGAAATGTTTTAATTGTCACAAATGTTCTATGTAGGACAAGTTTTTGAGGTATCACCAATGCATGTGCCCAGAAAATATGTACCCAATTTCCTGTCAGTTTGCTGTGTCCTGTAGACAAGTCCACCTTATTTTTTGTGTGCACACTGGTTCTCTTTGCTATCTCAATTGCGACTGTTGCTACTGCTACAAATTGCCCTGACTTATCCCAAGCTACCTAATTTCAGTGCTTTAAAAGAAGGCTTTGTAGTTAAGCATTTGCAGTGACAGATCAGGGTAATTGCTCTGGCCCCCATTTCAGGGGGTTTGTGTGGAAGCAGTAATTGCTGCGCAGCAGTGGTTTTCAGGGAGCAGCTGGCAGGAGGGAAAGGAGGTTTCCACAGCTGATAGAAAAATGACAATAAGCTCATTTGCAAATTCACAATCAACCTTATGCTCTTCTACCTAAAGTGAAGATACTCTTTCTGGGTACAGGCACTGATGGTGTGTTTAGCTCATCTTGCCACTTTGTTCCCGTTGACAGTTCTCTGTGAAGTTCATTTTGTTAAGATGGCTTTCATAGAAATACAAACACAGCAAAGGACTTATAAATACTCCAGAAAAAATAAATTTGCTCAAAAGCAAAATTACTCTAATCATGTCCAACTGATAATGGGTTTCGTGTAAAGTGGAATTTCCTGGAAGGGACTGTGTGTGTGTGTGTTTGATTTCTATAATGAGAAAGGAGGAACAGGCTTCAGAAGAGCAGGGTGAACTTGAATGTCAGATGCTGTCAAAGCCTGGGTTATATATGAGCTGGACTCTTACCTGAAGCTAAATAGTCACCCAACATGCTACCACTGGATGATACAGTGGACAAAGAACACAATCTACATCAATATTAATAAGCAGATAAACAAACCCTCATTTAAACCTTCATGCTTCCAGAGTCTTTCCTAGACAAGAGGCAGCAACAATGAACACTGAGAAAAGGCACCAGGGGAGTGAATGATTTGTGTAATTATATATATATATATATATATATATATATATATATATATATATATTTCAAAGATATGCTTAGTATATCAAGCCTCTTATAGCTGGTCATGTGAAATTACAAAATAGTAAAATACATATCAAATAATAAATTTGTAAAGATTATAAACTCAACACATCATGTTTTTTTTAGATGATTTTACATATAGTCAAAGGAAAGCTCACACTATGTCGCCAGCATGGGCTCTGCTCTGTCATTACCCAAGAAACAATATCAAAAACAGGCATCTGGATTTGCGATGCATTTATATCCTCTGCACAATTATAAGCAACCTAATATGCAAAGCGGAGTCTGATCTTGCGGAAACATTCCTGTCTTTCCCTGACTCAGACTGAAGATAAGATGTGGAGTTCTGATGGGGAGGAACATCTTGGAGAAAGGTCCAACCAAGCCAGGACTCCTCAACATATAAAGTGAGCATTACTGCCCACTGCAGGCTAGTTGCATCTTATATACCCTCAACTGAGAAAACAGCTCCTACTGAGAATAGCTTTGGACTTTAATATTTATGCTTCAATGACAGGCTGTGCAAGCCCACACCAAGGAACAGAAAAATAGAGTTTTTAATATAAAATGTTTCAAAGTTCTTGGTAGATTTCATACATAATGGCTGTTATAATCATTTAACTCTGTGGCTTTCCTTTGACTATATATGTAAAATCATCTAAAAAATCCACAATGTGTTGAGTTTATAATTTTTATAAATTTGTTATTTGATATGTATTTTATTATTTTGTAATTTCACATGACCATCTATAAGAAGCTTGATATATTAAGCATATCTTTGAATATATATAATTGCTTATTAATTAATTATTCACTTTTTGGAACATAGTAATTGTAAGCCCTGCTTCAGAATCTGCTCAACATCCCTCTCTTGCATGGTCAAGTTTCCTTGCTCTGCCTCTGTCAGCTCTTGATTTTCTATATTATACATTTATGGCTTATAAACATTGAGTAAAGAATAGGTATTGTATACAATGTATAAATATCATTTGAGATGTTAAGTAATGTAATCTTACCCTGAAACAATTTAGTTTCATTCCTAACCAAATAAAATTGTGGGCATTATTACTTTGACCCCAATCAAGTCTAAGCATCTTTGGATTCAGACCATCTGTGTGAGGCATGGCCTGTTTCTCACTTTTTCTTTCCATACAGACTTTTTCTGTGTTTGTTTGTTTTGATATTTTTCCTTTGTTTATGCTCTCTGTCATCCAAAATTTAGCTTTTAGGATCTTGAAACTGCAGGGATTCACATTCCAGAAATATCCAACTGCATTATTAAGAAGAAGAGGGACAGTCAAGTGACTCACTTTTAGATTTCTCGGATGTTGACGTTTTCCTGCTTGGTGACCCTGTTATGCTCTCTAAAATGATATACCTTCTGGGTAAAATGCTGCCCTCCTTATTTTGTTTTCTAGTCATAGATGTAGAAGTAGTCTACAATAAGCTAGTATACCACTTTTCTATTTGGAAATGTTCTGGGCATCAAAACCACAACTTTGTTGCTTTCTTTTCCATGTTACAGAGCATTCTCACTATGGTTTCTTCTGCTATAAGACAAATATGGTCTTTGTTAATAGCTAGCTACCAGTTGTTGGAATTATAACATAATTAGGTGACCTTTGCCATGATTGAGGGATAGATATCACTCTGGAAGGCTTGTTAAAGTAGTGAGAGCTGGCCTGTGACCGCTTCTTTAGAGGTCAGCAGCTTTGGGACAGACTGTTTGAATTTGTACACAAAGGTTTCCAGATGATAGAAGATCAGGGTCCTACAGTCAAAGGAAGATGAGATAAACCAGAAAGATGTGCCAAGAGTCTGTCTTTGCTGTGGCTAAGAAGACAGATGGGTTGATGGGTCTGTTTCAATTACACAGCTGAGTTAGATAATCATATATATTTTTTCTGCTAGGATTCACCTTTTCTTGTTTTGTTTTGCTTTTAACCTCAATTGTTATTTTTTTTAGTATGCCTTTACAGGCTGTATTCATTTTGGTTTGTCAATACTTTAAGTGTTTTTTTTTTCACTTTGCTTACTAACATCTATATACAAATGCAATAACTATACAATTCTGTCTATGCTGATGAAATTCATAGTAAATAATGCTGAAAATTTTGACCTCTGCTTCCAAAGGTTGTATGGAAAGACAAAAAGAATCAAACTACCCAACAGCATGCTGAATAAGAACAAAATTGGAAAATAAGACAAGTGTCATCAAGGGAGATTCAGACATCTTGATCAGTGGAGAATTTTAGAAGGCCCAGAAAGAGTCACACAAACATAGGTAACTAACTTTTGACAAAGATAAAGGTGCTGCAAAAGAAAACACATTTTTCTTCTAATGAATAGAACTTCATAAAGTGCAACATGGGTCAGTGACCTAGTGTGAAATGTGGACCTGTGAAACGCCTAGTAAATAAAAAAGGGCAAAGTAGAGATAACCTTGAGTGTTGTTAGTGATGACTTTAAATGATAAAACAACAAAAAAATGATAAAATAACTCATGAACTAACTGATATTCAAGGCTTCAGTGAGTGTAAATTTCTCTACATGAAAGGCATTGTGGAAAATAAGTCATAAGCTTAGAGGAAAGATTTCCAAAACAAAGTAAAAATTACTGTCATGAAAAATAAAATGCCATGAACTTTTGAAACCAAAAATAGCATAAGAAAGACACTTCCCTTATACTACACAAAGATCAACTGAACCAACCAACCTAGTCCTCTAGAGGCTTCCAGAGACTGTAACACTAACCAAAACAAACAAACAAACAAAAAAACAAAAAAACACCTAGTCCGCTTACACATATATAGATACATAGATGATAGGCAACTTGGTCTTCATGCAGATCCCTCAGCAAGTGGAGGGGGAGGGGAGGCTGTGTCTGACATAGATTCTGTTGACTCTTACTGAACACCTTACCTTAGCTGCGCTGCCATGTCCAGCCTCCGTGCAAGAGAAGCTCTTAGCCCTCATGTAACTGATGAACTGAGGGGGTTGATATGTAGGGAGTTCCCTTCATCCAAGAAGGAGAGGAGAGAACGAGGAGGGGGAGGGGGAAGGCAGTGTGAGGGTGGGGCTGGGAGGGGGAGGGGGCTGCAATCCAGATGTAACTTGAATAAATAAAATAAATTTAAAAAAAAGAACAATGACAGCAAAAGAAAGACACTTCGTAGCCTGGCAGTGATGGCACACTCCTGTAGTCCCAGCACTTGGGAGGCAGAGGCAGATAGATACCTAAGTTTGAGACCAGCCTGGACTACAGAGTGAGTTCTAGGACAACCAGGTCTATACAGAGAAACTCTGTCTTGGAAAAAATAATAAAATAAAATAAAGACAGAAAGAAGCTTCCTGGGAAAAGATACAAATGACAATAGTGATTGGCAATTCAATAGTCACGTTGGTTGGATTTGGGTCTATCCAGTGCCTTTGGGAAAAGATTAACTGGGATGAAGCACACACCATGAAATGGGTGGTTCCTTCTCATGGAGTGGAAGCCTAGACTGAATGAAAATGGAAAAAAGAAAAGACTTTCTCTCTATTTCTTAATCTGCACATATGTGAGCAAACAGCTGCATACTCTCATTACCGCAACTGAGATTTGACTATCACTGTAGAGTGCGTCCCTTCCAACTATGCTCAAATGGAAGTTATTGTATCATGTGACCTTGTACCACATTTGAGATGCAGAAGGCAAGCAATGTGTGCCAGAGTCAGGTTCTGTGTGAGGAGCCTTTATGTGGGCCACACCCAAGCCTATTAAAGTAAAGCCAAAGTTGCCGTGGAGAACCCAGGATATTGAAGATGCCAGGAATGTCCAATGTCCTCTGAGAAAAACTGGGACTAGTCAATAGACAGTCTCAGAAACAGACCAATGATTATTTTGCAAACAACATAGTTAGAAAGAATACTTACTAAAGCCACTTGGCCACCAGCTTATTCCAAAATAGTCCAAGATGCTGCTAATAGAACTCTGCTTAGGCTTTCATTTTGCTATATTCACATTCTTATTTCTTGTAGTGGAATTTTTATTCTATAATTGTATATTGAAATTAAATAATTTCTTTTTTATTTTACAGAGGCTCAGAATTTAGAGGCTGTCTTGAATATCAGACGAGATTTTGTACCTGCACTTTAGAATATGCTGATACAATAAAGTCTCTAGGGAAGCTTGAAATGGTATTGAATAGACTTTGCAGATTGTGATGGCCATGAATGTATAAGAGCTAGGCAAGGAATGTCACAGTTTGTATGTGGAACAGCCCTCACCTAGCTCATGTGTTGGCAAATTTGGTTACCATCTCAAGGTGTTGTTCTGTGAGGTTGTGGAAACTATAGCTGGAAAAATTAGGTCACTGAGGGGAGGGACGCTTAAACTTTATGCTTCGGCTCTCCTTTCTGTCTTGCCCTTGATTCCTGTCCCACTGGGATGTAAGCAAGCAGTTCCACAGGCTTCCACTAGGACTTCCAAATGCTTTGTACTCTTAAACCACAAGCAAAAATAAAACATTCTTTTAATTTGCTTTTTGGTCAGAGCAATGTGAACAAAAACCAGTCTGGAAAGTTTCTACCTGGTAGATGTTCATAGTGGGGCAGAGCACACATTTATGAAAGAACTCTTTCCACTTAATTTTGCTTTCAACCTACACTGTTGCTAAATAATGAAGACTTAAAGCATGAAACATTAAAATTGGGAGTGTAGCAGAATGGTAGAATGTTTGTGTAGCTTATGTGATGCACTTGGTTTAACTCACAGCACTCCAGGAAAAAGAAATAAAGAAAAGATAATAAATGAGTGAGGGGGATAATGTGAGATGAAAGAATTGAGGGAGGGAAGAAGGAATATAATAAAGTAAAATCAAACAGAAAGATATGACAAGTAACTGGAAAAGATCTTAAGAAGCAACTTAAATGTTTTTGTATAGTATAAGTGCCACATGTTTGGCAACTGTTGTGTGATACAACCTTCCCTGTGGACATACAACAACACACTTGTCTACTCTTTCCAAATAGGGAACCCATGACAGACCAAAGTACAAATAACAACTGTGGTGATTTAAATAAGAATGGCCCATAGACTTACATATTTAAATCCTTAGTCATCATGGAGTGGCACTACTTGAGAAGGATTAGGAAGTACAGCCTTGTTGGGATAGGTATGGCCTTGTTGAGAGAACTGTGTAATAGGGGTGAGCTTTGAGGTTTCAAAAGCCCACATCAGGCCCAGTTTCTCTTACTCTTCTTGCTACCTCCAGATCCCAAAATAGACCTCTCAGCTATTTTTCTAGCAACATGTCTGCCTGATTGCTAGATGCTCCTCTCCATGATAATGGGTTAATTCTCTGAAAGTGTAATAGAGCCCAAATTAAATGCTTTCTTTTATAAGACTTGCAGTGCTCATGATGTCTCTTCAGAACAGTAGGGAAGTGACTCTGAACAGCTCAAGCTTGGCAAACATGTTTCTGGCAGGCCTTGCCCTTCTCTCCCATTCCCTCTGACTTTCTAAAAATTATTAGATTATATTCCTAATGCTAGTTACCAAGGTCTATTCCCTTAACTGGCTACTTATTCCTTCTGAGGCTGACTACCAAAGTCCAGCTATCAAAGTATTGAAGTCCAGCAATCTAAAGCCCCCTGTTGCATACCTAATTAACATGCTCAATTAAAATTAGACACATCATCCTAACACGAGTTTTCTCATTGCACCTTTATAAACCACCATTTTGAAGGTGCAATGTCTGTGTCTTCTCTAGTCAGAGGCAGTCCATTGTCCTCTGGGAAAATACCCTTTAACCCTTATTCCTTTCTCTTGTTCCCTTCCCCTTCTCCCTCATTCTCTATCTCCTATCTTTGTGTCTTATTCTCTGCCTTCTAGACATCTCAGGCAAATTTATCTCCTTTGTGCTGAAAAAAAATTGGTCTTGGGCTTTCTTATCCATTACTCTTTCTTTCAAACAAAATACTAACCAAGATACCACTAAAGTCCAACTTGGTGAACCAATGAGCTTTATTGAGGTTATTTACAGGAGTATGGTTGAGAGATTACTTGCAAGACCAAAAATAACATAAAGACAGCTGTATTACCAAGGAGATAGACAAACAGGTTCAAGGGTATCCTTTCCAAATGACTCTGGTTTAAATGACACTCAGTCAACTCAGCTAGTTTCAGGTTCTTCCAGGAAGCTGATTTGGTTTCAGAGTCAGTTTTTGTAGCCTTTGGCCTCCTAGTGTCTTCTTTGCAGCTCAGAGTATCTGAGTATTCTTGTCACCTCAGCTTCCTCTACTGAGGGGAATTCTTGACTTTCAGTGCTTAGTTGTAAACTTCTCTGGGAGGGAAGGACCTGGTGAATCTGATCAGGTTCAAGGACTTCCTGAAGCTCTCTTGAGTTTGCCTTCCTGTTTAAAGAGCTTCCCCTGCAGAATGGAATGTTTTGATCTTGAATAAAGTGTTATACAACAACTGACCAAAACCCCTGAATGAATGTAATGCTTACAAGCTCTTCTCTCTTCAAGCATACTTACAACTGTTTCCATTCATTATTCTTCTTTCTGTATATGCCTTTTGTAGTCTGTCTATATTTCCCAGTTTCATAAAACACCACTAAAGATTAAGCAGAATGACTTTACTTTTAGAATGTTCTTTGCTATGACAAATAGGAGGAACTTTTTGAGAATACTTTGTCACATCAACTATGTAATTATTTCACCTTGTGTGCAATTATGACAAAAATGAAATGATTTTTACACCTTTTCAGCTATCTACACAAGCAAAAAGAATCCCTTTCTCTTGTTTTTACTGGAAATGAAACATGGTAATTTTAAGAGCTGAGTGATTATGTGGTCAAGAACTCAGGATTACAGTGTTGTTAAGAAGAATCAAGAGGGTGTTCTGGATCTAAGAAGATATTTTTAAAATTGTGAGGCAAGTTAGTATGAAAGCTGAGTTAGATATAGAACTTTAAACTCATGGAGATGGTTAGATAGTAGAATGTTAAAGTCAGGTGCCAAATACATATGGACTGGACATTGGGAATGTATACTAAGCCATATAACTCTTATAATTGTGGCCTATTTATTTCTGTAGTTTTGTATTGTATTTATAGTTATAAGAAAAAGAACCATTTTTTGGACTGAAGGGGAGAGCTGTTGGGGGAGGGAAAAGGAATACCTTAAACTAAAAAAAATAAAAGAAGGGAAGAGGATGGGGGGGTTGAGAGGGAGGAGGGTGGAAGGGTGGGACTGGAGGGGAGAGTAGGGAGGGGATTGTGATTGAGATGTAACTTGAAGAAATAAAAAATAAATTATTTAAAAAAAGAAGTTTTCTGTTCTGCAGGTAAGTTATTTAGAACAGAACATACAATTCAAAATAGCTTCAGGAAGTCCCTGAAACTAATCAGATTCACTAGGACCCTTCTTCCCAACATCAATCAATAAAGACTATTGAGAATCACTGTCAGAAGAATAAAGCTGCAAACAAGAAGCAAATACCTGTCAAGCAACCTCAAAAGAGGCAGAGACCAGCCAAGCTGCTTGGAATAGGTGAAAGTCAACTGTGCTGCCTGAAAAAGACCCCCTCAGTCTTTGAGCTGTTGGGAGCCTGTGCAGTATAATCTAGGTTACCAGAGCTGTTATCTGTGCTGGGGTGGGCTTATAGTGATACAGCTGTCTTTGAGCAATTTTTGTTCCTGTAAATAGCCCCTCACCTTATATTCCTAAAAGTAATCCCAATTATGCTCATAGTTATCAACTGAACTTTGCCTTTGGTGGTATCTGTAACTTGGTTTATCATGGGTTTCCTATCTGGGATGAGTAGATGGGTTGTGTCTCCTCAGAAAATATCTTGTCAAACAATATTATTGGCATTTGAATAGGGGAACAATGGAACTGAGGATGAACGGGGGAGGAGTGAACGTGTGATCCTGGCTATGGGTAGTAAGGTATGCAACTGAGGCAGAGAAGCCCGATGGGAAAGCATTAATGAAGGCAATCCTGTTATAGCCAACCCTTTCTGTATGGTGTATCTTGGTGTGCTTTGTTTTATGACAGCAGTTGTGTATTTCTTCCTATGGCTAGAGAAGCTTACAACTAAGTCTGAGGCACCTGGATTAGGAATGTCTATGGGAGGAATCTGAGAATGGCAGTCTTAGTCTCTGTGATATGGGGTGGCGTGCCTGCTTGACAAGTGGTGTCACCACAGAAATACAGAGAAGCTTTGAAACAGTTAAAGGTTTAGAGGAAAATTTTCAGCCTTTGAGATTAGTGCATGAGGGTTGAGTTGTTGGCAAACTACAGCAGAGGTTGCCTGGTCTCTATTATGTGTAATTAGGGATGTATCTGAGCCTGAGATGGTGACAAGCAGGTATTTGTTTGTACAAAGTAGGAATTGTAACAATAAAGAGAGCTTTAACTAGCATTGTCTATATTAGCCTATGATTTGTAAAGTAAATTAGATAAATCAGAGAATAAGATGGAAGTATTGGCTTCAGGTCTAGAGAGTATAAGTTAGATCCATGCTCAGAAGCACTTCCTTGAATCCTAGAATTTGGTACCCATAGTAGAATTTATGGAATGAGGAAGAACACATGGTAAAAGTAATAATGATAGTCATAGGGACTGACTTTTAGTAGGAAAAAAAGAGAAAATCTAGAATTAAGCATGCAGATATGGATGCAATAGTTCAGTGCAAGAAACTACATTAATCAAGGAATAATCAATCAATTGATTAATCAATCAATTCCAGCTGCTGGAATTGGAAAGAGTTTTTACAAGTGATGAAAGAATTTCTCACAGCCTACCTTTTGAGGCTGTGGGACATAGGAGTGGATGGTATCAGCCTAACTACTCTGGAGGCAGGAAAACTGGGTAATGTAACTCTCCATCCGTCCCTTAAGGCAAAGGCTGCATAACCTGATACAGTATGAAAGAACTCAGTATATAGCTTATCAAAGTCACTAGAGTTTGATAATCAAAGGACTAGTTTATCAAAGTCATAGGAATACTTGGTTATCTCCATCTGAGGTTGGAGATGAATATCAGGGGTTGGAGGACCATAGACGAGGGACAGGTGCTGCTGAGGGAATTTGGAATAAGAGAATCTGTGTTTGAACCCCAGTTCACTGGGCCAGATAGAACTATATTCACAGAGAAAAAGTTGATCCAGAAGGGCTTTCAAAGCTTGTATGGGGCTTTAGAATCTTTGCTGAGCCCTTTGATCAGGGCAAGATCTTTATAAAGTATGAAAAACTTTGGCAGATATAAGAATAAAGACTACCAGCAAAACCATAGAGCAATCTAGAATAGATAAGTAAAACACTTCTCTGCATTAGTTACCTGAGGATAAATGTGGCAAGATAGTCATCAAGCTAGAGTTTCTGGAGAAAACATTGTTATAAAGTCAACTTTTATACTTTGGGCTCTTTGGAAAATATTTAACCTGACAAGTAGTTCACCAAAGGATTAAAAGATTAAAGTAAGTGGAAGACAAGGAGCTAAATGTGGTCTCCTCAGCTTCTCCAGTGTAAGGGGAAGATGCCCCCGTGTGGGAGCCACCCAAGTCACCTCTGACAAGGTGGCAAAGGAGGCCTGCTGTTGACTTACAGGTTTATTTGTTACAGGAAAGTCTAAAATATTGGTTCCCAGAGGCTGATTTCAGTGCTCACAGATATGGTTACCACCCTTCTGAGGCACTCTCTGATTGGTTAATTAAAGTTGCTGATGGCCAATTAGCTGGGTAGAAAGAGCATAAGAAGGTGGGACTTCCTGGGAAGGAGAAAGGAACCCAAGGTTTTACCCAGAGCAGACAGATGAGTCTGAGAGCTCTGGAAGGTACAGTAAGCCATATGACTGGTTGGGATTAGGTGGTCTGGGTGAGCAAGTTGAGAGTCTGCCCAGCACTAAACATTGAAACATTTAAAGATGTTGGTGTATTTAATTATTGTGAAAAAGGCCACCACTGGTTTCAGGTTGAAAGGCCTATAGGTCCCTAGCTAAAGCAGGTCTAGAGGCTTCTGGCCACAGGCCTCAAGGTAACTGCCATTCCAGATTGATCCATCAGGCCACCATGCCAGGTACATAGGCCTCTAATGCTAGTCAGGCCTGCCTGCCTCCCACCAGGCCTCTGGCTGCTCTGCTGGCCTAATATAACAATTTGGAGTTATTAATAAATATATTAGTTAACAGAGTTTATGTTGCAGATGGTGAAGGCCACCCTTGGTCCAGGGTGGGTCAGGCCACCAGTTAAGGCGAGCCAGGCTGGCCAGCCTCCTTCCAGCCCACTAGATGCTCTGTCAACCTAATATTACAGTTTATACTTATTAATAAATATAATTGATAATTAAGTTTCAGTTTCATTAATTGGCCCCCCACTAACATTCAATATACTTGGGCTTTGGTGAATACTGTAGCTGAGTGTACCTTAATTTATGGCAATCCCCAAAAGCACCAAGCACAATGAGTATATGGCAATAAGATAGTATAGGTGGAAAGGATTAAGCTGTTTTGGGGGATGAGTAATTTTTCAAAAGAATATACAGTGTGTATTTCTCCAGTGCAAGGAAATATTCTGGGGGTGGATACATTGCTGAGCTACTCTCTACCACTTTTGGAGAGTTTTGCCTACAAATACAGATAATGAAGCCAGTCATTAATCATCTGGCAAGAACCTATGAAATTGCCTACTTTGATTAGGGTTGTAGATGTCAAACAGTATAGATTGCCTGAAGGCCATGATGACATTATAGAAACCATTAGAGAATTAAAAAGGACAGAGGTTATTTTCCAAGCTCGGGGCTCTTTCAACAGTGAAAGATGAACTGTGAAAAATCCAGATGGTTCCTGAACGCAGATTATAGAAAGAGAATTAAGGTATTTCCCCCATCCTTGCTGCTTCCCCCATCTCCCAAATATTGCTTTTTGAAATGAACAACTAGTACAGATGATGAGATCTCTCCATGTTGGACTAGACCTTGCTAGTGATTTTGTTTTTACTGTTTCCTTGCTGAGTCCCAAAATCAATGTGCATTAACATGGAATAGTCAACAGTAGATCTTGAGAGAACTTCGACAAGCTTACCCTTACAGTACCACTATTTGACATGGAATGATGGCCTGAGACCTTACTTTCTTATCCTTCCTGCCATCTGTATAAAAAAACTAAAAATCAAAAACAAACAAATATTTCATTATATAGATAAGGCTGAACTCTTGAGTGTTTTGAAAATATAGAAAAGTTGCAAAAGGATGTACAGGTGCCTCTAAAGGAACAGGCCTGGGAGATAAATCCACACAAGGTCGAAAGGCAGACACAGATGAAAATTCTTATGAGTTTTATGGTCTGATAAGGTTACTGATAAAATACTACAACAACCTGTACCCATGAATAAAAAGGAGCTATAGGCATTTTGGGAGTTCTTAGAGCACTGGCAGATTTTCATACCCCACCTTGTCCAAGCTGCTGCTCATCTGTGTAAACTGAGAAAGAAGAGTATTACATGGGATTGGGACAGAAAGGTTCAGGAGTTTTTGAGCAGGGTAAAATCATTGTAGGACAGGCTAAACAGCTGTGTGCCCCAATTATTCTAGTACCATTTTTGTCTAGAAGTCATCAGAAGTTCAAGAGTCTATAACTGAGGATTGTAGAAAAAGCAACCTGAGCAAACACTCTTCATGAGGTTTTGGTGTCATTAATGGGAAGGATAAGAAGCTTTGTACACATCACTAGAACAGCAACTCATAGAGACACATAAAGCAGTTCAATAGGTCAAAACCATAATTTATTCCACTTCAGTGACGAAAAATATATTATCCAATAAAGGGCTAGACTTGAAGACCTGGCCAAATCTCTTTATGGTGTGGCACAGAATTAAACTCTACAAAGTTGGCATGGTATCTGCAAGCCCCATCACCCATGCATGCTGGCTATCCTAGAGTCAGTGTTCTTTTTTGTTTTTTTAATTTAAGGTGTATCTTTTTTCCCCACCCAACACCTCCCCCTTTTAGTCCAATAAAGGGCTCTTTTTCTTAAAACAATAAATACAATTCAAAACAGTAAGAACAATTATGCAACAATTAGGAAAATTATAAGGTCTAACATACATTCCCAATGACCAGTCCATATGTATTTGGGATACAATAGTAATATTCTATTATCTCGATGAGTTTAAAGTTCTATACCTAACTTAGTTTCCATCCTAATTTGCATTACCAACTTAAAAAAAATCTTCTTAGACCTGGAATATCCTTTTAATTCCTAAACAACTGAAAACTTAAATGTGAGACTATAATTATCTAGTCTTCAACCACATCAGAGAACTGAGAAGGATAAATGTATATAAGAATAAACAGGAAGTACAGAGAAAGCAGCTTCCAAAACTATGACAGTCGGTTGACTGCCTGGTCAGTCCCCAGTTTCTCTCTATAACGTTGGAGCATCTATCTTCAGCCTTTGGCCCAGTATCTCTGACAGACATTAATTATAAAGCAGGAATTATGAAGGACTTGCTCACCTTGTCTTGGCAGAGCTAGGCTATCGACTTACCTGCTTCCAAGTTTTGTCCTTTTTGGACAGAATTCTATCTACAGTTGAAGCAAGGGATTTTTCTTGCCCAGTGGCTAGTTGCCACTAATACAGCCATCTCCAAATGGAGATTTTTCCAGGCTCATTATCTACTTGGAATAAGATGGGAGGGGTGCAGTCAGGAGCTGACATGTCTCAATATAAAAAAATATTAAGTTAAGAGAACATATTTGAATGCCATATTTTACAGATCTCTTGAGGTTTTTGAAGACCACCTATCTATCTCTGTATATTTGGATAAGCACAGGTTGCTTGTCTCTTAACAACTTGATTTCTGATTAACTTAGAAGCATCTGTGATACACTAAACTAGTACCAAACAAAATGACAAGTTTGAATGACTATTAGTTTGCACTTCTTAATTATCTTAAACAGGTTTGTGATAGTTGCTATCAAAAGGCCTAGAAGTTCACATTACACTTTTAAGAATTACATAATAACAATACCTTAAAAAGAATTAACTTCAATTTTGTATCAATATAGAAAGATCTATACCAATCTATGTTCTTTTGTAGCCCTAAAGCTACCCTTTCTTGTTTGATGTGTCTATAGGAATGATTGGTATCCCTTCTGGTATCCTTTATCTGGCTTAAAGCCCCATACAACCCTTGACATCCCTATTGGATAAACCTTTTCTCTGTGAATCTAGTTCTATCTGGCCCACATTCTTGTTGAACTCCCTATGTGTTTCTTTCCACATTTGTTGATACCACAGCAGCTATAGAGAAAAACTGGGAGTGTCCAGGCAGCCAGTCTTCTGTCATTTCTTAGTTTTGGATGCTGCTTACTTTCCCCTTCTGTTTACTCAGATACATTTATTCTTCTCAGGTCTCTGATGTGGTTGGAGACTGGATAGTTGTAAACTGTAATCTCAAAGTTAAATTTTAAGTTGTTTAGGAATTAAAAGTATGTTTTGGGTCTAAGAAGATGTTTTTAAGTGCTAATGCAAGTTAGGATGGACATTGAGTTAGGTATAGAACTTTAAACTCATTGAGATACATAGATAACAGAATATTCTTATTAGTTGCCAAATACATATGGACTGGATATTGGGAAGGTATGCCACACCTTATAGTTTTCATAATTGTTAAAAAGAGAAATAACTATATTTTTAAAAAATGTATTTGATGTTTTTTGAGGCTTGTTCCAGGTCTTATCCTCTGTGATGTGTCCACCACCCTTTTAAATTGAATATAAATTTATTTTTTTATAAAAAAAAATAAAAACATTTTATTTGGATCAGCTAATAGTTTCAGAGGTTTAGTCCATTATAATCATGATGGTGGCATGTGACATGGAAGCAGACATGGTACTGGAGAAGAAATTGAGAGTTCTACAACCAGATTAGTATCCAGCATGAAGAGAGAGATACCAGGCCTGGCTTGAGCATCAGAATCCCCAAAGCTCTCCTGCAGTGACACACTTCACCCAACAAGGCCACACCTACTCCAACAAGGCCACATGTTCTCATACTCTCAAATAGTTCCTGTCAACCTATAGGTACCAATCTCATTTAAAGCACTGAAAGAAATAAGGGTTGGGGACCCCTAATTAAGGATCCCCTGAAGGACTCTGGGTCCCCAAAAAAGGCTTAACTTCGGGGCATTGCTAGGCTGGCTCTATGGCAGGCTTCTGCATTTTAGCAGCTACCGAAAAAGTAGGTGTAGTCACAGACAATAGACAGCCAAGCAAAGGCAAACTGGCCATCTGGCCAGAGAGAAAATAAGGTTGCCAAGTCGCTCAAGGTTGCAGACTGCTGGTTTGAATACCCCTGTTATTTTATGATAAAGTTATGAATGCTGGCTAAAGATTCCCTGAGCTTTTGCTTGCACCTATATTTTAATTTGAATCCTCCAATTATATTAACAATTACCTAACCTTTCCTGGAATTCCCTTAAATGCTTTTAAAAGGCCTGTGTGACTGTGTGCTGGGTCACCATTTTTATCTAAACAGTGATCCCTGCATGCTGGATTATCTGCAGAATAAACTTTCATTTCTGGTTGCATACTATTTGAGTTTGGAGTGACTTCTTCAGCCATTTCCAGACCCTAAGACCACCAAGGAGAGTCAACAAATACTGGAAAATAGCTAAGATCACTGGCAGTCCTATGAAATATTCTGATATTTTGGATGCCATTCAAGCATGTAAGGTCTTTTCCTGATTACAGCCTTGGCAAATGAATGGCCTAATGGGACACATACATAAATCAACCTGTCTTGTAAGAAATTTCCAGGTAAAATTCATAGAGCCTATGCCTATCAATGAGGGATGCCCTCACTTGTGTATGTAGTATTACAGGCTTCTTACAAGCATTTCTGTGTAAGGAAACAACAGGTGAAACTACCAGTAAGGGTCTCACCCAACTAAGTGTTATGCATTGGAGCCCACAAAGAATCAGTAGTGATAGAGGTAGCCATTCACCAACATTGATGTACAGAGCTGGGCTGAAGACAAGTAAGTGCAATGGTATTTATAATCCTACTGGGCTGTGTTTAGCTGAAGGGAAAATAGGTTGCTAAAACAACATCTAAAATGTCTAAATCAAAAATTTGGTTGGTTTTCTACATGGATGGTAAAGAAATTTCCAGAGGAATTAAGGTTACTGAATACAGACCCCAGTGCTATGGATGGGCTGTCTCCCTATGAGTTGTTGGCAATCAAGCCCCAGAGAACCCCAACGCTGTAAAGTCTGTTGCTACTCCTGTTGGTTGTGTGCCAGAACTACATGGTAAGACCCTATTGCTGAAGACACTGGAAGCTTTGACTCTAGAAACTAAGCTGGGATTGAACTTGAAATTCCTAACCTATTGGCTGGGTTTCATGGTGTCAGAAGGGACCATGCATACTGCCAATCAGTATGTGGCTACTTGTGCAATAGTGTCTCAGTTATCATGTGTAAGACCAACCGAGTTCAAATTGGATTTAAGGCCTTCTCTACAAGAAGTTTCCAACTGGTATGGTAAGCAAAGACAAATCCTATGGTTGAGGAAAGTCCCAACAGGGAAGCTACTTCTATTGATTTACTAGATATATGTGATATGGCTTTCAAAAAAATCTTCTAAACATTTTGTTTATTCCCATAGATGACTTGTTGTCTGCCTCAACTCATAACCATTGGTGAAACTCCTTAGAACAGTGACTATTACAGTGTCATGATGGATTAACTATCAGCCATAGGTGGGCATCTACAGACTGCCACAAAGACTCAAAGATCATTGGGAAAGAGGGATCACAAAGTACGATCTGGTGAAAGGGGTGGAGTATTGTGTATCAGTATATTCTGTGGTTGTAACATTCCATACTTCAGGGAAGCTCTGTAAGACAGAAAGGAAATAACTGAAAATAGCTTCAGGAAGTTCCTGAAACTGACCATATTTACTAGGTGCCCTCACACCTATGGCTATATGAATGGTAAAGACTGCTATATGTCACTCTCAGAAAAGCCAAGCTGCAATGAGAACTCTAAGACAAACCAAACTCCAAAGAAGATTCTGAAACCAGATCAGTTTTGCCAAGCCAAAACCATCTGAGCTCCTGAAAGAGATGTAGGCCAGCTGAACCACCTGGAAAGAACACTCACAACCTGGTTAACTTCCTGCAGGCTGTGCAATATACTCCAGGTTCCCAGATTTTATGAGTTGCCACCCATGCTGGGGTGGCTTTGGTGACACAGTTATCATTGAGTCAGTTTTGCTTCTGTAAATAATTCCTATCCATACTCCTATAAGTAACTCCTATAAACCAAGTCGCTATCTTGGGTGACTAGATGTGTTTGTTGTGTCTTTTCATGAAGAGTCTTTTCACTCAACAGGCTGAAAGCCACACCATATGGACTGATTTTACTCTCTGCATCTACACCTCACTCAAAACAATTTTATACATCATGGGCACTCCTGATATGAAACTATACCTTGTCAATACTTTAGCTTGTAGCAAATCATTGAGGTCCAAAGACATAATAGATGCAAAGGCCAGCTTTAAGAGTCTTCAGTTCTTTCTATTTTATGATTAGATGCCCCAGAACCTATTGCAGACCCATCCAGGCTTCCTAATTGTTTCTTCAGTCCCTGTGAGCCCCTATGAACCCTGTTTATTTGATACTGTGGGCCGTGTCCTCCTGGTGTCCTAGAACCCTCTTGCTCCTAGAGTCCTTCCCTGTTTTCCACAGAACTCACCAAGCCCTGCCTAATGTTTGGGTGTGAGTCTCTGCTGTTGGAGGAAGCCTCTTTGATACCACTTGGGCTAGACAGACATCAATATAGCAGAATATCATTAACATTGATATAATTTCATTGTCTTTTTCTTTTTTGTCAGATGTGTTTGGTTCTACTGTAGGCATCAGAGCCATTTGATTTACAGTTCCTGGCCATCCAGGTAGGATTTGGCATGGGCTTCCTCTCATAGCTTGGCCCAAAGTTAGACTGGTATTGGTTGGCCACTCTCACAAGCTCTGAGTCCCCACTGACGTAGCACATATTGCAGGCAGGGTAGGTATCAATCAAAGGTTTTGTGTCAGGGTTGATGTCCAGGTACCACCACAGGGAGCCTTGCCAAGTTACTAAAGATGACCAGTTCAGGCTCTTTTTCCTCCATTATTAGGAATCCTTGCTAGATCAATCTCATAGGTTCCAGGAGGTTTCCACTGTGTTTCCACATTACCCCTTAAGTGTCCCCCTATTCCAGTTGTTACTTCCTGTACTCTCTCCCTCTCTCCATTCCTGCCCAACCTGATCCTTCCTGTTTCCCTTCCAACCTACCCCCTGTCTACCTGTAAAATCTATTCTAATTCCCCTTCCCAGGGAGATCCATGAGTTCCCCAGATCCCTCCTTGTTACTTAACCTCTCTGAGTCTGTAGATTATAGCGTGATTTTTCCTTTACTTAACAGTTAATACCCACATATAAGTGAGTACATATCATCTTTGCCTTTGACTCTCTGGGTCTAGATTGCCTAACAGCATGATTTTTTTTCTAATTTCATCATTTGCCTGCAAATTTCCTGATGTTATTCTTTTTAATAGTTGCATAAATGTACAACATTTTCTGTATCCATTCTTTGGTTGAGAGAAATCTAGGCTGTTTTCAGTTTCTGGCTATTATGAATGAAGTCTCTATGAACATAGTTGAAAGTATCCTTGTGATAGGATGATGCATTTTTTTGGGGTACATGTTCAAGAGTAGTATACGTCCACTATACCTGGTTGAGGTCCTGTGTATATTTCCCATAGTAGATACAAAGACAAAGTGTCAAATTTTGGTGAGGTATTATAATAATGTAAAAGTGCTTAGAAAGGAGAGGAGAGTTTAAGACTTCATGTATGTGGTATCATGGCTGTGGGCCCAAATACAAGAGAATCTACAGAAGCACTCTGAGTAGTCCTGGCTACTCACCAGTGTGTGAAACTATTAAGAGGCTATATATCCGCCAGTATAAATTCCACATGTAAGTGTACTAATATCTGTGATTTGAGAGTATGCAATATGTGTAGTTGCTAAGTTTAGTTATATGGAATAACATGAATGATTTCATGGAATGTGTTAGTTAAAAAATTACACTAATGGCAATACATATTTATGGACTAATTAAAGTGAACTAGAGTGATTTTAAATGCATTATTGTAGAAAAAGAAAAAACTGTGGTACATCTACACAATGGAATACTATACAGCCATCAGAAACAATGAAATCATGCAATTTGTAGCCAAATTAATGGAAGTAGAGAAACCCATCCTGAGGGAGCTAACCAGACTCAGAAAGATGCACATGACATCTATTCACTTATAATCGGATTTTAACCATATAGTACAGGATAACTATACCAGAACCAATCCACCAAAGGGAACATACACTTTGTTACTTGTCAATGAGACACTTTGCCCTAGTGGGGCTGCCTTGTAGACCCCCAATGTATGAGGGGCTCTTGGCCCTCATATGACTGCTGAACTGGGGAGGGGGGCTGATATGTAGGGACACACCACTCCAGAGGAGTAGGTTGGTAGGGATAGGGAGTAGAGGGTGGGAGGGCAGGACTGGAAGGGGTGGAAAGAGGACACTGCGATGGAGATGTAACCTGAAGTAATAAATAAACAACCCTGAAGTTAAAAAAAAAAAACAAAAAAGAAAAGGAGCATTAAAAAAACAATACCATTATTAGACAAATTATCAGTGTAATGGCTTCAAGAAGACAGCAAGTCAGATGTGATGAGGAAAGACTAAAATGTACAGAAATGACCTTGGATGTTAGAAATGCATTGTCTATGACAGGAGGGTCTTGACACAGACAAGACTTTTACTTTTTAATAATTTAAATGCATGATCTTGTTTTATGCATTCTCTACAGGTGTGTGTGTGTGTGTGTGTGTGTGTGTGTGTGTGTGTAAGTATGACCCTCAGTGTAGCAAAACTGAGTAGTACAGAAGTTTGTAAGGTGGACAAGAAGAGAATAGTATAACAGAGAACACTTAACATAGGAATTGATGCTCATGTCATGGTGGTGCCTTCGGTCCCTGGAGCCTGTCTGTTTACCATGAATGCAGTATTTTGTTGAAAGTCTGCCACTTTCAGCGTGTTCTCTTTTCTCCTCTTAACAGAAGACCATCTGCCATGCTCCTACACATCAAACATTGTCACAGGGAAAAACATTTACCATTTTCTCATTAACTAGGAGGTACTCCAAATAACAGTTCTTTTGTACTCACTTTGGTTGCATATGTTCTGGGCTCTGAACATTCAGACTGCCTCAGGACCTGTCCATTCACACTGTCCCTCACTTTGGTGCTTTTCCACTTTCTTAAGTTTAGTTGTTTTTACTTCCTATCATTAATTGTCTGATATTTATTTAGTTTTCTAGCATTGCTTAGGGTCTCAGTAATATAATTTGTTTTGATTAACAATTTTATTCCAAGAAACATTAATCAATTTATATATAAATTATGATTATTTGTTTAGGCTTAATATTTTCTATATCCAAATTCATATAATCAATAAAATATGACTTTAATGTTCTTTCTAACAAAAGATCTAAATTTCTAAGAATAAATGTTTGCAACAATTCATCACAAAGCGAGTTATATTTTTCATACTAATATCTTCATGTCTTGTGAAATTTTCTTCTATTCTACAATTTAAAGTCCTTGTTTTGAATATGTGTTGAATATTACCAGATGCCAACTGCATAGTCTGAGATCATCATCATGTGATTTTAATTTTTACCATTTTGATATTGTGAAAGTTGTGATGTTCTTAGCGATCAGGGATTTGTCTGATGAATGAATTTAGACCTTTATGTAAAACAGAGCTCATGTGGCTTTTGTCTTTCAGTATCTATATGTGGAGGGTTATGCTTACTGATTTACATAGGCTGAAGCGTCTCTGCATCTCTGGAATGAAGTGAACTTGCTCATGTTGAATAATCGTTTTTATGCTTTTGATGAATTTGGTTTAGAAGTATTTTATTAGAATTCTTGTAACTATGTTCATAAAAGATATTGGTCTATAATTTTCTTTTTTGATTGTGTGTCGCGTCCCTCTCGACCGGCAAGAACGACGCAACTCGCAAAAGCTCTTCTCAAGCAGTTTATTCAGGTCCCTTGAAAACAGTCTTCTGAATAATGGGGCAGACCCAACCCACAGGCTAAATACTAATTAGACAGCCAGTCAAGTAAAGCCAAGTGGTGCTATCTTAGAGGTCTGCGTATGCGGAAGCAAGCCAGATCAGCAGTCTTTGCCAAATATGAATTTATTATCAAAAAGAGCACTCACCGTCGGGCTGGTGGAAGGCGGAGGCCAGCGCCATCTTTAGGGCGCGGCACTTCGCAGCTCTCTACAGTTCCTCCTTTTTTATTTTTTCTAAAGTTGGTAAAAGTCCCTGGAAAGGCTTCGCAATCCCTCTATCTGGGGATCTCACGGTGGGCCTGAGCCTGTAGGAGGGCGGTGCTCAAACTCTTACCCGTCTCTGGGTCAGCCTCCCCACTCGGGACTGCCCTGTCTTAGGTGGCCGAGACTTACCCGTCAACTCCGTCACTGACTTACCAGACCCTAATATCCGTGGAACGAATTACTCAGTGGGCAGGGACTATGCTTAGTGAAGATTTACTTCACGGCAGCAAGCCATGCCTGAGGGGACTGGCCCGCCTCAATGGCGACAAGGGCTTGTATAATCATGGCTGCGTTACGCTTTTGTGTGGCTCTCATTTTGTAGATGCACCATAGGCAAACCAGAGAGGCTAGCATCATTAGTATCGCCAAAGAGCCTACACCCGCCCACTCCTTAAGATGATCCATAGCCGTCTGTATCCAAGAAGTCAAGCCAGTAGCCAGGCTCAGATCCACCCGAGTGGAGTTGATGTGGATGATTGTCGTTCTCAGCTCTCTCATCAAATTTTCAAATTCAGCCGACCAATCCTGTAAGAGGAACTTTGACAATTGTCTGGACAAATTAGCAGCTTTTGTATAATTTTGATATTGTACGGAAGTAACACACAAACCTTGCAATTTCCACTCACACCCCAACTGTGCTAGTTGCCAAAGAGAATCAATCTGTTCTTGTATTAAATCTATACGTTGATTAACTATCATAAGACTTCCTTTGAGATGAGAATTCATAGAGGCCTGAGTATCCAATGCCTGTGCCACAGTGGCTGAGATGTTATTCAGGGCATTGGCAGTCTGTATAGAACTAGACAAGGCGATAGCTGAGGCAGTAGCTCCCACAGCAGCAACAGTGATAGCAGTAACAATAGCTGCAGTGATGCCAAAATCTCTTTTAAATCTGAATAGCATCATGGTATTAGGAGCCTCTACAGGAACTGGTACATATCGAGGCATTCTAGTCACCACAGCCACAGGAAAGGCTGTGGCATTCCAGCATAGGGCATAAAAACATGTGCCTGGAGTGCATACTAACTTTTCTTCACCTAAGGATGCACTCCCATTACTTACAATCCACAGAAAAGGAGGCCAGAGACATACTGGCGAAGCTGAAAAGCTCTTGTTGCGATAAGAATGAAACAAAGAATTCCAAGTACCAGAGCCACTACTGCTAGAAAAATCCAATCTGGTAGCAGACCTTAGAGAAAAATTACCTCTTTGATAAATTCCTCCCCCAAGCATAATGACAGGTCCCAAGTCCATGTAACTTCCAATTACTCCACATAAAAGCCACAAATCAAAAGGATTGGTGGCAGTCTGCTGAGGATCCCTAGTAGATATATCAAGCATTTCTGTACAAGACTTATTCACTACATTACTAATCATGGGGCTAAAGGAAAAATAATCTTGTTGAACCCAAACTGCTCTGTGCTCCTGACATCCAGTCCAGGGAAAAGGTCCTTCCTCTCCTGTGGATCCTCTACAAAAAGGTGCCCAGCGTGGCTGTCTGGGGGGGTCCCGGTCAGAAACTCGTGTGGGCCACCATCCTTTAAGGCGAGAACCATTGCCTGAAAACAAACCACCACTCCTACCTCCAAACCTCAGTTGTGGTAAAAAATCTGCTGACTGCTGAGACAATTTAATGCATTTTGTATCATCTGACCTATTGAAGCTCATTAAAAAGCACAAACTACCCTTCAAGCTGACATTTCTATATTGCCCAGTCATCTACAGTGCCACACAAAATCTTAATTTGATAACTGGAATAAGGCACTATTATACTGGCAGGAGCAACTCCAAAAGACTGCAAGCATTGTTGGATACCATTCAAGGCTAAAGCAGCAAGTGCAGTGGGATAATGTTCTATTCTGTTCTTACTTGTGTCCACATCCCCGGGCAGAAAGATCTCCCTACTTTCAGTGACTGAACATGCTGATCTATCTGAGTGGCTTCTGGATATGGAGGAGGAGTTAAAGGCGCCATGGCAACGGCTTTGTTTACACCAGCTGCCGCTAGCGTGGCTGAAGGCGCTGTAGCGACGACTCCGCCCACTCCAACTGCTGCTGACGTGTCAGGCGCCATGGCAACAGCTCCACCCACACCGACTGCAGCAGCGGCTCCTCCCTCACCGACTGCCGCCTGCGTGTCCTTCTCTTTTACCTTTTTCTTTTCCTTTTTTCTTATAACAGTCCTCTCCAACTGTTCTAGTAGATCGTGTAGCTCTCCTTCAGAATCTGTGCTCTCTGAGTCCTCAAAATCTCTAAAATCTCTAAAATCTGTAAGATCGGGATAGAGAGGAACTTTCTTTCTGCCTCCCTTTTCACTGTCTGCCTGCTCAAATCTTTCGCTTTTGTCACTGTCTACTTGCTCAGATCTTTCCCCTTGCAGCAGTTCCAAGGCTGACTCTCCCTCTCTGATTGCATTACAACATCTCTGATCTTCTAAACAACTCCTCACCATTTTCCAAATTGGTCTTACTCCATGCTTCAGAGTCCCTTGCTCCCAAGCAAAATCCAAGTCCCTGCCCAATCTGTCCCAGCAGGATACTGTAAGATTCCCGGACACCGCAAACCACGGAGCCACAGAATCACATTCATTTAAAAATCTTTCTAGGGTAGACTTCTTAATCTTCAAATTCCTAGCTAAAAGTAGCTCCTGAAGAGCCAGAAAAATTGGGTGTGACTCAGACAACCCCATGTTTAAAAATTTACTTTCAGTTTGCAGCTTCTCCACGAAACTGTATCTTTTGTTCGCTATCTCCGCGAAACCTTACCGTACGTTCACTATCTCCGCGAAACTTCACCGTACGTTCGCTATTATCCGCGAAACTTTACCTTGCGTTCGCTACCGTGAAACTTTATTGTCCTGATTTATCCCAGGAACTTACCAGTGCACTGCCCCTGACTGCAAGAGTTCTGAGTCTTTTCTGGTTCCCCGTACGGGCCACCACTTGTCGCGTCCCTCTCGACCGGCAAGAACGACGCAACTCGCAAAAGCTCTTCTCAAGCAGTTTATTCAGGTCCCTTGAAAACAGTCTTCCGAATAATGGGGCAGACCCAACCCACAGGCTAAATACTAATTAGACAGCCAGTCAAGTAAAGCCAAGTGGTGCTATCTTAGAGGTCTGCGTATGCGGAAGCAAGCCAGATCAGCAGTCTTTGCCAAATATGAATTTATTATCAAAAAGAGCACTCACCGTCGGGCTGGTGAAAGGCGGAGGCCAGCGCCATCTTTAGGGCGCGGCACTTCGCAGCTCTCTACAATTGTGTCTTTGTCTGGCTTTAGTATTAGGGTAACCATGACTTTGTAAAAATAATTACAAAATTTTTGTTCAGTTTCTAGTTTTGAGAAAAATTTGAGGAGTGTAACATTAAATTTTATTTATCATGCATATATTTATTAATATTTAACAATTACCTAACAATTGCTTACAAAATTCTTAAATCCTAAACCCAAACCCTAACTCTAAAATCTAGCACCTAAAACTTTTTAATACCTATAATACAAACATTTAACATTAGCCTAAGGTTTCTCAAAAGGATATTTTTCTCTGGACGATGGTCCTTATGGATGACTGGTCTTCATACAATTTTTCAGTCTTCAAGTTTCTGAATTTTGTTTGTCAGATCCTATATTTTTGGTTGTGAGCCTAGCCTTTAACGGCTGAGCCATCTCTCCAGCCCTGTTTGTCAGATCCTAAGACAGTTTATCAAGCAGGAATCGCGAGGTCCAAAGACCAATTATTTAACATTTGAAAAGTCTCCCAGGTGACTCACCTATTTAGATGCTTATGGCCTGCACAGGCCCTATTTCAGTGTTCCTTCTGATCCCTGGGCTCTGAGGAAAGACAATTCTGCTTCTAGGTGCTCAAGAATCTCAGGGAGAATCTGTCTCCTCTCCAGACCGGAAACATCAGAGGGTGAAGCTTTCTGATGAGATTGATGTGGGTTCTCTGGCAGACAAAGAGGAGGTGAAACAGGAAGAAGAGCCCACACTCTGTCTACTTGAATCTTGACTTAAATATCTTCAGCAGAAGCTTTCATGCTCTTTTCAAGTTATGCCCCTGGGTTCTATCTCTTTAAAAGCTTTTTTGCAGAGGGGTGTGAATTCACAGGCAGTCCTCAGGGATGAGCGCCCCAGGGCATGTCCCCTCCCCCAATCCCAGGATCAAAGAGTTCCCAAGGACATGTCACTTTGGAAGTAAGTCTTTTATCTTAAAGTCCAGGCATTTGCTATCCTAAATTCCCTATGCTATTAAATGCTAACACTAATCCTACCATAGAGGAGCACTGAGATTAGTTCTTTGAAGGTTTGGTAGAATTTTGTACTGAATCTGTCTGGCACTGGTATTTTCTTTCAGTTGTGAGACTTATAATTGCTGCTTCTATTTTACTAGTTGTTATTCGTCTGTATAATTATTTTATTTTGATTGGTTGTATACATCAATAAATTCATCATTTTTTTTTAGTCTTCCAGTTTGGTGAAATACAGATTTTTACACTTTGTCCTCATTACTCTTAATTTCTCCAATCTCTGTTATAATGTCTCCCTTCTTATCTCTTACTTTACTAATTTAAATATTTTCTTTCAAGCTTATGGTTGACTAAGGGTTTGTCCATATTGTTGATGTTTTTTTTTTTTACAAAGAACCGACACTTAATTTGGTTGACTATTGTATTAGTCAGTTTTTTGTTTCCACTTCATTAATTTCAGGCAAAAGTTAGATTATTTCTACCCATTTACTTGCTCTTAGTATTAATTCTTCTCTCTTAGAGCTCTCAAGTGTGTCATTGAGTTGCTAATATTAGATAGATCCACTTTTTTTTTAAAATATAGGTATTTGGTGCTATAAATTTGTCTATTATAACTGTCACTTTATGAAAACAACCATCTTATCAAAACCAATATACAGAATCAATGCAGTCCCTATGAGAATTCCGCAAAATTCTCCACAGAAAACACACACACACACACACACACACACACACACACACACACACACAGCAGGATAACTAAAATGTCCTGAATAATTAAAGAACTGCTGAATATTTCATCATCCTAGATTTCAAGTTGTATTGTAGTCCTATAGTAATCAAAACAGAATAGTTCTGAAACAAAAACAAATATAGAAGTGAAGATATAGACACACAATTCCACACACCTGATTTCTCTCTCTCTTTTTAAATTAATTTGTTTATTTTACATTCCAATCAACACTTAACTCTCTCTTACTATTCTCAACCTCTCATCCACTTCCTCCAGACTCTCCTCCCTACATCATGCCAACCCACTCTGAGATATCAAATCACATCAGCACTAGGTGCCTCCCTTTCCACTGAGTCAAGACAAGGTAGCTCTACCAGAAAACTATGATCTAGAGAAAGGCAGCCTTGTCCAAGTCAGAGATAGTCCCCGTCCAATTTTTAGGGGAGCCACCTGAGTACCAAGCAGCTCATCCTCTTCATATGTGTAATATGCCTAGGACCAGTCCATGCATGTTATTTTATTGGTGGTTCAGTCTCTATGGGCCCCCTTGTGTCCAAGTTAATTGGCTATGGGGGTCGCCTTGTGGCATCCTTGATCTCTCCAGCTCCCTCAAACCTTCCTTCACTCTTCCTCTAGACTCCCTGATTTTCGCATAATGTTTGGCTGTAGGTATCTGTATATGTTTCCATTTTCTGCTGGATAAACCTTGGATGGCAGTAATGTTGAATTCCTGTCCATATCCCACTCTTCATCCATGTCTGATGTCCATTTTACTTCCCCTACTTAGACTGATTCAAGGATCATCCATTATGCCCTCCTTATTACTTAGTTTCTTTGGGTTTGTGGATTATAGCATTATAGAATTGAAGATGTAGAATTGAAGACATAGATACAATTCCACACAGCTGATATTTTTAAAGGAGCCAAGTGAGCATGCTACACAAAAGACAACATCTTCAACAAATGGTCAAACTAGTTGGCTGCATGTAGAAGATTGAAAATAGATCCATATTTGTCACACTTCTCAAAAGTCTACTGGAAATTAATCAACATAACCATTAATATGGTAGAAAAGAAAGTGGGCATAAGAACAGAGTTTCTTTTTGGACAGAAGTCTGTCTACAGTTGAAGCAAGGGGTTTTTCTTGCCAAGAGAACGGCTTACCACCAATTCAATCATCTCCCACTGGAGATTCTTTGATGCTCATCTTCTACTTGGAGTAGAATAGGGGGTGCTGTCAGGAGCTGACATGTCTCGATATCAAAAAATCTTAAGTTAAGAAAAAATCTTTGAATGCCATATTCTGCAGATCTCTTGAGGTTTTTGAAGATGCCCTATCTATCTCTTATATTTAGATAAGCAAATATTGCTTGTCTCTTAGCAACTTGATTTCTGAGTAGCTTAGAAAATAACTGTGATAGACTGTCATAGTAACTAACAAAATGACACTGTAGACAGACTTCTGTCCAAAAAGGACAAAACTTGGAAGCAGATAAGTCGACAGCCTAGCTCTGCCAAGACAGGGTAGGTAAGTCCTTCATAATTCCTGCTCTACAAAGTCTGTCAGAGAAATGGGGCCAAATGGCTGAAGATTGATGCTGTAATGTATGGAGAGAAAATGGGAACTGTCCAGGCAGCCACTGGTATGTCATTTTTTAGTTTTGGAAGCTGCAGGCCCTGCACTTCCTATATAATCAGATATATTTATCCCTCTCAGGTCTCTGAGGTGGTTGAAGAATAGATAGCTAGAGTCTCATAGTTAAATTTTGAGTTGTTTAGGAATCAAGAGGGCGTTCTGGATCTAAGAAGATATTTTTTAAATTATGAGGCAAGTTAGTATGAAAGCTGAGTTAGATATAGAACTTTAAACTCATGGAGATGGTTAGATAGTAGAATGTTAAAGTCAGGTGCCAAATACATATGGACTGGACATTGGAAATGTATGCTAAGCCATATAACTCTTATAATTGTGGCCTATTTATTTCTGTTGTTTTGTATTGTATTTATAGTTATAAGAAAAAGAACCATTTTTTGAACTGAAAGGGAGAGCTGTTGGGGGGAAAAAAGAAATACCTTAAACTAAAAAAAAAAAAAGGAAGGGAAGAGGATGGGGGGGTTGAGGGGGAGGAGGGTGGAAGGGTGGGACAGGAGGGGGGAGTAGGGAGGGGATTGTGATTGAGATGTAACTTGAAGAAATAAAAAATAAATTATTAAAAAAATAAATAAATAAAATTAGGTGATGATAAAAAAAAAGAACAGAGTTTCTGAATAAGACACCAATAGCAGAAGAACTAAGAACAACAATTAATAAATGAGACTTCAAGAAGCTGAAAAGATTCTGCACGACAATGAAAACCATCAGAAAAAGTGACACCCTAGAGAATGAGAAAAATCTTTACTAATTAGATATATAATGGGGGTTAATATCTAGAGTATATAAAATTTTTTTTAATCAATAAAATTAAAAATGAGGCAGAAAGCTACACAGTTCTCAATCACTGAAACACAGATATTTGAGATATCTTTAATATTCAACATCCTTAACTATCAGAGAAATGCATATTTCAAATTACTTTGTGATATCATTTCACCCAAGTCAGAATAGACAAGATTAATTTTAAAAAATGACAGCACATGCTGGTAAGGATACAGAGAATGGGAAATACTCACCTTGGTGGGAGTGCAAACTATTACAGTCATTATGAAAATAAGAGTAGCTGGTGCTCAAGAATCTGAACACTAATATTCCTTATGATTTAATTATATGACTCTTAGACATATAACTAAATAACTTTACATTTTACTAAAAGATTTACTTGGTCATCCATTTTCATTGCTGTTCTATTCCATAGTAGCCAGAAAGTGGAAATAGCTTAGATATTCATCAACCAATGAATAGATGATGAAAATTGGTACAATTACACAAATGGAATAACTGTTTATCTATTAAGAAAAATAAAATTATAATATTTATAGGTAAATGGATGACATTAAAAATATTTACCCAGAGTCAGCTAACTCAGACACACAAAAGAAAAATATTGCATTTTTTAAGTATAATCATGTAAAACATAGTAATGCAATATTGGCATAAATGTTATAGGAGTAACCAATCCTTTTTGATTTAATTTAAAACTCACTGCATGAAATGATGCCACTAAACTGGCTAAGAACCTGAGACTAGATAAATATGTGCCTAGTGGAAAACCTATTGTTATAATTCTGCTCAAGAAACACAGCACTATTGCTCTGTAGTATAGCTTGAAATCAGGGATGGTGATACTTCCAGATTTTTTTTTTTTTTTTTTATTGTAGAGAATTGATTTAGCTATTCTGGGTTTTGGTTTTTTTTGTTTTGTTTTGTTTTGTTTTATTTGTTTGTTTTGCTATTCCACATGAAGTTGAGAATTGTTCTTTCAAGGTCTCTAAAGATTGTCTTGGTATTTTAATAGGAATCGCATTGAATCTGTATATTTGTATAAGCATATCTGTATATGCTTTTGGTAGGATGGACATTTTGTTATGTTGATCCTATCTATCCATGAGCATGGGAGATGTTTTCATCTTCTAATGTCCTCCTCAATTTCTTTCTTCAAGGACTTGAAGTTCTTGTCATACAGGTCTTTCGCTTGCTTTGTTAGAGTTACCTCCAGGTATTTTATATCATTTGTGGCTATTGTGAAGGGTGTTGTTTCCCTAATTTCTTTCTCAGCCCATTTACCTTTTGTATAAAGAAGGGCTACCAATTTTTTGGAATTATTTTGTATCCAGCCCCCTTGCTGAAGGTGTTTATCAGTTGTAGGAGTTCTCAGGTGGAATTTTTGGTCACTTATGTATACTATCATATCATCTGCAAATAGGGATACTTTGACTTCTTCCTTTCCAATTTGTATCCCTTTGATCTCCTTTAGTTGTCATGTTGCTCTAGCTAGAACTTCAAGTACTATGTTGATGAGATATGGGAAGAGTGGGCATCTTTTCCTTGTCCCTGATTTTAGAGGAAATGCTTTACATTTCTCTCCATTTATTTGGTGCTAGGTACTGGCTTTCTGTATATTGCCTTTATTATTTCTGGGTATGGTCCTTGTATGCCAGCTCTCCCCAAACCACAAGGACGTTTCCTAATCTATGTTCGTAGCAGGCTTATTTCTAATAGCTAGAAATTGAAAACAACACAGATGTCCTTCAACTGCAGAATGGATTAAAAAAACAAAAACTCGTACATTTACACAATGGAATATTACTCAGCCATAAGAAGCAAGGAAATCAGCAATTTGCAGCCAAATGGATGGAACTAGAAAAGCTCATCCTGAGTGAGCTAACCCAGACTCAGAAATCTTCACATGGCATCTATTCATTTATAACTGGATTTTAGCCATATAGTACAGGATAACTATCCTACAACCAATACAACAAAAGGAACAGGAACATAGACCTTGTTACCTGTTAGTGGGACACTTTGCCATAATGGAGTTGCTATATAGGGCTCAGTGCAAGAGGAAGCTCTTAGCCCTCATATGACTATATGTTGAACTGAGAGGGGCTGATATGTAGGGGCAACCCACTCTGGAGGAATAGGATATGTGGGAGAGGTGGGAGTGGGTGGGAGGGTGGGAGAGGGGACTTTGATGGAGTAGTAACTTGAAATAATAAATAAACATTAAAAAAAGAAACACAGCACAAAAATTACCTTTAATGATATACTTCTATATCCATATATCAGAAAGTAATTTAACACTCATCAGAGAAGTTTCTTCTTGAAGTAGGTGGAAATTAACACAGAGACCCACAATTGCACACTGTTCAGAGTGAGAGTCTTTGGAGCACTCATTTCTAAGTGTGATGTCTTTATCAAACCATTCCTCTGAAGGCTCATGGATCTATGTGGAAGAAGAGGCAAAAAGATTATAAAGTCCAAATGTAATGGTTGACTCAAAGGAAATAGTTTCTTCCATATGTAGCAGGGCTGATGCACATATGAACCCATGGATACTATAGCAGGAAACAGAAGACCTAGATGGGTTTGAACCAGACAAAATTCCAGCTGTGAAAATAGAAATGGATGCCAAGTCCCATCCCTAACCAAGAAGCTATTTGTGGTTGATAACTTCTGGGCAGTCCAAAATTGTTTTCTGCCAGCGTAGTGTCACCGAGTGACATTATATCAACCATGGCCTAGTTAAGGTCCCATGCCCAGCAGCAGATGATTAATACAAAACAAATTCCATGCTCCATTTTGTTTTTATTTAGCATTTTTGTCTTATTGTTCTATTGATTGATTGATTCATTCATTCATTGATTTAAGAATTTTAAGAGACAGGAGAGAGAATACGAAATTGGGTATGTAGGAGGATCTGGGAAGAGTTGTAGTTGGGACATACATGATCAAAATACATAGTTTGTAAATACTTTTAATAAAAGCAAATTACATTTAACAACATGATTCAGTGCAAATATTCACCTCATAATAAGCATCCTCTGTAAACTCAGTTCCTTAATTCATAATGACCCTGTAAAGTGACCTGAGGATTGCTTATTTCTTTATTCTGTTGTCTGAGAGATTTTGTAAGTATGGAGATCATTTTTCTAAGGATTAGCAGAAATTAAAGGCATATTTAACACAACTCTCAGGTTTTTTTTTCTGCAGTTTTAAATAACATATTGAAATGCCTTAATAAGTACAGGATTATTCATTTTTTAAAATTTTCTTTCATCCTTTCTGATATCAATCTAGTAATCATTGTAGTTCATTTAAAATTCAAAATTAATTTGCTAAGTAGTGTATTTTTATACTCTTTTAGCAAGTTTTTGATGTCTGCAGAATGAAAACATCTTTGCTTCTAATACTAATACTGTGAATATTAGTCTCTGAAAATTGTTTTTCTTTTTCAAAATATGTATTATAGATTTATTAACATCTATGTTTATTTTCTTACTTTCTGATCTTTCTCCTCCCTTTCTAAAAGGAAATGCATATCCAAAGTCATGGTTTATCAAGCTAATCAAATGCATGTGTATAGAGTGTTAAATCTTAAGAAAAATTTTGGTTGAATTTCTTTGATTTGATTTGAGATACTTAGTTATCTTGTTTTCCTTCAACCTACCTTCTAATTTCACTTGTTAGTTATCCTTTCACCTATGATGTGATGTTGCTTATTTTTATGTTATGTAACCAATGGTAGACTTCCTACTTCATTGTGAATTCCAAATTCTACTTAGAACACCACCTGATCATTTGAATAATGAAAGTTACCTGATTCTTGTTTATTATCCAAATACAGATATTTAGTGGTTATATATGATTGTATCAATTTCTTGAAGTTTACACTAGAACTGAAGTCAACTGTAAAAGAAAATTTTATTTAAAACACTTATATTTATTAGTACTTAACAAACACCTATAAAATACCTAAGTCCTATAACCTAAAATCTATATTCTAAAACCTATAATCTATCTAAGAACACCCTAATACCTATCTACGAACACCTAACTATAACCATTTTAACTTTCTTTAAATGATATTAATATTCTTAGCATAGTTCTGTGCATGATAACTTGATTTACGGGAGTCCCAACAGACAGTCCCTTTCAAAGCTTAGTGTCTGTTTGGGCCTTTGCCAGTTTGTATGGCCAGTTTTGCCTGAGCTAATTTCAAAGACTAACTTGCAGTCAGTTTATGACACCAGTCTATTTTAACCATCAAACTAAAACTCAGTTTCCTCTATTAGCTAAGACTCACCTCCACAGTCTCCTAGACCTACGTAGGTCTAATGGCCTAAAGCTTCTCTGAGCAGTTTTCGAGCGGCTTCTGAACTCTGCCCGCTTTGCTGCCAGCCTTAATAGGCTGAACTACAGCAAAGGGTCTGTCATGGGCTAACTTGTGGTGAAAAGTTTTTCTCTCTTGCACTCTGCCTTTTAGTTTATGACCATTGCAGCCTAATGGCTTGAGTGTGCCATACCTTGCTGTGCATTGCTCCATGCCTTCTCTGCTTGTGAGGGCAAGAGTTTCGTAAAGAGAAGCCACGTGGAACTCTCTGGCTTATATATTGCATCATCTCACGATTCCCAGCAGTCTCGAGGAGCCACAAAATTTCTTGGGATGTCCAGCAGTCCAGTTGCTTCTCATGGCAACCAGTGCCATTTGTGAGCTCAGTGTCTTAGCAATGCCTCTTCAACAGGGCATGTCGTCTGGCGTCACGTGGACTTTGTCCATTTCAGCAGATTAAAGAGACATCAAGCTATTTTTTTTTTGTTGACAGTTCAACATTTTAGGTATAATATACTACTTACAACTTACTAACATGTCTGTCTCTATGGGAGTGGATCCTTATTTATTAACTGGTAGATTGTGACAAACACGACTTCTCCATTTGACGGTGCCCTTTGCCCTTTCTCTTTGGGATTTTATACCATTTAATAGAGCTTTATAAGAAACATGAAGCCTGGCCTTTACCATGTCATACTGAAGCGGTGATCCTACAATCTCGTGGAATAGTTCTCTTTTTTTAGAAGTAGTTTTTTCTCTGTGTGGAGTTCTAATATGAGCAACACCAGCAGTTTACTTTTCACTATAGTTGTATTTGTGTTAACTCTTCCAATTCCTCTTGTTGGTATAACTTCTCCACCCCATGGTATACACATGCCCTATAAGGAAGACAAAAGTTTCCCATTGTCTTTTGCTGTGTTTATTTATTGCTCAATTAATGAGGTGCGAAAGTGCTTATCGGAGCCAAGGGTGTCATAGATTGGGCTGGGTACACTGTATCTCTTTTACATACACTTTCCATTTCCTCACTACTTGTTTCCTTCTCCCTCTCCTCCCCTTCTTCTCTAGTATTAAATAGCATTGCTAAATATGTGAGTTGTTTTCTCCTCTTCATTTGGGTGTTTTGAGCCTTTCACTTAAGTGGTTAGAGATTAAAATAGCCTGAGGTGTTTCCAGACTGTTTGGAGTCCTATGAAAGTGATTCTGTCACAGAGGTAGGAGGTACTTGATTTTTTTCATGTTTACTCTGTCATACATGTAAAGAGATTGTGTACTGGAAGCTAAATGTTATGTAATACCAACAAATTAATACAGAGGCACAGATTGGAAATCAGTTGCCTTCTGTTAAAGCAAATATTAATGTAAACACAATGTCAATCATCTTCCTAATTTTTCTCATAAAATGCATCATGTTTCTTTGAGCTACATTGACTTTATTATTATCTGAAATGAACTAGTACACATATTTTAAATTATCGTTTTATTTTCTATTATGGAAATATTATAGGCATAACTACAATTTAAATAACCCTCATGTTCCTCTAAAAAGTAAGAATACTTAGAGTGCATTGTGCCAGAGATGAATTCCTCACCAAAGCAGATCTCTAGGGATTCAGAATGTGGACTTGAGAGCTGAAATGTACTGATTGCTGCTGATGTCATTTTACAGTAGACTGTAAGACTGTAGCTAGACTGTTGTTTTCATTTTGACATTGTAGTTTTGTTGCAAAATAGAAAAAGTACAGTTTTTGAACCTTTAACACCTCACTTCTCTCTTAAGTTTGTTTTGGTTCTTTTCTCTGGGACATTTCCCTTCTTTCTAGGATTTGGCTCCCTCCTTTTCTCGGAATATTGTTGTGCTGGCTTCTCCAAGGCTGATGTGTCACTCCTTGTGTGATATAAAACCTGTTTCATCTTAAATTATAGTTCATATACATATAGAATTATGGGATTCTGGTCTTTTTTGTTCTACATATTGAAGTTTATAACATGTAATATCCTGTCTTGTTTCCATTTAGAAGTCAGTTATTATTATAACTTTTGTATCTTTCATCAAAATAATTTGAGTTTATGGCATAGCTTGCTGTTAGAACACTTGCCTAAGTAAATATATTTGGCTCTGGCTTCCATCTTCAGCACTACAAAAATAACAACTTTTTCCAACTTTTGGCCACTTTTATTATTTTTGTGTTATCTCTAGTTTTATGAAGAATTATGATAATATGCTTCCATCAAATTATGGTTCTTCATGGATTTGCCTCTTCATATATGTTTGAAAATCCTTTTGTGTATGACCAGTTCATTGTAATACCATATTCTTATCCATTTTATTTTTTTTTACCCACTTTCATCTCTCTGATCATTACTCTAGAGTTTTTTTGCTAAACCAACTTTTAAACTTTGGTCTTTACTATCTTTTTTGTTCTTTTATCCAGACGACTTTATGATATTTGAGAAATCCTTGCTTACGCTTGTGGTGCCACAGGAAAATTGACATGAAAGTGTATGGGAAAGCAGGTGACATCATGAAAAGACTTCCATCATAGCTACCATGTAGGATCACCTCAAACTGTTTCTAAGTTGACTTTTTGTGCCCTATCTCTCTAACTTATGCCTGGATTCAGTCTACACACGAGCCTGATGCCTTCTACTCCAGCACTGCTGCTAAAGTAGAGGTTTTGCCCTCCACTTGTGAGGATGACTGGAGAAATTCAGCCTCTGCCATGATGTTGTTACTGCTTTATGTAAGAAGATCCATGTTTAGATCCATATGTTACATAGGTGAAAGTGCCCATAAGACTATTGATTTCCTATTCCTAGTACCTGGTTAAATATCTAGGACTTAAGTCCAGTCACGTTTCCCAGTCTTCTAAAACAACTAGGCCTGGTGGCTTTCTGAATTGTTAATATAAATCTTCTAAACGTAGAATCTGACCATACCCTTCTTTTATTATAACTCCATTATTCTAATATAACTAAACTAGTATGCACACTTGTAAATATTAGTTAGGATTTCTGTTGATGTGATAAAATATAGGACCAAGAAGCAGCTTGGGGAGAAAAGGATCTATTTCCTTTTAAAGTTACACAATCACATTTTATCCCATAGCCTGGTCAGTCTATTCTTCTATACCATCCAGGGTATCTGTCTGGAAGTAATATCACCCACAGTGAGTTGGGCCCTTCCACATCAATCATTAATCACGAAAGTTCCCCACAGATTTATCCACAAGCCAACCTGGCAGGGGAATTTTCTCAATTGCAGTTCCCTCCTCTCAATTGGCTGTAGCTCGTGTCAAGTTGACAAAAACCTAATCAACCCTTCTCAACTTGACACAAATACATTACTCTTAATACATAACCTTTGCTTTCTTGTTCATTCCCATCATCTAATATTAATGTTAATATCACAATAAAAACCATTACAGTCTCACAATCTTTAAAAATTCAAACATTTAAAAATATCTTTCAAAGTTCAAAGCTTGTCTAAAACATCTAAATCCTATTTTAAAAAATATCTAAAATGTCCCTAAAATTCCAAAATCTTTTTACACTGGGGCTCCTGTAGACTAAAAACTAAGTACACAACTTCTTGTTACAAGATGCATCAATCAGGACATGGCCACATCCAGTGTGCAAAGCAAAGCAAAGCAAAACTGAAACTCCGAAGTGTAAAAAGTTCAGGGCTTGACATCTGGAACCCTCTCATGATCATCAAGGCTCTGTAGGGCCTGGACCACCTCTCTGACTCTGCCCTTTGCAGCACACAGAGCTTGTCTCTCTGGCTGGCTCCCTTGCACAGTTTCTGTTGTCTTTTGCACTCATCCCATGGTACTAGAATCTCTAAAATGATGGGGTCTCCCCTGCAACTGAACTTGCATTATCACCAATAGCCTCTCTTCAAGGATTCTGAGCCTACCACATGGTGCCAAGCCTCAACTTCTCTCCATAACTACTTCAACTGTGGCTGCATCTTCCCTAATGTCCTTTCCAGATGCCAAGCTCCCCCTGCTCTCCATAGCCCCTTTAAGCTTTCATAACTAATAATACCTGGAAAATTCTTACTCATTACCAAATTTCGCTGCCAGAATGAGGTATAACCTTTGTCGTCTCTGAGATATAACTACTCTCAGGTTACCACTAGAAATAACTCCCCAGAAGATATTGCCTTAATGATGCTGGACTCTGGTTAATTTCAGCTGAGTCTTCAGTCACAGCTGACCAAAACCAGAGTCTACAAAATACTGAATGGTTTGGTAGTCTTTAAAGAACTCTCCAATGTCCCTCTGAAGCTTCACAAGCCAGGCTTCTATTAACTGACTGCTCTCCTGTTTAAGTTCTTATTTCCCACAGCAGCTTACTAAAGTCTGAACACTCAAAGGCTTTTCAAGACCAAAGTCCTTCTAAAATGCTACATAAAATATATTCAGGTCTGTCATAACAATACTACATGATCCTGGCATCAATTTAGAGTGTTTACTGGTGTGATAAATCACCATGACTAAAAGCAGTGTGGGAAAGAAAGAGTTTATTATGAGCTGACAACATCTAGATCACACTTCGTAACTGAGGAATATCAAGGTAGGAAATCTAGAGGCAATGATTGACACAGAAGCTAAGGAGGAACACTGCTTACTGATTCATAGCTTGCTCAGTTTGTTTTTCTTATATCATCCAGGAACATCGGCCAAGTGGTGGCACCATCCACTGTGGCCTGGACCCTTCCCCATCAATCATTAATTTAAAATATGCTGTACAGGCTTACCCTCAAGAGAGTATGCTTGGCCATTTTACATCTTCCAGCTTCCCAAATGACTATAGTTTCTTTTAAATTGACATAATCTTAACCAGGAACACACACACACACATATATATATATATATATTTGTGTGTGTGTGTGTGTGTGTGTAAAATATATATACAGTTAAATGTTTTTATGAGAAGAGTGATTTCATTATTTTCAATATTTGATATTATTTTATTAATTATAATTGATGATATAAATTGAAGCCAAATAATTTACTGCGCAGAGATCTTATTATGATTTCATTAAACATTGAAAAGTCTATGAAGACTTCAATTACAGTATAAATTTCAAAGCATACACTAATACTCTAGAGAGAATATATGAATCACAATTTCTAAGATTGTTAAATCAGAGACTACAAATACAAGAGGGTTATTATAATATAAAGTAAGATAATGGACAATCCAGTTTATTTAAGACAGTAAAAATAATGCAGTGGGAAGCAAATGCCATCTGTGTGTAAGTGGGAGATCTTCGTGAAGGTTCTTGTGTTGCTGCTTTTCAACTGCTACTATGGTATGCTTCATACAAACCACCTCACACCCAGGTGTGGACATGAGAAGGACCTTATCTTCTACAATGAGCTGGTAGTTTGGTGTTAGCAACTAGGTGGTCACAGTGGCTATGCTGAGAGCTCTGCTACTGTCATCATTCCATCTTGGGCAGGGAGACTAAGCACAGCTGAACTTCATCATGTGTTTCATGTGTCATTGGTCATAGCAGGTATTATAGTAAACAATGAGATTGAGGAATCAGTGTCTGAAAATCAGAAGACAAAACATAAAATTTGTGAGGTAAGAAGTGTCTTCCCATATGGAATGGATAAAATATCTGCTGAATCAAATTTCAAAACTGTAATATTTACCATATTTGTGTATGTTTGAGTCTTGTAGCAATTAAATGGTGGAATGTGGGGAACAGTGCATAGAACACGGCTTTCCCTTAAAAATTGATCTCTCTCAGTCAACAAGACGAAGAAGTATTATCAGTCAGTGCAACTTCATGTGTAAAATATGAATCTCAAAAATTTTTTAACAATTAAAAATATGTTAGTATATCCTTTGCTATCTGAGGTTTGTGCTCACAGTTCGGACCTTTACCATCCTCTTTTATGAAGTCCAGATGATGAAGTGCTTCATTTTAGTAGACAGTCAGACTAGCAGGGAAAAACTTCTGTTGCTCATTTGCATACTTGTTTTATGAGCAAATTCAGACATAATAAATATAACTAACTGGGGAAACAAGAGTTGAGTTAATAGTCTGTTATAAATACTTCTAAGAGCAGAGAGAGGGGAAGGGAATGGAAAAGTAGCTCATGCCAAATGACATAAGGTGACATATGACAATGCTATGGAGACAAACTCCTCTGAGTAGTTCATATCCGCTACTGATGGGAAGGTAGTTTAGTGGACTTTGGCATAAATCAAGTAGATAATTTTTTATGAAATTTTATCAGCACAAGACACAAATAGACTACAATATGTAAAGAGTAGTTTGGCAGTTAATAGCACTTCCTTTCTTTGCAGATAGTCTACATGGGCTGGTGTGAAGCACGGGAGCAGGAATCCCTCCAGGACCGAGTGTACACACCTGTGTTTCTTGCCCTGAGGGGCTCCTGTCTTTACAGGTTCCTGTCACCTCCAGTAAGTGCAGTCAAAGTTTGAACTCTCGCATCTGCTGATGACATACTGCCATCACCTGAGCCACACCTAATTATCAATACTTCTTGAAAATAAGGCACAAGACATTGAGAAAATTGTTAATGTCTGTGAAAATTATTTTGCCAAATGTAAAGCTTTCAAGAAATTAGATGTCGTTTTTGCTTAAGAACCTGATGAATGGAGCAAATCATTATGTTTTTAAGAATGCTATGAAGAAATGGGAAAGGATTTAAGAAATGTCCCCAGATATATGTCAGGGTATTTAATAAATTGGATGAAGAAGTAAAGAAATGATGATATGTAGGGTAAGAGATTTAAAAATTTATTCTATACTAATGAATGTTCTATTCCTTTTGTATTTGTGGACACTTTGAAAGTTCTTAGTCTGTATTTGGAGTGTTTTATTATCAGCATTAAAATTTCAACTTATATTTAAATTTTCATAAATACATAATAAAGTAAGACCTCAAAATAAACAGTAAATATTAAGTAGGTACATTAAGTCAAATTCTATGATGTTAAAACTTAAATGAAAGGCAAGTGTGATGGTACATGCCCATAACCTCTGAGTTTAGGAAACTGAGGCAAGAAGACCAGGTGCTTGAGGCTGGCCAGGTGTAAAAAGTGAGGCCCTGTCTCAAAACAAACAACTATAACACAAGAAACAAAAGAAAACATACATTTAAACAAAAGTTTAAATGAAATTGTGTTATTATTGGGGAAAAGAGAAATGTAACCTGGGGAATAGATTGGTTTTTCTCTACTCTAAAAATTATGTAGCTAGATCAACCACTAAAGAAAAAAAAGTTTTATCTTCTTTCACACTGTCAGAGGATTTAGTACATGACCACACAGCCCTGGTATCCTGGTTTAGAGGAGCATAGTGCCACATGATTGGTGACAAACCAGGGGAGGATCCTTACCTTATGGCAGCCAGGTAACAGAGAAAATGGAAAGACTTGGGATGTTAATACGCTATGATAATTCAAGTCCCTGATGACTTAAACTTTATTGCATTATAAACCCACTAATGTTCTGCCATGTTCAAAAATGTAACAGATCAGGGACAAACATACACTACATGGGTCTTTGGAGATATTCAAGCTCAGCTGCAGTAGTAAGTTGTCTATCACATATGATCTTCCATAGTGAAGTTCTTCTGGAACCTAATCAGTTTGTAATATATTCTATTGTACAGTCTTTGTACACTAAATATGTTTGCAAATTTATTTTTTTGAAAACCTTGCTTTGGAAACATGTACCTTATAGTGAAATAATACCCAATAAATATTTATTGGCTATAAACGCAAAATGCCATGGTGCTCACTGACAGGTTTAATAATATAAATGATCTGGTAGTTGTCATGTCTGAATCATTACTATTTTTAATGTTTATGTCTACACAAAATTCATAGTATCAAAAAGGAAAAAACTAATATTTATATTTTTCCTATATTTCTACTCTGAATACTTTTTTCTGCTTGGAGAGATGAAATATTTCCAAATAAGTAAGGGACCTAACTTCATAGTGGAGTGGATATTTTCACAATATCTTAATAATCTTATAATGGCATTTAAATATCAATAATTTATTTTTAAATCATTGAAAGTAATGTTGATATCTTCTGTTCATCTGTGCATGTGACTAAGGGAAATGCATACTTATTACCTACACACTTAATATTTGTGTTTTGAGAACACACAAATTTTAAACACATAAAAGGTTTTTGACAAATGGAAATTGTTATAGACAACATAAAATGTTTCCTGAAAAGAGAAGACAAATGCTGATAAATTTTGAATTAACCCAGATGGTATAGAAGTAATGTCATGTGAACTACTTCACCGACTGAGAGACTAAAGAAACATTTCTGTGAAAGTGTCATTTTCTGGAGGAAAGAGAGAAGCAGAAATGCCCTTACTAGCACAAATGCTCTGTTATTCCTTTCTTTTAAAGGTGACCACATGGGACTGGACACGAGCAGAGAAAACCTTCTCCGTGTGTGAGATCATGTGCAAGGTTCTCAAGGTATGTGCAGTAAGGACAAGAATTTCAATGCTATGTCTTCTGAAGAGTGGGGATCTGAGCTGATAAACAGCTCAAGAAAACAAATAATTCATGAATAGAAGGTAATATGAAGAAAAAAGTAAAATGAGAAGCAAAGAGGGAAACTGGGAAGTACAAGAATGCACAGAGAGTAATACCTTGAAATTAGAAAACATGAAATCAAATACTTATCCTTAGTCATTTGTAGTTCTTTTTTTAAGAACTCTCTGTTCAGTTTTTTATAGTCCTTTTGGCTGTTAAAATTACAGTTTAGTGATCTGATGTCATTCTAGTAGCCTTGTCTTTATATGACTGTGTGTTTCCTTCTTGCTGTTTTTCAATGTGAATTTCAATATAATTTCTTTGTCTTGTGCATTTAGTGATTTCTTTCCTGGCCTTATCTGTTTTGTTTCTTAAATGCTTCCTTTGTCTGCATTTACCTCTCTTTGCCCCATTCTGGGAATTTTCTATTATGATTCTTTTGAAATGTCTCTTATGCTTATATTCTGTAGATTTGTTCTTTTCAGAATCTACAAGTTAGAGGTACTCCCTGTGTCTTGTCTAGCATCATGTTTCAATAAATTAGTAACCAGAGGCAGCAAAGATAGTCTTTTTCATGAGGGCAAAAGATGCTAGAAGCATAGGGAGATTATTCTGAATGGTTGGTGATCATGGAGGCAAAGAAAGAGACACACTTGCCTTGTTAGTCGTGTTTCAGTTAAGCAGGTGAGTATTCTCTCTATTTCTCTGTATATCTCTTTCCTTTCTTTATATCCTTCTCAACTAAACTATAACTCTTTCCCTATTTCCATCTCTTCCTCTATGTCTATTTCTGTCTTTGTCTCTTTCTGTTTATCTCATTTTCCATGTCTGTCTCTATATAGCTCCCTCTTCCCTCCTCTCTCTTTCAACAGTAGCTATGTGTAGCGAGGTGTGTGCATGTGTGTTGTACATACATGTATTTCCATGGATGTTAGAATCCCTTAGTTCTATGCCTAACACTCAGTGGAAGAAAAAGAAAGAAAGAAAGAAGGAAACAAAGAGAGAAAGAAAGAAAGAAAGATGAAGAATATGAAAAGAGATAAACAGAGAAAAACATTTGTATTTAAAATTAAAATAAACAATGAGAGATTCATATCTTAAAGACACAGATACAGATGGGATCAAATATATTCCTGTGTCCCATGTTTCAAAAGCCAAGTGTACTATTCATTTTTACCATAGATACCATAGTAGAAAAGCTTGCCACATAATGCTCAAACTATTGCTTTGTGAAAATTTTTGTTAGTATAGCATCTTGAAAAGATGCTTCTGAGTATTCTAAATCTATATCAGATGATATTTACATAAAAGTGTCAGTCTTTTAAGAAAGACTTGTTTGTGAATTGTTTCACAGTTTAAGTCACTTGAAAATTTTAATAACAGCTTTTAGGTATAAATGTAACTTTGTAGTTAAATTGCCATAAAATGTTTGTCTCCCTAAAATCCCAAGCTTCAGAATTGTTTCCGTCTGATCATACCTATCTGTTTCCCTGGTGATTAGCAAGGGCTTGTCCAGGCCACAACATAAGTAGTAGCATGGTGGCTCTGGGTAAAAAAATGTTGTTCATTTATTCTGAGATTGACAGCCTGAAAGAACACATCATGCTGGGATGTGACGTCATGCATAAGCAAAGTCAGCACTTAGAACCTGAAACAGAAAGATCCAGAGAAGAGGAAGAGTCTGGGCTTTGAGAGCAGTTCCAGAATAAGTTGAACTACATAGATAGACCCTGTCTCAAAACAAGAAAAAAGAACTCATCACAGGAAAGCTATTCCCATAGACATTGCCAACAAAGGGAATTTCTGATGCAGACTACAGTCAGAATACAGCACAGTAACCTAATCATTGCTCATAAAAGAAAAATGTAAAAAGGGTTTTATTTTTATTTGTGTAATTCATTACATGTTTGGACTTACAAGCATCTTAGCCTGTAGTATTTGGAACAGTGAATTTTATACATCTGTCATCTGTTATGTCAAACACTTTGTTCTGTTTTTCCAAGACATCCTTAAAAGCACAAGGTATTAAATAAATCTCTTTAAAAAACATGTTCCATTGACCTATACACTGGCTTGCAAGCCCCACTTGATGTTTTCATCCCCATCTCCCTTCTAGATGGAGGATTATCCAGAGTTTTTCTCTGAAAGCAAAAGGAAGTCTTTCTTAACCCAAGCAGGCATTTCTCAGGGATGGGGTATGGTAACCTCAGAACCCAGACTTCTTGCCTCATTAAGAAATTAATATGCAGCTGATGAACAATCCTATTTTCCAGGCTTGAGACAGAAAGTTATGCATACCCACAATACAACTTAAGCCCACAGGTATCTCTACCTTTCCCCAAATCCAATTACTCCCAGCTGGCATTGTTTGTGATTGGCCATAAAACAATGCTGTGGCATTTGCCCACCCTATCCAAGGCACAGCCAAGGCTTCTTTTGGAGAAAATCCATGGAAGAGTACTGCTCTTCGAAAACTCATATTGTAATTTACTCCAATAATTTGAGTAAAATGGTATAGTAGTGACCTTAAACATCTCAATACATATGTAAAAAGTGTGAAATAAATGAAGACCTTAAAACAACTGAAGATTGGTCTTCCATAAAACTTTCTGGTTAGTGAACATTTGTATTAAAATCACCAGAAGACATTTTGAATGAAGGAGAATGCTAGGAAATAGGTTTTCCTGCCAAGATCTATGTGGCATCAATCTCAAGGATTTGGCTCTTAGAAAAAACAATTTAAAATCATCTATGCAACTTAAAAGCCGACAGATATATTTCAATTTTTCCATGTTTTTAGACTTAATACTTTTGAAACTTGAGATAAATTTCTACTTTATGAATTCAGCATAATTTCTATGCATGAAATCCCCTGACCTTCAAACATTTTAATTTTTTTACATTAAATTTCAGTTTTAATATTAAGGAAAAATATCTGCCTTCTCCTTCTGAACAGTTTATCTTAAAAAAAAACCTAAAGTACACCTATTTATTCTAGAGTATACCTATTTATTAATCTAAAATGTTTTTTATTGAAAACATTTTTAAAATTAAGATTATAGTTGGCCACAATGGTATTGACCCTTGCATATGGACATAATATTAAGATTATATTGGGCTACATAGGCATTGATCTTGGTATATTGATACATAATTAAGAGTATATTTAACCACAATTGAATAGATCTTTGTCTATTGATACAAATTTAAAGGTAATGCTTCCCAAAGGTATCATACCTAGAGATACTTAAAAATAAAATGTGAAGCTCTGACCTCTTGATACCAACCGTCTAAAACGGTCTAGGATAGTTAAAACAAACTCCTAGTCATGCAAACATGTCACTTTGTTAGCTACTATGACAGTCTATCACAGATATTCTCTAAACTACCCAGTAATCAAGTTGCTAAGAGACAAGCAACATTTGCTTATCTAAATACAAGAGATGGATAGGGCATCTTCAAAAACCCCTAGAGATCTGCAGAATATGGCATTCAAAGATGTTATCTTAAATCAAGATTTTTTTTTCTGATATCGAGACATATCAGCACCTGACAGCACCCCCTATTCTACTCCAAGTAGAAGATAAGCATCGAAGAACCTCCACTGTAAGATGGTTGAATTAGTGGCAAGCCTTTCTCTTGGCATGAAAAAACCCCTTGCACCAACTGCAGACAGACTGCTGTCCAAAAAGGACAAAACTTGGTAGCAGGGAAGTCGACAGCCTAGCTCTGCCAAGACAAGGTAGGTTAGTCCTTCACAATCTCTGCTCTACAACAAATGTCTGTCAGAGAAACAGGACCCAAAGGCTGAAGACTGATGCAGGAATGTATGGAGAGAAAATGGGAACTGTCCAGGCAGTCATTGGTATGTCCTTTCTTAGTTTTGTAAGCTGCAGGCCCTGCACTTCCTATATAAGCAGATATATTTATCCCTCTCAGGTCTCTGAGGTGGTTGAAGAATAGACAGCTAGAGTCTCATAGTTAAATTTTGAGTTGTTTAGGAATCAAGAGGGTGTTATAGATCTAAGAAGATACTCTTAAAAGTGTGTTGCAAGATAGTATGAATGTTGAGTCACATATAGACCTTTAAACTCATGGAGTTGGTTAGATAGTAGAATGTTAAAGTCAGGGGCCAAATATGTATAAACTGGACATTGGGAAGGTATACTGGGCCAATTTACTCTCATAAATGTGGCATATTTATATCTATTGTTTTGTATAATACTTACTGTTATAAGAGAAGGAACCATCTGTTGGACTGAAAGGGGAAACTTCTGGGGGGAAGAGGGTGGAAGGGCGGGATAGGAAGGGGGAATAGGGAGGGGTTTGTTACTGAGATGTAACTTGAAGAAAAAAAATAAAGTATTTAAAAAAAAAAGAAAGAAAACATTTTTATTTTGTGAATATCACATCATGCACCCTATTCCCTCCCATCTCCCAACTCCCCCCACACCCACCCTCCACCCTTGCAATCTGCCCCAGCATAAAAAATAACAGCTTATTGTGGAAACTGCAGTGTATCTCAGTATTTCCCACAGTATTCCCCTTTGTCCACACATTCTGCTTGCAAATGTTCATTATAATGACTCCTTGGTCTGCTACAAGGCCCCTGGTTTCTGCTACTCCATCAATACTGGAACCTCACTGGAACACCTCTCAGATATCCCATAACTGTCCTGTGTCATGGAGATCCTGTAGGCCTGGGTTGTGGACCTCTTTGTACACTCCAGCAGTTCATCCATGGGGTGGGCCAATTCAAAGCCCTGGTTCTAGACATGCAACCCTACTTGCATGGCCAGTTCTACTATGGACAGGTGCAGTGCCTGCTCTCCAGAGTGCTGCAGTATGTGAGGGGCAGGAAAAACTCTCCCGCTCTTGTGACCCCATCTGGGTCAGATCTCCTGTCGGCCAATGGTGGTGAGGGCAGAAGGGAGGGAAGGCTATCTCTCCCTAGCCACACCACCATGTAGCGGACTGAAGGCAGGGCTGGCTCTCCTACACTCACTCCCTCAGGGCTGGCTCACCCACAACCCCCACATCCAGGGCCAGGCAGAATTCTTCTAGTTTCTGGTTTATTTCTTGTCCTGGGACCACATCTGGTGCTTGCCTGGTACTGGTCTGGTAGTCATCTCAGGCTACCCTATGGCGCCAAAGTGGTATTGGTATCCAGCTTGCTTTCTTTTTCCAGGAGTGTTAGGCTACTGTTCATTCAGATGTTCACAGGTCAGAACACTGAATGTAGATATAGCCTCTCTCCTCTCTGCTACCTACTCAAGCACATGTGACACAGCAGTCACATCTGCAGTGCCTCTATGGGCAATGAAGAATTTATCTTATGCTGAATAAAGATAAATATATAAAACTATTGAAATAGTATTAAAATGCATTTAGAATATCTTGTTAAAATAACATGTTACAGCTTATATGCTTTCCTTTGATGTACTGTAGATCAAATAAACCATACTTTAGTTACATATTTATAGTGTATCTTATTGTTTTGAATCTAATTTACATCAGATTGTATAGCTGTTATTTCTTATTGATATTCAGCAAAATTACTCTTACTGTTATTAATATTACTCTCTCCATTCCTTGCTACTTAGCCTTTATGTATTATCAAGAATGGAAGAGGTATTCTGCTGCATATCACCTTCCTTGGAGAGGAAGAAAAGTACAGATCACTTCTAGGTCAGGGCCTCATGTAAGTGCTGCACTGGAGAAATGCTGCTTTTCCATGTGCTGTGCTGTCCTAACCAGCTGTGATTTCTTTCTTTTTTTTTTTTTTACATTTTTCTTTTTAATTAATTCATTTCGCAATCTGATCTATAATTAAATAAACACAAACTTCAAAACTTCTACCAAAATAATTCAACATAACCCCTCAACTGTAATATTTCTAACCCTCCAAACAGATTTCTCTTCTAAACAGAGAGGCCCCATGCTCTAACGTTGTCTTTGTAAATGGAGGTGATCAAAAAGGTGTGGCTATGAATCTCCAGTACCTTATGATCCCTTGTGGTCTCGGGAAAACCCAGCCCCATGCATAACACAATGTTGAAGAATTTAATGTCTGCTTTCAGCCACGTGGATTATATCACAAAAAGTGGAATCTGTGCTTTCCACTTACCCAACACCATGCATACCTGAGAAACCCTGCATCTCAGAAACTCTTTCTGTACCCTGGAATTGAATTTCTGGCATCAGTAGTCACCATAACATTTCATTGGCATATTTGCTATCATTACTTCCAAATCCTCACCAGACTGCTTACAGAATGCACACAATATTCAGTGTATGCCTGTGATTTTATGCTGTAAGTATTGCTGACAGAAACAGAAGTCTCTAGGATTAAAGACTGGGCCATACCACAATAGAAACAGATTTTTCAATTCATAATCTCAGGGTTCACAATGTGATGAATTCTGCAACACTAAAGTTAAAATTAGGGGAATAGATCTCTCTCTCTCTCTCTCTCTCGCTCTCTCTCTCTCTCTTTCTCTCTCCCTTTCTTTTTCTATGAGACAGGGTTGTCTGTGTAGGCCTGGCTATCCTGAAATCAAGGTAGCCTTAAACTCAGATATCCACTTCACCCTGACTCCCAATCCTGGAATTAAAGGCTTGCACCACCACTTCCTGGCAGGTTTTCCAATTTTTATTGGGGGATAGCATTTGACCATCTTTGTAATTCTTGACTGTTATTAATTTTTCTTCTATGTCTGGCACATCCTTTACAGCCTCTCCATTAGAGAAAAGAAATAAAATGGCCTCAGTGCCACAGACCACATTTTTACTCAAAGGCAGACCTTCTCAGGATCACACTCCATTTTGAGGTCACATGTAAATACTTCTGTTTGGACATAGGAAAGCTTAAGTGGCATTTTTTTGTGACATGCAGTCAACAGCAAATTTGGAAAAAAGAAGGTGGCTTGATGTCCCCAACAGTGCTACACCTCCTATATTGCTTAAGCTTGTCTGGTTTTTGAAGACAGTGGTGACTCTGTCCTTTACAATCCCTTCAACTTGATTGTCCATATGCTAGCTTGAACAACACTGAAAGGTGCAAGAAGGTATCAATGCTGATACCTTCTTCCTACAAGCATTGCATGCAGTGAGTCACATCATTGGAAACACTGATCAATTAAAGGAATAAATCTAGTAATATTCATCACTCTTTATATTTTGTCACATCAGTACACATACTAACCGTGTACTTCAGTGTCTTGATTTAGGGGTAAATATTGTTGAAATTACTATTGACACATCCATACATCAGAAAAAAAGCAGAGCATAAAAGAGGTAAAATCACACTGTTCTGTTGTTCATCTTGGACTGTGAAGTGTGTTTTTTAGGCATCATCATACAATTCAGTTTTCCTTAGGGAGACTTTAAGGTGGTATTCAATGTATGAAGACCACATACTTCAAGCTAATAGGTAATTGCCCATGACAGTTCCTCTATCTGCCACATTTGTCAAAGATTTTTAAAACCCTCTGTCTTTTAATTTTCCTTTGTTAATCAAGCCCTTTTAAACCATCCTCCACACGTGCAGTGTCTTATATAAATCCTCATGAGAGGAAACTGGGCTGCAGCACAGAGGTGAGAATGGAGACTGAGGAGGCCTGAGCTCAAGGCTTGAAACTAGCTAGAAGACTTGTACACGTGGAAAGACCCTTTGATGACAGTTGCTTTCTCTCTACTGACACTCCAAGACACCCCAATATAGTCTCTGGGAGTGTCATTTGGTAAATGGGAGTAATTTGCAAATGAAAATGCATTAAAATATAAAATTAATTTCCATTTTCTTTCATTTTTTCTCCTTTCCCATATTTCTGTTTCAGAAAGAATGCTTGCAAATAAGCAGAAGTGAAAGCCATCCTACTAAAAGACAACTGACACTGAAAATATAGATCAATAAATCTGATGATTTAAAAAGTGATATATAATGCAAGTTATAGACTTAAAGGGAATTTATCAAGCTTTTGTGAAGAAATTGAAGTTTATTTTGAGCATAGAAATGCCATGGGCATTTATAGTGTGGTTTGAATGAAAACACACCCAATAGGCTCTTACATTTGAATGCTTGGTTCCAAGTTTGTGGACTGCTGAGAAGGATTAGGAGGTGTCTCTTTATTGTGGGAGTTGTGTAGCACGGGTGGGATTTGAGGTTTCAAAATCCCATGCCAGGCCCAGTGTCTCTTTCTTTCTGCTTGTATATCACAATGTAAACCTTTCAGGTACCACTCCAGCACTATGGCTGCCTGCTTTCTTCCATGATGATGACAGACTAACCCTCTAAAACTAAGCAAGCTTCGATTTAATGCTTTCTATTATAAAAGTTGACTTAGTCATGATGTCTCTTTGCAGCAATAAAAACACTAAGACAAAAGTTGGTATCAGAAGTATGGTATTGCTGTGACAGGCCTGACCATGATGCTGTTTGGAGGAATATGAAAGACTTTGAGACTTTGAACTGGAAAAGCAGTTGAATGCTTTAAGTGATGTTTACTGTGGCATTCTAGTAGGAACATGGAGGATAGTAGTGCTGAGGAGAGTGGGTATTGTAGAGGGCTAACTCTAAAGGCTTCAGAGAGGAAGATTATAAGTAAATGGGCTAAAAACATTTCTGACATAGACAGACAGTTCTTGTGATATTTTGGAAAAGACTATGGCTGATTTCTGATCTTGTCTTAAAAAAAAAAAATCTGCCTAAATGAAGAGTTTTGGGTTAATGGTATTGGCAGAGGAGATTTCAAGAGAACTTAGTATTGACTGTGTCATGTGATTTTAGTGATCATGTTCATGCATATCTACAATTAAAAGAACCAAGTGGATCAAGGGAAAGTAAAAAATATACAGCTTGAGAGAAAGTGGGCACCAGGAAATACAGTGTAGAAGACAGAATTGTATTGCTTAAACCAGTTAAAATGATTATATGCTAAGAGTTAATATTTACTTAAACATAGAGGAATATAGGATTTATTATAGAGCAATCAATTTTAAAGTGACAGAAATGACGAGAACTTACACACAAATGGAGATAAGAGCAAGTCTTATTTCAGGTACAAGTGATGGCTCTGCATTTCACTCTATTCCATCATTATCTATTTTCTAACATTATATAATTTAAAGCATATTTCATTAGCTCATATTCATGTTTGCAGCATTAAATCATGCATTTTTAATGTACTTGTATTTAATGTGTAATTTGTTCATATTCAACATAAATTTTTAAAACTAACAATTGTGTCAGGAAAATGAATTTTGAAATATATTTTAAGTTACATTATTTTGTAAAAAAGAGAGAATGCAACCCAAACGTAATTAACATTGACACTAACTGCCCTTTGTAGTTTACTCTATACATGTTCTCAATTATTTTCAATTCACTTCATTCAATGCTTTTATAAGACAATGACATTGACCTTCTCCAGAACACTTACCAGTATTCAAACAAATTCAATTATTGCCTTTTGGATGTTTCTATGTGAATGTTTAACATTTACCTCTACACCCTAATGAAGCAACTTAACTAATAACCATCCTTCCCTTCCAGTTGCTTAAGTCAGACCTCTGAGTCATGTCTAAAACTCTTGTTGTTATGCCTTTGATGTGATTCCTCAGCTTCCTCCCCTAAGGTATGTTTAGCTCATATTCACACCTCTGTTATATCAGTGCCATTGTTGCTCATCTGTTTCCTAATTTGGAATCTAAATAAAGGGTAAAGCAACTAGATGTTGTATAGACTCTCTTAGTCTACAAATCCTTCAGCCTTACTGTTTGTACTGAGGCTGGAGTCTTCATGTCTTGGTATCTTGGCCTGTTTGGTTTTTCTTCATGAATCTCCTTACAGCCCATCCTCTGTAGGACTAGCAGTGAGCTTTGATGTGAGCATTCTCTAAAGCTTCCAAGATGCTCTATCACTCTGTGCCATTTCAACTTCTTCTGTTGATTTTATGCTTTGCCTCACTCTACTCAAACCAAAGCCCCAGGAAATAGAAATATCACATATTTTTCCAGGGGAGAGATGTCCATACTAAGACAGTGTGCCATACACAGTAGACATGCAATTACTTCTTAGTAACTGCCAACTACATGCCTATGATAGATTTCGCTGAAGGCCAGGAATAAGCTACTTACGGACATAGAGTTTATATAATCTTGAATGCCAATAGAAGGTATTCCCTAAATTGTATGCATTTGTTTAAAATACATAGCAATATCTGTGAAAGAGTGGACAGCTAAGAAGACAGTGGTGGAAGTGGCCCTCTCTAGTCCAGAGTCTTTCTTTAGAAAGAGACTGTGAAACCATGCCAAAGATATTATAATCTGTACAAATGAGCACTTTCTGAGTAATTTGACTCCAAAGCATTCTTTCCATTGAAATGCACTGAATTAACTAAATCCACTTTGTAACAATATCTTGATTTTACAGTTCCCACATTCATCATCACATTTACCTCCTCCTCAAATGTGGCACTGATACCCTATACTAGTGCTTATGAAGAGCAGTAGGAATCAGGAAATGCAAAGTTGTTCCCATGGTCAATGTTGTCCTTTCTGCTCAGTCATGTTTTTAAGAGTTTGAAGGATTCAGAACAAACTGAATGGGTTGAGACAGTGAGATATTAATATAATTGAATGCTAAAATACTAAAGCGTGAGGAATGATACCATACTATTTCATTGTGCGTTGTACAGTGGAATCTGAGAGGTGAATTAATAATTATATTTAAGATAGAAAAATATTGTTTTAAATAAACTAGTTGCCATTTCTTTTTAATCACATCTAAAGAAATTGTAAAGGGAAAAGTTCATAGGACTGAAAAGATATCTCAGCAGCTAAACGCACTGACTGCTCTTCCCAAGGACTTAGGCTTGATTCCCAGCACTATATTGTGGTTGCAACCAACTATAAATCTGGTTCCCAGTGATCCATTTTGTCTTTTGACACATTCAAGGAAAACACAAATAAAAATAATTAAAAAGAAAATTCAAACAAGTGTCTTTGTAAGAGAGAGTTACCATGAAGGAATTAATGAAGGCTATTGGAGATTAAGTCTCACACCCCAAGTATTAAATTCTAAGAATTGCAATTCTATTCATTTAGTCTTACATGTAAAAAAAATTAATTAAATTACGTTGGGTACGATTTGTAGAAATATTAATTAAATTGTATAACCAGTATTTATATTATATTTAATTGATTCGCTGGCAGTTCATCCTTAAGCCACCATTATAAATGAATACACACAGACACCACATGGATTTTAACAAGCCTTGGCCTGAATTGAGCAATCTTGGCTCATCTAAGCTAGCTCGTAATTCTATTACCCAAATATGACCTCATATATACATACGTCCCCTTGGACTGCTATTCTCCACAATATGCCGATGTTCCTGGCCATGTGGAATGAGGTTTTTTTTTCTAACCCATGGCGTGTGTCCTTTTTCTTCCTCCTCCTGGCTGGAATGAATTAAATCCCTATGTCTAAAGCACAGGCTTTCTGTTCTAATCTCAGGAAGTCCCACCTTTCTCTGTCTTTGCCCAACCTCATGCCTGAGCATTTATTTAACCAGTCAGAGACAATGTAACAGACAGCAAACAGGACCAGTTAACATTTAGAATACTTAACACTACCCCATCAATTCCCTCCTTTTGTCTAATAAAAAGGCTAAATATTAACTCATATAGTAAAAATGATAAGAACAAATATGAAACAATCAAGAAAACCATATATAAAAGTTACACACATAATAATTAACCTATTTGTATCAGGCAATCTTGAAGAGAAAAATCATCTATCTATCTTGATGTGTCTAAATTCTGAAACTAAATAATTATCATATCCTATATTTATAAACCTAAAGATTTTATTTAGACTTGAAAATATTTTTTATATCCTAAGAAACTCAAGTTTAATTGAAATTTTATAACTACTATGCCATCAACCCCATCAAAGACATAAGAAGGGATAAAGTTATTATTTGAGTGAGTAGGAAGCCTAGGAGAGTAGCTTCCAAAAAGAAAAATGACAGTTTGCTGCCTAGACAGTCCCAAATATCTCTTGATATCGTTGGAGCATCATCTTTAGCCTTCTGGCCAAGCATTTTTCACAGACTAAATTGTACAGCAGGAAATAAGAAGGATTTTTCCCATTCTGTCTCTGCAGAATCAGGACATCGACTTACCTGCATTTAAACTCTGGTCCATCTTTGGACTGTATCTAGTCTGTTGAGAGAACAGGTCATTTTTGCCCAATAAGAATTATCTCCTGAAGGGAGATTTCTTTTTGATGCTCATTGTCTTCTTCCAAGTCAAATGGGGGCTGTCAGGAGCTGACAGTCTTAAGTCAAACAATTCTTAAAATAATAAAAACATCTTTAAATGCCATTTTCTGTATACTTCTGAGGGTTTTGAAGACATCTACTATTTTATTTATAAAACTATCTATCTATCATCTATCTTCTATCTATGAACAAACAAACTGTATATTTTTAACCATTTACTATCTGTTTAACATATTGTCTATTTTGTGATAAATTAAGACTAGTATTTGACATGACCAGGAGCTTGACTGGCCAGCAATCAATGTGCATTACCCAGACTCCTAAATAGATTACAGTAGCAACCCATAAAAGGCTTGGAAGTAAACCTGTACTTTTAAATGATTTGTATAGGCACAATACCTTATATAAGAGTTGAAATATACATATTATGTATCAAAATATAAAATTCTATACTAATAAATCAAAATTAATCTTATTTTTGTATCAATATACAAAATTCTATACCAATGTATCAAAAGATAACCTTATTTAAAGAATAACAATAGTTTTGAGTTTCAAAGCAATAATCTATCCTTATATCTTATCATTTCTATAGTATATACATATATTCCCCTCTTTTTCTTTTCAAGTCTTTCCCCCCTATAGAAGAGAGAAAGAAGGATAGAGAAAAGAAAAAGAAATAGAAAAGTCCTTGAATCTAATCTCCTATATCTTGATTAACAAGACCATTTAACAATTTGTAACCCTTCCCCCTAAACAACATCCATCATCCACCCCAATTTTTGGGAATGGGACGTTGCTTTCTTACAACTGCTTCCTGCTGAATTGGAATGCAGAAAACCTGTTTTGGGGCCCAAATAAAATGAAAAAAAAAATGACTAATCAATTTAATAGTAACATTTGTTGTCCAGTCTCTATGTGTTCAGTAATTTGAATGTCCTGAGCAATTTGTAGCCTGAAGCTGGAATTTGGGTAGGAAAGTTCAGGGCTTTATTGAAGTCCTGGTTGCAACTGTCTGTGAGACTGAGCCATCTCAGCAAGCTGTTTGAAGTTGTTCTGGATGCAGATTTTATTGAGCCAGTCTATGATGCTGATCATTTGTGTTACTTGTCTTCTTTGGTGGCTGGTCACTTTGGTCTGAATACATATAATTTCTCACAAGTAACATATAGTTCTGCAATTACCAAAATGCCTTGGATTTTCAGGATGCACAAATCAATTAAGGAATATTTTCTGTTCTTTGTTTGAACAGAAGAAAGACATTTGTACGTCTCCATTTATACCATATGAAAGGATGGAGTGTAATAGTATTGCATATGTATGCTATATATAATATATTTTAAATTGAAAATACATCCTAAGACTGTATGGAGTTTAAGTATTCTCCTTTAGAGTTGACATAAATTTGTTAATTGATTAAAACAGGTTTATTCTTTGTTGCTCTGGATTTTTGTAGATTAGGTTGGCCTCAAAGTCAAAAGCAATCCATATGTCTCTGTCTTTGTCTCCCATGTTTTAGGATCAAAGTTTTGCATTTATATATTTTTCTTTCCTTTTCTCCTTTCTTTGGAGATGTAATTTCTATGTGTATATATCTATCCTTATTGAAACAGGGTTTCTCTTTGTAGCTTGGGTTGTCTTGATTTGCTCTGTAGAGGTCTGTAGATTAGATTGGCCTTGAACACACAAGGAACCTTCTTTTTCCTTGTCTCTCAAATTTTGAGACCAAGGTATGAATTTAAATTGAATTACCCTTATTAAACAATAACATTAATTAAACCATTTTGTATTAGTTTGAGTTCCAATTTTCCCATGGAAGCCCAATTATTAAGGAGATTGGTATAAAATAGCATGATATGCTATTTTATATTAGCTTTTCTTAACTGTTGGCTGTGGGAGGCATGCAGTTTGCATGTTATTACCCAGCCTAACTCTGGGTCCTTACATTGATTAACAGAATATATCTCTTTCCGTCTCTCTCCTTTTTTTTCTTCTCCCTGAGACAGGATTTCTCTGTGTATCCTTGTCCTGAACTCACTTTGTAGACCAGGCTAGCCTTAAACTCACAGAGTTTAGCCTGCTTCTGACTCTCATGTGCTGGGATTAAAGGTGTGCACCACCACACCCAGCAATTAGCATACCTCTTTTAGGGGCAAAATGCCTCTTGAAACCAGTTCTTCAGTGGGAGCCCCACAACTAAGGAGACTGGCTTGTGACCCTTTTCTCTTTACGTACATTTAACATTATGTATATTTATCCATTAGATCAGTAAGGATATTATTAAACTTAACATCAAGGAAAAAATGTGTCATTTTTGATTTCTAGACTGTCTTTGGTAAGCAGCCTTATTTTATCAGCAGGGTTCCCACCCTGCCTTCATTGTTTAAACCAGGCTGGTCTAGAATTCAGAGATCTGTCTGTTTCTTCCTATAGTGTGATGGGATTAAGGGCATGTGCTACTACCACCCTGCTCAAATATTTCACTTAAATCCCAGATATTAGTAACTCTGCAATCCAGAGAACAACTTTGAGCTGTAGTGACAATTTGAAATCTGCTCAAAATCTTCATAAATCTCTTATGTTTTAGCAATGCCAAACCTTTCTAACTCCCAATATAGGAAAATCAAAGACATCTAAACCAAAATCAAGCAAAGAAACAACATTCCAAAAGCCTTGGCATGTCTAACCATGCCATCCCATGCTGCAATTATAACTTTGTTCATTATTCCTTGGAATCTAGTTGCAATTGCATTTCATTGGTGGACCCTTCCCAGAAAGCCCTGACAAGCACCTCATAGCTAGGGAGCTCTTAGCTCAAGCTGCCATCAATTTTGTATTATCTATTGGGAAGGGCCTCCCTCCTTAATCCATTATCATTGTTGGCAATTTAGCATTCTGTCTGTAAATTCTTTTCTTTAAGAATATCCTAGTCTGAACTTTCTCAAAGAAGATACACAAAACCACAATTGTCAGGGTAAAAATCATTTGCATGCTAAGAGGAACAAACTCAATTGGAATCCAAACTTATAGGCATTATGAATTCCTCCATTTTTAATCTAGGCAGTTAATTCCACTCTCAAGGTGTGTTTGGAAGGCTGCCAGTTTTTTAGTATGTAAGGAGAGCTAATCCTAAACTCTCCACCTTTGCTGCAAGGCAACAGCTTTTGTTAAGGTTACTGCACCTTTGAAATGCATTTGGGTTCGCTTCTCCATTCTTTGGCTAGGAAACCTGGTTTCACCCAGGCCTTCTCACGCTGTAAGCATGAATTCTAATTGCCATATATGGTCACCATATATAGAAAAAAATGGCTAATTAAATTATTTACTAGTATTTATATTATGGTTAATTGGTTCGCAGCCGTTAATCTTTAAGCCGCCATTATAAATGAACACTCACAGACACCATGTGCATTTGAACAAGCCTTGGCCTGAATTGAGCAATCTTGGTTCATCTAAGCCAGCTTATAATTCTATTACCCAAATATGACCCCATATATACATATGTCCCCTTGGACTGCTATTCTCTACAATATGCCGAAATTCCTGGCCATGTGGAATGAGGTTCTTTTTTCTAACCCATGGTGTGTGTCCTCTTTCTTCCTGCTCCTGGATGGAATGCATTAATCCTCTGTCTAAAGCGCAGGCTTCCTGTTCTAATCTCAGGAATTCCCACCTTTCTCTGTTTTTGCTCAATCTCAGGCCTCAGCATTTATTTAACCAATCAGAGACAATGTAACAGACAGTAAACAGGACCAGTTAGCATTTAGAATGCTTAATACCACCCCATCACTTACATGTTCCAAAAAAATGTTAGATTGTTTTTGAATATGTTTTCAAGGCACAACCAAATGGCTACCTAGAGATTTTTTTCTTTTTTCTTTTTTTTTATTTTTTATTTTGCTCTTTAACCTGAGATGTCCCCATTCACAGCTTGAAGTAACACAGAGTTTCTGCACTTGTGTTAATATATAAAGCTATATCACCTTTAGCTGGTTTCTAGTATGATGCTATTGTTCTTAGAGATAGAATATTAGAATTTAAATATATAAATGAGTCTTTGCTATAATACTTAAAGTCATTGATCTCATTAGGCAAATAAGAAAGTCATTTAATAATTCTGCCACAGATCAGTTACACTGTGTCATCATCCTTATTTGTTTGCTTTTCTAGTTCTAACAAGGCTAATTTTGACAGCAAGGTTTCTCTTTCCCTATAGCAATGTCTTACAGAAAATTCCTTTGTATATTAATCAAAATGATAACAAAACTGGCAAAAATGAAGGTGAGAAATCAAGAATTGAATTCAACTATAATGATACAAAATTTCATTTAATAATTCTCTCCATTATGTCTCCCCTTTTTAAAAAATAGCATGTAAAATATTTTCCATCTGAATGTGAAAAGAACGTTCTTTGATCAGTTAGATATTTTTGAAAACTTTCTTTTCTTCACTTTACTTTTCCATACAATTAAAGACATTATTTCAGCTAAGGAGCTTAAGCCATATGGTGGGACATTTATCAAAGGTATAATTATCAATGTCATAAAGATAAAGTAATTGAGGAAGGACAGACAGTTAGTGGGGCCAATTTGCATGCTGCTCAATGTAGTCATGAAAATACCCTTCATCCTATTTTAAATATTTAGTTAAAACTTACAGTTACTTGACATTATGATATTCAGACTCCTGTGAAAGAAAAGTCAGTCTTGGGGGTGGTCATAATATGTAATTCCAACTCTGACAATAAGAAAAATCTATTGATGTTAACAACATTTTAAAAACATATTGTACCTGCATATATTATAATGTATGACTGTTCCATGTAGCTGTTCATGTCCCTAAAGCTTTCATTTGTTTCTTTTGCTTTCCTTAGTTACAACTACATTTATTGCTTCAAATGATCCCTCAATCAAAAAAAAAATTCCTTTTCAAGACAAGGTTTCTCTATTTAGCAATACAGGTTATTCTGGACTCACTCTGTAGACAGGCTAGCCTTGAGATCACAGAGATCCACCTGCCTCCACCTCCCAAATGCTAGGACTTTATAAAGCATGTGTCACCATGCCCGGCTCAAAAAAATAGTTTTTGAATACATCTACTGAGCAACATTATGGTTCAGTAAATGTAAACACTGACTAATGTTTAAGTCAGAGTAAACATCTACCTCTTATTTTTTTTTAATTTAAGCCTCTTGATTTTTTTGAGAATTTCATACATGAGTACTGTGTTTACGTATTTTCTACCACTTCCTCTCCCCATCTAACTCCTACCATGGTCTCTCACTTTTATGACTTTTTAAAAAACACTTATTGTTCCACACATACATACGTATATGTATTTAAAAAAACTCATCTGTGTCCATTTAGTGTACATATATTTAGGACTGCCACTTTAACTGAATAACTTATCAGAGGAATTGTCTCTATAGAAGATTGATTCTCCTTCTCACAATCATTGCTTGTGACAGATTTTATCTCATGGTAGAGTCTTGAAAATTTCCCAATCCATGATGTTATGTGGTCTGGTGTCATTACCTACGTCTTTCTGAGATTCTTGGGTACTACTTCATTGTCATGTCTAGAAGATAGTATCTTGCCGTAGGTGTAATGGTCCTCTAGCTCTTAGTCTTCCATATCTGCTTTTGAGATGTGCACTGAGCCTTAGCTGTTTTATTAGTTAAGGCTTCATTGCTGTGAAGAAACACTATGACCAAGGCAACTCTTATACAGGAAAACATTTAATTGGGGCTAGCTTACAGTTTCAGAAGTTTAGTCCATTATCAACACAGTGGGAAGTGTGGAAGTATCCAGGCTGACATGGGGATGGAGGAGCTGAGAGTTCTGCATCTTGATTCTCAGACAAGGAGGACTGTGTGACTGGACAAGCTTGAGCATATGTGACCTCAAAGACCATCTCTAGAGTGACGAACTTCCTCCAATAAGTCCATACCTCATTATAGTGCCTCTCCCTGTAGTCAAGTGCTCAAACAGATGAGTCTATGGGGGCCTCACCTATCCAAACCACCACATTCTACTCCTTGACCCCATAGGCTTGTAGCCATAACACAATGCAAAAATACATTCATTCCAACTTCAAAAGTCCCCATAGTCTATAACAATCTCAAACTTGATTAAAAGTTCAAATTTAAAAGTCTCTTCTGTCATATGTGAAGGGGGCGTAAGTCCAGCCCACACATGCCTATTTGGTTGGTGCTTCAGATCTCCATGTATGTACCCTAGCAAGTGGAGCAGTGACTGTCACTGACATGGACTCTGTTGCTTGTTTGCAGAATACTCTACCCTAGCTGGTCTACCTTGTTTGGCCTCAGTGTAAGAGGGTGCTCTTAATCCTGACACAACTTGAAAAGCTGGGGTGGATTGATGTGGGATGGTTCCCCTTTTCTGAAGAGAAGGGGTGGGGAAAAGGGGGAAGAGTGTGGAAGGGTGGGACTGAGTGAAGGGGGGAGGCTGTGATCAGGATGTAAAATGAATAATTTAAAAAAAACAAGTCTTTTATGAGATTCATGCAATCTCTTAAATGTAATCCCCTATAAAATAAAAATTAAAAAAAACAGATCACATACATTATCATTCTAAAATGGAGGAAAGTCAAGATAATGAGGAAATACTGGATCAAAGCAAGACTGAAAATCAGCTGGGCAAATTCTAAGTTCTGCATCTCTTTAGATCACCAATTCCTTTCATATTTGTTGATTGCAACACACTTCTTTCTCTTCAGCTGGTTCCATTCCCTACTAATAGCTTTCCTTGACAGCTATCCCATGGCTCTGGCATCTCTAACATCTCGGTCTCCAAGGTAATCAATACAAGCTTCACTTTCACAGCTTCAAACAATGGCATTTCTGGGCCTCCATGTAAGTGCACCCCTGCCACACACCTGGTATCAGTGGCTTTCCTTAGTGAGATTTCCTTTGCCAATTCAATTAATCTAAATCTTTTCTCCTTAGCCTTAGGCAGATTCTTTTTACAAGGCCAAAAAGCAGCCACATTCTTCACCAAGATATCACAAGAACAATCCCTAGGCAACATATTAGAATTCTTCTCCTCTGAAACCGCTTGGAGCCAGGCCCCCATGGTTCAAATCACTCTCAACACTACTGCCTTCCCTGCTTCTACAAGTATGGCCCATTAAGCAACAGTTAGAGCATTCTACTGCTTTCCTAACCCAAAGTCTCAAAATCCATATTCCTCCAATAAGAAGCATAGTCAGGTCTATCACAGCAATATCCCACTCTTGATACCAACTTCTGTCTTAGTTATGGTTTCATTTCTGTGAAGAGACACAATGACCAAGAAACTTTTATAAAGAAAAACATTTAATTGAGGCTGGATTAAGTTTCTGAGTTTCAGTCCATTATCAACATGTCAGGAAGAATGTCCACATGCTGACAGACAAGATGCTGGAGAAGAAGCTGTGAGTTCTGCATCTTGATTCTCAGACAGCAAGGAGGAGGACTATGTGACTGGGCATAACTTGAGCATATACCAACCTCAAAGCCCATCTCTAGAGTGATACACTTCCTCCAACAAGGCGACACCTACTCTAAAAAGTCCACACCTCCTAATAGTGTCACTCACTATGGGCCAAGTATTCAAACACAGTGGTCTATAGGGTCATACCTATTCAAACCACCACACATGTAGATTGTGAATATGGCAATTGGGACTAGTTCTCCCATGTTCACTTATCTACATTTTGACCAGGGAGGGATCTCTGTAATAGTCTCAATATGTTGCAAAAAAAAAGTTTCTTTGGCGAGGGGTGAGAACTAAACTTATTTATGGGTACAAGGACTAGTATTTAGAATTCAGTTAGATTTATGAATAAGTAAATAGTAGAATATCCTCTAGTGTCTATGGCCATTCCAGCCATGAGTAGTTTGGTAGGTTTAAAATACAAGAAATGAATTCTTTCTGTTGAACAGGGATTAAGACTCATTGGACAACTGTCCATTAACACAAGGATAAAACTGCCACTACTCCACTCTTTAGGGTATTATGCAGGGCCGGTCATTATTGTGATTCATAGGCTTTATGGCTTGGTAGCTTTACTCTTTGTTTGGTTTTCTCCCTGGACAACTGGCACACCTTTAGATAGTGTGTAGGTTTATCCCCAGGGAAGAGACTTCAAGCCCTGATTCCAGCTGGATTCCTCTAACTCCTGTGTCCAAAATATGTCATCTTCAGCAATAGGGTGTGACCTGCAAGTACTCAGAGTCACAGAGAGGCAATGACAACAGCCTATATTGTTTTGGGAGATTTTTGGATCCTAGCTCTGAAACAATTCAAAAGGAGCTTTCCTGTGTCTGAGAGGGGGCTTATGTTAGGTAGTCTATGGCTCTTGGGAAAAAATATTCTCCTCTGTGTGATCTGACCTCACTTATATATATCTTACAAAATAATAATTTCCTATGGCTTTTCTGAATATCTTTAATGCTACTTATATCTGGTTCCCCCTTGTCCCTGTGTAATAGCTTCCCTACCCCTTGTTTCCTGTCCTACTATCCCATCTCTAGTGGTCTTTCTTCCCCAGTTACCATGGGATCATCTTATTTTCCTGGCTTCTGGAATTACTTTGGTGTGTATACTCAAATCTAAGAATTCAGAGCTAAGATCCAGGATAAGAGAGAAACTATGCTATTTGTCTTTCAGGGTCTGGCTCTTTCATCTCTCAATATGAGATTTCGAGTTTCATCCATTTACTTGCAAATTTCACAGTTTTGGGAATTTTTGGCCATTGTTTTGTATATGAAGGATATTTTCATTATCCACTCATAAGCTGAAGGACTTCTAGGCAGTTTCCAAATATTTCTTTGATGTAAACACATTTAAAATATTTTTATAAACTTGTAGTAGGTACATAATCATTCACACTCTTTGATATAAAGCACACAAATATTTCGTTTTCCTGTTTAACTGCAGCTCAGTGCCCACTTGTCATTTTCAAGTCTCTCCCTACCTGGGACCAATATTCTACTGCCAATATCTAAGAGATATTGACTTTTATTCTGTGGAGGGTGAGGTCGTGTTTGGCTTATATTTCTGTGTCTGGATTGTTCAATGTAACCTAACAATACTGACCTTCCAAAACTTTCATTTACATAGTTATAACATGGAAAATACCCATCATAGCATTTCATACTATAAGTGATATTCTCTAAAGAGGAAAGCATATTAAAGAGAAATGATCCATATCTCTATGAGGCCTATATAACACTTATATAACCATTTTGAGTTGGGACAGTTTGTTCTCTAAGGGATATGGGAGCATATAAAGTACAGATATATGGGGTTGGGAAAAGGAGAGAAAGAGGGAGGGAGAGAGGGAGAGAGAGAGAGAGAGAGAGAGAGAGAGAGAGAGAGAGAGAGACAGAGACAGAGACAGAGACAGAGAGAGAGGGGTGGCTGGACACAAGAGCTGTTAGTGCTGGTCCTAAGGCTACAAAGGACTATTATCTGATCTAGTTCTTAGCAAAAGTCAATTTTGATATTAATATTTCAGTTATCAATGATATCATAGAAATTATTGAATACTTGATATACAGAAGTCATGTCTCCAAATGACAAATGTACATCAGGAATTTAGCCTTTACAAGAACCATGAGGCAAGTGCCATTGAATCTATTTTTTTAAGTGTCTCTTTAAGAACTGAATAATGCTAACATTATCCCTCCAAATTCATCCTAACAACTCCAGAATTGATATTCTCAGTCTTGAGAATGATAGAATGTGTGTGGAAAAACTATTTTTCTTGCAAGATAAATGAAGATTATACCATTATTTTATGGATTACCAAAAGATTAAAGCCTAGCAGCAAGTATGGTTTCTTAAGAAAGAAGGCTATTAACATTATCTGAAATTCCATTAAACAGATTATTTTACAAATAGCTCCAATAAGTTTTTGTATGTGTATAAATAAAACTCACTTATTTTGATTTTTAATTGATTTAAAAATATTTCAGATGTCAAGTTCTTATTTCAAATTGTTGGAATTTCTTATTTTAAATAATTAATTATGAAAAATTCATTTAAGTTACTCTTTTCAATTATCCGCCCTGAGTTAACAGGTTATATTTATGTATTTAGGTTTTTATGTATGTGAAATGGAGCAAGAGAGACTCTTATAATGCTCTTGCTATTTTCATGTGTGTCTTTAATGCTCAATGCCCACAGAAGTGCACAGTGCGAGATGTCTTACAAAGAAGAACAAGAATCATTCAAACATGCTGAAATGATGTTTGCTGGCTTGAATAGAAAAGAATTGTTCCTAAGGGGCTCAAAACTCAGCAATACATGATGCTTTATGTGGTTTGAAAGGGTAAGGTAGTTAAGTTTTATCAAGAGACTATAAAATATGTCCATGAAAGTCACTTTAAGATTGTGTCCTTATTATGAAAATGAAAAGATTGCTGGGACAGCAATGTTCCTGGTGAACATTTTAGATTACAAAGGAAGTGGAGGGTCAGGGAAGATAGCTGAGAAGGTAGCTTACCTACTGCCCAAACATGAGAAAAAATGCAAGCAAGGATGTTAACACCCAGGCAAAAGGCACAGTATCCCATCAGTAAAGGGACAAATATGGGAAGATCCCCAGGGTAGCTTCCCTCTAGCCTAAGCTATTGAGTTTCAGGACGATAATAGATCTTGCCTCAGAAAATAGAAGAACAAGAATAAAACAAGTGGAAATTCAAAAGAGATTGGTAGTGCTTAAGTCACCAAAGTTGGTGTCCGGACTTATACATTCAAATCTTTACATCCACCCATGCTCACATATGCACCCTCTCCCCATTCATACAAAAAAGAAGACAAAAATAATAATAAAATTCAAAAATTCTGAAAATTTAATGTATAGTTATAATGTTGTGCCAAAGTAATTAATTTAAAATGTTAGAATAGAAGATAAAACCCTGGAAACGCAGATAAAGGATACCAAGAAACTTTGTTGATAGAATGGCTTATATTACACTTCAATTTCAAAAACCAGTACCTGACCAACGACCTCATCACCTACCCTGAGAGCTTGTAGCATTTCTCTACCTTTCCTGGGGGTTTCTGGATGTTCCAATCCTCACCTGCCTGAGGCCTCTGCCCCCTCTGTCCTTTTTTGAAAGACTAACATTGCACTTTATGTTAAATATTTTTTCAGTCATATTTTCAGCCACTGTTCATGTTTATTACTTACCAATCCATAAATATACAACATACACTATAGTTTACATTTGTAGTCATAATAATTTGTACCAGTGTATTTGTTGCTGTGTTGTTATCTAACGTCTGCCAATTGAGATAATTCCCATATACAACATTCACTCCAAATCACCAAAAAAAACCCTGCCACCTATATGTCTTTGTCTGTGCTCACATTGCTTCTTCAGTATTTTTCCTTTAGATAAAACATATGTCACTTTCTTAGCTCTCTCTCTGAGAGTTTACTGGCATGGCAGTAAGTGTCAGAGCTAATTCTACAATTAGGAAGTAAATGCCTTTATGTATCTAGCATGTACTTATAAGACTCAAATTGGGAAGCAAGGAAGTTAGATATTCTTTTAAAGTTCATTGCAAAACCCAAGGACCTGATCTATTTTCACTATTTAGTGATTGTACATTTGCACACGTTCCACCATCAAAGAAAATGACACCAATGATTAGCCTTTTTGGCAATTTTCTGTACACTAAATACATATTTCATATTTTATATCTTAGAAAGTAGTTCCTTAAACTTGTCACTGTATTTTTTCAACATTTATTTCTTTCTTCAATTTACATCTCTATGACAGTCCCCTCCCTTCTCCCCCTCACAATCCCACCCTCCTATCCTCTTCCCCCTCTCCCTCCTATCTTTTTTTTTAATTTAAGGTGTATCTTCCTCCCTTCCAAGAGTTCCCCCTTTTATTCCAATTAAAGGTTCTTTTTCTTATAACAATAAATACAATACAAAACAATAAGAACAATTAGGCAACAATTATGAAAATTTTAAGGTATAACATACATTCCCAATGTCCATTCCATGTGTAGTTGGCAACTGATAATATTCTGTTATCTATCTATCTTGATGAGTTTAAAGTTTTATACCTAACTCAGTTTCCTTCTCTGAATTTGGAAAGCACTTTGGAATTAATTGAAATGTGTTGGACTAAGTGAACACCTTAGTGAAAACTTGAGACAAAACCAAGAAATTTCTAGGAGCAAAATCTTTTGACACAATAAAATAAAACTACACAAATGAATAAAGTATTTGGAGGGGGGTATACAGTGTAGTTGGTGTGGGCAAATTACACTCAAGTTCTTTTTTTTTTTTCTAATTTCCTATGAGCTCATGATTTTTTAAATCATTTTAAAATTATCTCACTAAAAATCTCTCTGGCCTATGAATGATGCCAATATCATCATTTCCTGCGTCCAATCAGCTTTGTAAAGAAGTCAGGGGGTTGTGTATCAGGCTGTTTTGCAATTAGAGAGAGGTTTTGTGTGTTCCTCCCTGTGGCTATTCCTTTCTTAGTAAAGAACTGAAACTAGAGACCCTGCTGGTGAGTGGGCATCAATGGTTACAAAAGGAAATGTCATAGGTGTGGACCCTGAAGTTTGGTTGCAATGACCATTCTGAAATGAGATTTAATGACAATAATGAATTCCGCGTGTGTTGTGGAATCTACGCATTGTTTCAAGCAGCGCTGGCAGATTTGCTGTGTTGAGCATGAATCCATGTATGCCAGCCTGTGTAACTCCAGGTTTTCATCAGGACAGTGACCTGCTGGATCGGCGGAAACATTGCTTCACTATGCAGTCTGAGTGTGGGGAGGACCTCTACTTCTCTGTGGAGTTAGAGAGTGACCTTGCCCAGTGGGAACGAGCCTTCCAAACAGCCACCTTCCTAGAAGTGGAGCGGATACAGGTGAGAGCTCCTGGAATGCAGTATGTGTGACACTTGGGGAGATGTAAGGACCCCCTGGAGTTTTCAAAGGACATGAGCACAGTTCTGTGAGGTTGCCCTCCATCTCAAATGCATCCAATGTTTATGGAAAAAATGAATAATTAGGCATATCTGAATAATCATTGAAGTTTTTTGTCATAATTTTGCCTTTGTAGGTTATTTACTATTAAACATTAATGTAATTTGAATCTTAGATAGAAAAGTGCTCTGGTTGTAGTTCACTATTTACTAGGTTGTTCCCATTCTGCAGACTTGGGCATGTAGGTTCTGGAAGTCTCCCCTTGATCTGCTGAGGCTTTCTTCAAGGGTTGTTTCATCCATGAGCATCCTCATGATTTCTACTACTGCTTACCAGATACCCTCCCACAGCAACTGTGCTGACTCTCCCTTCTTGCCTCTGTAGCAAAAAATACCTGTTTCCTTTAGTGTTTTCTTTGGATGGCTCGCATTATAACACTGGACAAACTTGTTCTTATAAGGTTGCTTATTTTATTAGAGTATGGCTTGAAATCTAATATTTTCTACAAATCACAAGTGTCCAGTGGGTATTTAGTGAATTGTTGTTCTCCTTTCAGTGAAACACCTCACAGAATTGGTTCTGTGTTTGGCCTGGAACAAGATTCAGCAACATTTGAAGTTAATTAAATTCTTGCCTCTTGCAATAGATCCACAGATCAAGGACTAACATACTTGGGCACTCATTTTTGAAAAACACATGATGACAGATTTGAAAGGAAAATATTTGTTTTCTTTTCAACCTTTGGTTTGGCTCATATTTCATAATTTCTGTTTGTTAACTACACTAGGAATGGGTAAAATTATTTAAAAGGTTTGGATTTGTTATTATCATATTTGAAAATGTAACTATACTAACATGAAGAATACTGTTTCATTTCTATATACTGGATATCTCTGTTTCACTAAAGTTGGTAAAATGAAAGAGATGGACCTGAGAGTACATGCCTGCAATTCAAGAAATTAGAGGGGAAAGGCAAGGAAAGGGGTTGTGTGTCATCCTTAGCTGTGTAAGGCAATTTGGGTCCAGTCCTTGCCATATGAGATCCTGTCTCAACATAGCAAAATAAAGTAAATAGAAAAACATGGCCTAATGAAAAGTAAGCAGAAAAGAAAGAAAGTTAACTTGGCTAATACCACTGAAGAAATTATATATAAAATCGTTTTTATTTTGAAATAGATTTGTACTACAAGAACTACAAAGTAATGTTTTCTGCCTTCAAATATATTTATTTAGTATTTTATATTTTGTTTTTAACATGTAATAAGCAGTATAAATACTAGCATATTTATTTGATCCATATATAGATATGGATCATACTTATATGATCCATAAAAGCATACACTGGTTACATTCCAAATTATCATTTAAATTTACAATTAAACTTTAGAAAATGTAGTAAATATTGAAATATAAAAGTCACAACATATGTAAATAAAATGTTACATTTGCTAATTTAAGAGAAATAATGTGAGGTCTAATTCACTTAGGCTAATTTTACTGACTTTAAAATATTCTGGGGTCAGTGAATTTTGGCAGTAAAAAACACATTTGTTTCATAGCTGATATATCCAGTTCAACAATTACCTCTTTTAATATGAGTTTTAGATAGTATATTAGTTTCAAAAAGTTATTACTTAATTAAAATTTTTTTGAAATAATTCCATACTTGCTTTCATCTGGTAGTAGAAATTTAGGTTCAAAGGACATTTAAAATATTTATCCTATATATATTTACCTATGAATGTTATATAATGTACAATTATACAAAAATCTTGCCAAGTGATTCATGTTGGAGCTTTCCTAAAACAATAATTATTTTGGTTATAGCACTTTCACAGTAAAATTCACTTTTCATTACATAAATATCATAATTAAACACTAAATAAACATTTCATTATTGAAATGTATTAACTATACTCATTACATCTAATCACATTGTAAGTTATAGAGTAAAATTTTAGTGGATTCCAACTTATACCGTTATTTGCTTCCATTTAGTGATTATTGAGGCAATGCAATTTAATTTGTAATGTTGAACTTAATGAGAAAATTTGAATGCACTATAACAAATGAATTTTCACCTGAAATCTTCCTTTTAATGGCTGTACATGGAAATAACAAGCAAGTAAGCCTAACTGAGTATAAAGCAATATATCCTTGAACACTCTTTAATGTTGATAGTAGTTTTAATAAATTACTAATGGATGAATACAGCTATCTAAGATACTGTGTATTAAGCAACTGCAATTATACAGACGCATGGACTTTTAAGGCTCATTAAGTATGTCTTCTAATCTACTTTTGCTCCAAATAAACATTTTGTCATAGTTATGTTTTTTATGCAAACTAGGCTTTAATCATGTGAATATAACCTTCTGATAAAAGCAATTTGGTATGTTCAGTCATAATTATTTGTGATAGGCAACATAGTTTATATAAATAAAATATAAACAAATGCAATGTAAGCATTGGTATTTGAATTACTGGAGGAAATAGCTCCCTAATATGTGAGTTAAAATTGTAGTTTATATAATTCATTGCTACAATTTAGCAATGTGGCTTGGAATCAAATTCAAGTGAAACTAGACAAGCAGGTGTAACAATGTGTCATGTTGTATGTAAGGCACAAGTTATTTCACATGTATTTACATTATTTTTCTCTTTTAGTATCTATATTTATCCATCTCCCCAAAATATTTTCTAGTGAAATTATAATATTGGGGATCAAACCCAAGCTTTATTCATGTTACGAGTGTATTATACTACTGAGACACACTACAGCCAACTACCAAGTATTAGATTCCTAGAGAGGAGGGGTCATATTCCCCTTGATATTGAGGTTATATCCGCCATATATGGAAACTAACAATATTCTCTGTTTTCTGCAGTCCAAGACTTATGCCTGTGTACTAGAGAGTCACCTCATGGGCCTCACTATTGACTTCAGCACAGGATTCATCTGCTTTGATGCAGCAACAAAGGTAATGTGTTCCATGTGGCAGAATAGAGTGCCAACATTATCAATCAAGAACTAGTGAAAAGCATTTGAAGTTCTTGAAGCATTTAAAATAATTGTATGTTGGATTTAAGACCTTCATTTTTATTTATAGAGCATAAATTACATTTTAGTCTTGTTTTCCCAGAGTTTGAATTTTAATAAAACATTGTTAATGTGAATAATTAATATGCTGAAATAAATACATGTCACTTTATCCTTATATACATATAAATATAGAAACAGATTATTGATGGACAGATTACATATAGGTAATCAGTAGATAACTTATAGATAATGTATGAATAAATAATACATAGATGATGATAACAGATAAAAGATGGATGGATGATAAATGATACAGATTTATTCTCTTTAAAAATATAACCTCATATACATTTTCTTCTTTACAAAAGATTTTTAAGAGTTCCTTCATGATTTCTCTGAATCAAATCTAGATGATGAATGTAAGTAAGAAAAACATATTTTTCAGTCTTGCAGTTGATGTCTTAGAATTAGGTTCAGAATGATGCAATTTGCATGTTTGGAATTTCTAGTGAGTGTTATAAACACATGACTTACTATGGATGCTTTTTGATATGATGGCTTTCACATTTCCAAAACATTTATACCCATTGTTAGCAGGAATGACCTTTCCTGAGAAGTAATAGCATAAGAATAGTCATCCTTGTTTTTATGGATTATAGAGTAAAGTATCACATGTCTTTATTATCATTTGGAAATGATCTTCCACCTGTTCTGATCCAATCCCAGAGCCCCTGCTGCAAAATTTGCATTGGGCTTTGATTTGCAGGGACAGTGTCTTTATCAAAAGATGGCCTTGCATGGTGTAAGTGGAAACATTCCCTCCCATTGTTTTAAGGATCCATGAACAATCTCTCATGACTTTTCTCTCAAATTAATGTGTTCATGAGATTTCCAGAATAAAATTCATAAAAAGACAGTGACACATATGTATGAGGAAGGTAGAACCTAAATTGCCCAGGAAAGAAGGGGATTGAATGGTGTGCCAAGCTGGTCATGAGAGTAGGGCAAACCACAAATTCACACCACAGGGCACACCACAAATGCACAGAGAACTTTCAATGGCTCAAGATCTAGCACCTATGGCTGTCACTCAGAAAATCCCCTCTGTCTAAGGACTGCTAGTAGTATCTTACGGTTCACATTAAATCCTGATATTATGCCCCAGAAGAATAGATTCTGCCACATAGTCTGTGTTCTCTGTGTGATGCCTAAAGGATATTCAGTAATCAAGAACCCCAAATATAGGAACCTTTGTGAAATTTTTAGTAAGACTACTTAAAAAATCAAAATTAGCCTGTGAGTGTTAATCTAATGAATTAATTAACTTACTGATTAATTGATATCCTGAGCATTAAATTAATTTGCTAAATAGATTTAGCAATAAATTAAATTACTTTGAAGAAAATAATCTTTTTTAAAGTGGGAATTTTTATGTTTATTTAATCTGAGTGAATATACACAACAGTCAAGTCTTAGTCTCTAAGAAATATTTGACAAAGTTGATAATTTAATGTTACTTCTGTTGTGAAAAGTAACAGCCCTTTAAAATATAATGTGCACATTATATCCTTCACTCCTTTGCTGGAGGTTGGTGGTTTTAAGTACAGTCACAGAATGGTGATACTATCACAAAAATCCACTTTGTATGTTTTATCCTGGTTCCCAGAAGAACCTTTATATTTACTAGCAGTTACTCTTCACATCCTTTGCATTTTTTGAAATTTTGTGTGTGTGTGTGTGTGTGTGTGTGTGTGTGTGTGTGTGTGTGTTTGAATATTTACCTACCTGTATGTCTATGTACCACATGCATGTAGTACCATGTAGATCAGAAGAGGATGTCAAGTACCCTGGAACTCAAGTTATAGATAATTGTTGGCTGCCATGTGGGTGCTGGAAATAAAACCCTGTCCCTCTACAGGAACAATAATGTTCTTAACTGTTGATGCATCTCTCTAGCTCAGTCAAAAATTTTAATTAAATATAATTACATCATTTTCATTCCTCCTCTCCTCTCTTCACCCCCCCCCCACACACTTTCTTTCACATTCATGGTCTCTTTTTCTTTGTTATTGTTTTACCCCCCCCACACACACATATGTACATAAATACACAAATATATAAATACAACCTGTGGAATCTACTTAGTCTTACTTCTAGTATATGTGTTCAGGGACAATTACTTGGTATTGGATAACCAATTAGGGGGCTCCTCCCTGGACAAGTCCTTAATTGTCTGTAATACCTCTTTGTCTAGAGGTAGAACTCCATGACATTTCCCCTTTCACATTAGCATGTTTATTGGTATAGTCGATCTTGTTTAGGCAGCCCTTTTGTAGACAGTATCTTGTGTATTGCTTCACTCACATTTATAAGAGACACAGGTTCAGAGCAGATTTTCTGATCTTCTGGCTCTTACAATCTTTGTACTCCCATTTTCATGATGTTTCCAGAGTCTTAGGTGTGGGGGTGGTCTCATAGATTTATCAGTTGTAGGTGGGCCTCTCATGATCAACTGTTATCTGGATTTTTTAACCAATCAAGTCTTTCTTGATGGTTTCTACCTGACGCATAGAGAACTTTCCTTGATGAGGACTGAGAGCTACATTTGTTTGTGAGTGTAAAGATAATTTTAATGCAGCTATGGATTATACTGGTCCACTAAAGAGGCAGCAGTATGTTCTCCTCTAAAGTCTGTTACCTCACTAGCAATGGGTAGTTGGATAAGTTTCTAGCACCAGACATTGTTTACCACCTATTGAGTGAGTCTTTAGTCTAATTATACAATTGTAGGTTACCACTATGATACAAGTGTTACTATTGTTCGTTTGAGGATATCTGCCATGGTAGTCAATGTTGTGGTTCATGGTTATAATATCTGGTGAATGTTGATTGTTTTCCTCCTTTGACAGCTTATATAGAATCTTCTGGTATTTGAAAGCTAGTCCCCATAGAGAAAGCTTTTGGGTAAGTCAGAATGTAGTACATATAGAATCGTCTCACGTATACAAAGGAAAGCCACTCTGACTCAGGTACAGCAAGCATGGGTGGCTAGGGGTATATTTGCTTTTCTCTTCAATGATGCCAAATAACATTCAAACATGTTTTGAATGCACTTTAAAAATTGCTTTTATATCAAAGAGAAGACAGGTGAATGGAAATGATTAACATGAACTGGATGGGATCCAGGAGCCCATCCCCAAAGATTCCCACCCACTCCTCACCCAAAGCACAGGGCCATTTTTACAGACAAGTGTATTTATGCTGCATAAATGCCTATGGTAAGGATCAACATAGTATAAATCTTTTCTTTTCAACCTGTGTAAAAGTTCAAGTCAGTGTTATTTGTTATTGATGTTTCTCAGATGTCAAACATTGCTTTAGTCTGTAGGCTTTCATTGATATTTTTGCTGCTACTTCTTCATGCTTGAATTGTGGTATATGAATAATACTAATATGGGCTGTGTAAACCAGCACTATGATGTTCCTGTCCTCTGAAACATGGTACTGGCAGGGCTTCTGCCACTATGAACCTCACACTTCTTCACTTCCGAGAGGCAGTTGTGAGCAGTACCATTGCCGAAGGGTTGCTTTAAGGTTTGTGTGGCATGTGGAACAGTGAGTACAGATGATATGCCTTTACTAGTAGCTAGATACTTTCCTTACATTGTCTCTACACAGCTGGGCAGTTCTCTTCACAGCAGGGCTTGGGTACCAACCACACCAATGTCAAGGTGTCAAAGTGGTCCTGCCATTTGTAGGATTCATGAGATCTATGCATCCATTCTGAAATTACAGTTCTCGGGTATCATTATAATATTGGTGTTTGTGCTTTTGTTACTCAATAGAGAAGAATGACAGTGCATAGTTAATAGTTTGTTGCAATTTCAAGATGGCATGGAAGGACATGAAATAGACTGGAGGGTCCTGTGAGACTGTTAGGAGAAAATTTTCACCCGAGAAGTTTTTGGCCCAAATCAACTAATTAGGGACCCACGAAAGGGATATTGCACTGTGTATGAAGTTCCTATTCCTGGTAAGAATAAAGGGAAGGAGCAGTATTGTGTGCAGAACATGAAAGGTAAGTGGTAGGCCTCAGTTGGAGACTTCATATTAAAATGTGATTTGTGATTAAATTTGCTAAATTTAACACAAAGTAACAAGATCTGTTAAGAACACTCTGTCAGTGTTGTGGGAACTTATGAGCATCTTGTAGCTTAGGGAGGGGCTTTGGGATTGAAGAACAGTGAGGAAGCAAACAGTCCTAGGGACACACTGTCAATAGAGTTCACACAAACAGAATGGGATTAAGTGCAACCCCAGATTTCTGGTTTGAACAACTTTGCAGGGAAATGTTCCACACTGGAGGTCTGGATGTACAGTGTACCTATGTAACCATTTGTTGCAAGTTACTTGTGTAGAGATTACTAAACAGTTATCTAGTTCAATATAAATATGAGCGGCAGGAATTATCAATTTTCTTCTAAAATAAAAATCATGCTATATATTTTAGTATCACTTAAAATGAACTTCTAGCTTGGTTTTTTTTGAAAAGTACATCCAGATTAATATTGATAACAATAGGATTAGATATGAATATCAATGATTACTACATTTATAAACACAGGTGTGGCTCCAACAGTTTCTACCCATACTGTGATCACATTTAACTAATTGCCTTTGCTCACATCATAAATTCAATCTCTGGAGGTTTCTATGTTTCAAAACAATATTTAGTAGGCAGACTCTTCAGAAAAGTAGCTGCATTGAGAAACACGATTTAAGGTCTAGTTTGGATCTCCTCTACGAAATCCATTCTACACAATCTATTCAAACATATGATGCAAACACTCCATTACCCAGCAATTCACTCAGTTCCATCTGTATAGGATACAATATTGTACAACACCTCAAACATTCTTTTAGTATTTCAAACTTACATATGATAACCACTGATATTTTCTGAATTGCTTTTGCATCACTTGATAAAGAAGTTAAGGAAAGAAAAAAATATCAGTACAAACACATTGTAAACAATGACAGAAACATTAATGTCAATTATAATCTTTTTTTTTCCTTCAACTGGCATTGTGGCTAGTTAGTGACTCTGAGTTACTTGATATAAGGGCTAGAGCAACACACCCAAGTAAGGAAAGTGCTGTCTCCAGAATCCAAATAGGTCCATTAAATGTAGTATTTCTTTGTAGTGGGAAGGGCCAGATGCAATAACTTATCCTTCAGCTTAGAAGGAATAGCTCTGCATGCCACAAACCACTGGATTCCTAAGAATTTTCTTAAGGTAAAAGGGCTTTGGATTTTGGTCAGATTTATTTCTTATCTTCTAATATGTGGATGTATTACCAATGAGTTCAATGTGGTTTCAACCTCATGGTCACTTGGCATAATATTGTCAATATACTACACCAGTGTGAGAATTCTGCCAACTTCTAAGTATTTCTATTCCAGTTACAGATTCTGGGACTGGAGAAATAACCACAGGATAAGCTCAGTCATCCACTGGACTTAACTGTGTGTCAGACTCTATCCAAAACTCCACTAATCACTCCATAAGCTTTTACTTTAACTGTTTGGATACAATGTTTTTTGGGATCTACTGGAATCAGCATAAGTTCAAAACCAATATCCTATAGAACCCAGAACATCTGATTATTTCCTTTCCCATAGTGTATAGTTACTCTTCTAAAATCTCTCTGGTAAAGACTGGAGAAAGACTAACATTAAAAATTTTAGGTGCTTTATCAAGGTCCTTAAGGGGTTCATTGCTGGGTCTGCATACTGGATCAAGTCTGGAAGTTGATTCATGGATCAAGCTTGGCTTTGACCACATTCCAGTGTAACCTTTTTTCATTTGTTTGATACTTTTTATATTCAATAGGCTTCTTATATATTATGTGCCTGGAAACATATGATTGATTATCTAGTACCAAAACTTCATGTGAATCACGTCACCATAAAATACTTTCCTGTGATGGCCAGTACAGGTTATGCTATTATGAAAATAACTTTGTTTGTGATGTTCAACATGAGAAATATGATCACCTTGCTTTTAGCAATTCAGTGATGTTAATTGGCACTAACTTGGGGCACAATTAAACCCATTGCCTTTAATTTATCCTACTGAGCATCAGCATCTCCAAACCTTAGATCTGGAACAAGAAAAAGAACAGCAATAACTAAGCTCTTCGAATATGCTGGTGGCCCTCTCACCATTTTGCATCTTGTAGAATTAGTGAAGGGCATGCCTTCTAGGCCTTCCCATTGTAGAGGGTTAGGTTTTACACAGTGCATGCACTCAGGCATTGCATTTTCCATGAGCCTTATAATCCATTTATCAACACCAAGCCAAGGGATGTCAAGCATCTCCAATTCCTTTTCAGGAGACCATCTTTTGACAAATACTTCAGCCAACCGTTCAAACTTTGGCACTCTTTTTAACTATGGAGACTTTCATATTAAACCTTTAATCTGCACTTAGAGGATCCATATCTATGAACTCAACCTGACCCAAATATGTTCCTTCCACCATAGTCTCACATTCTTAAAATGTATTACCATACATAGTCCCCAGACTTCTGCTTGAATGAATTAGCAAACTCCTCAAGCTCTTTAGTAGTGTAGTGTAGATACTATCTCTTATAGACAGCTGTCTCAAGAAATGTTCTTGTTTCCAGAGTCATAACTAACCCTTTAAGTGGTAATTACTCAAAAGAAAAACAAATAACTAGAAGGGTTGATTTATAGTATCAGTTATATATTTGGAAATACATTGTGCTGAGGGGGAAAAACAATGAAAACAATACACAGAACAAAAAACTAAACCACTGCACTGTGTTTTGAATGTATATTTCCCTTTTAAACTTATGTTGAGGCTAGGAATGTATCTCAGTGCTATAGTGCTGGTGTGGCATGTACATGGACTTGGATTGTATTCTAAACAATACAAATGAGAAAGAGAAGCTCATATGTTGGAATTGTATACTTGCTAGAACTGAAGTGGCAATATAGTGGAAGATGAGGTAGAAAGGGAGCTAATTATGTCTGCAAAATACTGTGGCTTCCTGTATGCAGTGTGAAAACACTCATTCAAGGCATACCCCTTGCAAGAGACTTCAGGTTTTGAAAGGGAGCAGTACCCTATTTTACAGACTGAATGGGAAGAGTCTTGGGATAGGTGACTCAGTGATGAGCCTCCACCCTCACTAACAGATTGTTGTAGCTGTGGAGAATTTTAGGAAATACCTTAGTCCGTTTTTCCCTGTACCTTTTATCACATAAGAAGGCAGCAGCAAGATGTCATCTTGAACACAAAGTATGATCCATTATGCCTTATTCTGTAGAAAGAGAACAAACTTCTGCATACTCAAAAAAGACATCAATAGATAGACCTGGTAAACAATTCCTCTCAAGTCTAATTTGGTAAGTTTACTGGGGTTAGTTACTAAAGTGTGTGTAGAGAGTGCCTTACAGAAGTATAAATGATTAATAGCTGCTACACCCCTCTATATGAGGGTGTATTGCTGAAGTTGATAACATACAACTAGAGTGACAGTGAAGTGAAAGATGGAACAGAGAGGGAGCTAATTATGTTTATATGATACTGTGGCTTCTTCTATGTAGTGTGGAAGCCCTCATTCAAGTCCTGCCCATTGAAATAAACTTTATGTTTTGAAAGGTAACTGTACCCTATTTTACAGTCCTAGTGTCTATCACTGGCCATCAGATAGACTATAAGCATTCCTAGAGCTCCCAGCATTCCCAGAACTGCTCAATCACAGAAAGTCTCCTTCTATAGCAGTTGTTTTCTGCATTTACAACCTTGGTAAAATATTTTTGAATATTAAAATTTTCTGTGAGTTAATGAGTTCCTTCGGTTTCTCAAGTTTTGTTAATTTTCTTGGCTTCTTTGGTCTTGAGAGCCTCTCTTCTTTTTCTAGGGGTTAGTACTTAAATTCAGAGCAAAGTAACTGTAAGGTATGAGTTTTTATAATGAACCATATCTGCTATGATATGGTTAATCTATGGATTCCAAGCCTACAGGACCATAAGAAACAAAATTGTGTTACTTGTAAATTACTCAGTATCTGTATTTGCTGTTACTGTAGAAACAAAGTTACCCATACAATCCAAAACTCCTGCCAAGTAAACAAAAGTTCTGTCTCTTAATTATATAGATACTATTCAATTAAAAAATGAACCTAGTATAGGGGGATCCAAGATGGCAGTGGCCTGCGTGGATGCATTTTGATCTTGGGGAAAACAGCCATAAAGCCAAAGAGTTATAAGACGCTGTGCAAAAAATCTGAGTGACTGGACCCACCTGGGTTTCACCTAGCTACCCAGGGACCATTAAAAGTCCCTGGGGGGGGGGGGGACTCTCCCTCCCTCTCTCAGACACGCATAGAAACTGCTGAATCTGGGAATTGGGAACCCCCACCAGGAGAGACACTGGGTAAGATGCACTCTAATACCCAGCGGGCATATTCGGACCCCACACAGGGATACACACCAGTCTACAGGGACCCCCAAATCCCATGCAGACATTCTGGCTATTTAGTGAAAGGTATCAGACCTATGGGAGTACCACACACTCTTAGCAGTGAGCAGCAGGTACGCATCGGCAGGGCACACAACAGCTGAGGGTTCCATAACACATCAGCCCAGCATCCAGTGGGTCCACAGCTGCATTTTGGAAAGCCCAGACATATCTGTGTGCCCCCAGAGGGGTGCTGTACAGGCCCCTCTATTGGATTTACAGTCATTGGGAAAAAAACGCTGCAGCCGGATTGAGCTGCCGGATTCCACTGCAGAGTATGGGAACTTGGATGACCGTGGTCCTCTTTGCCAGTATCCAAAGCCAGCTCCATACACACATAGGCGGAGCTGTGAGAGTGGCAGAAAAGGATACAGGGGTGGAAGGCAGATTTACCCACCACAGGGTGCAACCATGGGCAAACTGTGAGGTCTTTATTATTATTACCAGAATTTTTGCTAGTGCAGGCCCTTCCGGTGGGAAACCAGAGCTTAAGTATATATAGCTCCATCCCCTGGATCAGTGAGGTTTTGACCTGGGAGGCACTGGTGAGTGACTCACCTTAAAGGGGTAGAGTCAGGTCCTCTCAAGACTCCAACAGGCCTTGGGACCGCCAGAGGCCACAGAATCTGTGCCTGGACACACAGGACCATACCACCAGAGCCACTGCAGGCTGAATACTCAATGTGCAACATAGAGACCTCTGTCTTGGGAGCAGTGAAACAATCCCGGGCCATTCCTCATTGCCTGGGAATAGGCTGCAGCAGCTCACAGTGCATCTGGCTATTAGATGCACATTGATCCTGAGATCCCCCTGTAAACAGCAGGGAGGACCACAGACACGGTCCAACACGTAAGCTGCATGAGAGCTACAACCCCACACAGTAGCCTGAGGCCTGCCAACCTGCACTATCATCTATAGGAAGACCAGTTGGATTCCAGGAATCTACAGGAACACATCACCATTACAACCCCTCACCAGAGTCCCCAATTGGGACAAAACAGGAAGGGGTGAGCTCTCAGAGACACACACAGAAAACCTCCACAGAAGACCCCCAAACAGCCAGTGGAAAGCAACAGATCACCAAGCAATTCAACTGCTACACCAAAGCGACCCCTTTGGATGCAAGCCCAGAAGACAACAGGAGCAGAGAGCTAAGAACATCCACATGGCTAAAGGTCAGAGAAAAAAATGGAAACAACAGAAGTCAGGGAGACATGACTCCAACAAAACACAACTATGCTAGTGCATCAAGTCCTGACCATATCACCATAGCTGAAACACATGAAATCGATGAAAATACTACATTATGGAGTGATAGAGTCCTTTCAAGAAGAATTTAAATCTATGAAGGAATTCAAAGAAGCCACAATTTCACAAGAGAAAGCAATGGATAATAACAGTAGAGAGCTCCAAGCCAAAGTGGCACAACTTGAACAGGAAAAAGACAGGGCAATGAAAGATTTTCAGACAAAGACAAGCAAATTAGAGCAGGAAATGTACAAAATGAATAAAATCATTCAAGACATGAAAATGGAAATGGAAACAATAAAGAAAACACAGTCAGAGTTAAGAGTTTAAATGGAGAATCAGGGGACGAGAACAGGAACTACAGACATGAGTATCAAAAATAGGATACAAGAGATAGAAGACAGGATCTCAGGCATGGAATATTCGATGAAGAAATCAGTACAACATCCAAAGAAAATGAGAAAGCTAAAAAATCTCTAACCCACACCATCCAAGAAATCAAGGACTCAATGAAAAGACAGAACCTAAGAATTATAGGCATAGAAGAAAGAGAAGACTCCCAACTCCAAGGTCCAGGAAATATCTTCAACAAAATCATAGAAGAAAACTTCCCAAACCTGAAGAAAGAAATGGCAATAAAAATCCAAGAGGCCAATAGAACACCAAACAGATTAGATCAGAAAAGAAACTCCTCTCGCCACATAATAATTGAAACTCCAAATGTACAGAACAAAGAAAGAATATTAAAAGCTGTAAGAGAAAAAGGTCAAGTCACATATAATAGCAGACCCATCAGAATTACACCTGACTTCTCCTCAGAAACTTTAAAAGCTCAAAGGTCCTGGAAAGATGTCCAACAAGCCCTGAGAGAACATAGGTGCCTAGCCAGACTACTATAACCAGCAAAACTCTCTATCAACTTAGATGGAGAAAACAAGATATTACATGACAAAATAAAATTGAAACAGTATCTACCCACAAATCCAGCCCTACAGAAGATCCTAAAAGGAAAATTCCAACCCAGAGAAGATAACCACACCCAAGAAAACAGAAGAAATAGAAAACTCCACAGCAACTAAACCAAAAGAAGCACAGGATTACCACCTATACCAAAATAGTGGGAAATAACAACCCCTGTTCACTAATATCCATCAACATCAATGGACTCAGCTCACCAATTAAAATACAAAGACTTACAGATTGGATCCATAAACAAGACCCATCATTTTGTGGCATACAAGAAACACATCTCACTATCAAAAATAGACACTATCTCACAGTAAGGGCTGGAAGAAGGTTTTCTAAGAAATGGACCCAGGAAGCAAGCTGGAGTAGCTATCCTAATATCAAACAAAATAGATTTCCAACTGAAGTTAATAAAAAAAGACAGAGAAGGGCATTACATACTCATTAAAGGAAATATTCATCAAGAGGACATCTCAACATTGAACATCTATGCCCCAAATACAAAGGCACCTACATTTGTAAAAGAAATGCTTCTAAAACTTAAATCACACATTGATCCCCACACTGTAGTAGTGGGAGACTTCAACACTCCACTCACAATAATGGACAGATCATCAAGACAGAAGCCAAACAGAGAAATAATGAGTCTAACAGAGATCATGAACCAAATGGACCTAACAGATATCTATAGAACGTTTCACCCAAACACAAAAAAATAAACCTTCTTCTTAGCACCACAAGAACCTTCTCCAAAATCAACCATATAGTTGGAAACAAAGATAGGCTCAACAGATACAAGAAAATTGAAATAACCCCTTGTATCTTATCAGACCACCATGGAATAAAGCTGGACTTCAACAGCAAAAGAATCAACAGAAAGCCTACACACACATGGAAATTGAACAACTCTTTACTGGATGACTACTGGGTCAGGGAAGAAATAAAGAAGGAAATCAAAGACTTCTTAAAATACAACGAAAATGAAGGCACAACATACCCTAACCTATGGGACACAATGAAAGCTGTGCCACGAGGAAATTCACAGCACTAAGTGCCTTCAAAAAGAAAATTGTGACAGCTCATATTAGTGAATTAACAGCTAAACTGGGTGAATTGGAAAAAAAAGAGGCAAACACTCCCAAGAGGAGTAGAAGGCAGGAAATCATCAAACTTAGGGCTGAAATCAACAACTTAGAAACAAAAAGAACTATACAAAGAATCAATGAAACCAAGAGTTGATTCTTCGAGAAATTCCACAAAATAGACAGACCCTTAGCCAAATTAACTAAAAGGCAGAAGGAAAAAACTCAAATCAACAAAATCAGAAATGAAAAAGGGAGAAATAACAGCAGACATTGACGAAATCCAGAGAATATTTGGGTCCTACTTTAAAAATATATACTCCACCAAATTTGAAAACTTAAGTGACATGTACAATTTTCTTGATAGAGTCCACCTACCAAAGCTAAATCAAGATCAGATAAACAGATTAAACATCCCTAGAACCCCTAAGGAAATAGAAACAGTCATTAAAAAATCTCCCATCCAGAAAAAGCCCAGAGCCAGATAGTTTCAGCACAGAATTCTACCAGACCTTCAAAGAGGAGCTAACACCAATACTCTTCAAACTCTTTCAACAAATAGAATCAGAAAAAACACTGCCAAACTCATTGAATGAGGCCATAGTTACCCTGATTCCTAAACCACACAAGACCCAACAAAGAAAGACAACTTCAGACCAATTTCCTTCATGAACATAGATGCAAAATACTTAATAAAATACTAGCAAACCAAATTCAAGAACTCATCAAAAGTATCATACAACATGATCAAGTAGGGTTCATCCCAGGAATGCAGGGATGGTTCAACATACAAAAGTCTATCAACATAATTCTCCATATAAACAAGATGATAGAAAAAAACTACATGATAATCTCACTAGATGCAGAAAAAGAATATAGATTCAATGCAATTCCTATGAAAATACCAACACAATTCTTTATAGACCCAGAAAAAGCTATTCTCAATTTCATATGGAACAACAAAAAAACCAGAATAGCTAAATCAATCCTTTACAATAAAAAAAAAAAAAATCTGGAGGTATTACCATCCCAGATTTCAAGCTGTACTACAGAGCAATAGTTGTAAAAACAGCATGGTATTGGTATAGAAACCGACCAGTAGATCAATGGAATTGAATTGAAGACCCAGAAATAGACCCACACACTTATGGCCACCTAATTTTTGACAAAGAAGCCAAAATGGCAAAATGGAAGAAGTACAGCATCTTCAACAAATGGTACTGGTCCAACTGGATGTCCACTTGTAAAAGAATGAAATTAGACCCATCTTATCACCTTGTACAAGACTTACGTCCAAGTGGATCAAAGACGTGAACATAAGGCCGGTCACACTAAATCTACTAGAAGACAAAGTGGGAAAAACTCTCGAACTCATTGGCACAGGTGACAGCTTCCTCAACAGAACACCAACAGCTCAGGACCTGAGATGAACAATCAATAAATGGGACCTAAAGAAACTGAAAAGCTTCTGTAAGGCAAAAGACACAGTCATTCGAACAAATTGCAGCCTATAGACTGGGAGAAAATCTTCACCAACCCCACATCTGACAGAGGGTTTATATCCAAAATCTACAAAGAACTCAAGAAATTAAATGCCAAGAAACCAAATAATCCAATCAAAAAATGGGGGACAGAGCTAAATAGAAAATTCACAAAGGAGGAATCCCTAATGGCCGAGAGACACTTAAAGAAATGTTCAACATCCTTAATCATCAGAGAAATGCAACTCAAGACAACTCGGAGATTTCATCTCACACCTGTCAGAATGGTTAAGATCAAAAGCTCAAATGACAGCACAAGCTGGCAAGGGTGTGGAGAAAGGGGAACCCTTCTCCATTGCTGGTGAGAGTGCAGGCTTGTTCAACCATTATGGATGTCAGCATGGCACTATCTTGGAAAACTTGGAATAGCTTTGCCTCAGGACCAAGCCATACCACTTCTGGGTATAGACCCAAATGACTCCTCATCGAATTGTAAGGAAGTTTCCTCATCTATGTTCATAGCAGCCTTATTTGTAATAGCTAGAAACTAGAAACAATCCAGATGTGCCTCCACTGAAGAATGGATTAAAAAACTGTGGTACATCTACACATGGAATATTACTTAGCTATCAGAAACAATGAAATTATGCAAATTGCAGCCAAATGGATGGAACTAGAGAAGCTCATCCTGAGTGAGTTAACCCAGACTCAGAAGCATGCACATGGCATCTATTCACTTATAGCGATTTTAGCCATATAGGACCAGATATCTATACTATAACCAATGCACCAAAGGGAACATGGACATAGACTTTTTTTATTTTGTTTTTTAGTTTTCTCTCCCTAGCAATGAGACACTTTTCACTGGTGGTACTGCCTTGCAAGCCCCCAGTGTATGAGGAGGCTCTTGGCCCTCATATGACTGCTGAACTGGTGCAAGGGACTGTTATGTAGGGATACTCCACTCCAGAGGACTGGGATGGAAGGTTTAGGGGGTAGAGGGTGGGAGTGCTCAGCTGGGAAGGGGAGAAAGAGGACAATATGATGGAGATTTAACCTGAAACAACAAATAAATAAATGTATTTATAAAAACAAAAAAATAAACCTAGTATATAAATAGTAACAACGAGACTACTGATCCAGATTTCAGATTTTGTTTTTGTCAATTTGCCACAAGCTGGAGATATCTGAGAAAAGACTACAATTGAGAAAATGCCTCCATTTCATTCAGCCATAATGCCACATCCAACCTTTCCACTCACGTAGATCCTGACCATCTCTCTTGGGTCTAGCCTGATAAGTGAATTCCTCATCCTGCAGCAAGGAAACTTCTTATTGCAACAAATAAATATCAATACAGAAAACCACAAAAAATCAGAATGCAGAGTGGTAAAACCCAGTCCCAATATATACATCTCCAAAATACTCCAATATATATGACTCAGGGAGTACTGCAGAAGGGGAACAGAAAGATTCTAAGAGCCAGAGGATCAGGGAGTTTGCTATGAGATTGTGTCTCCTCGTAATATTAAAGCAATAACTATGAAGTCTTACCAACATGACTGCTTAACCATGAGATAAACAAAGGCGACACCAGTACACATGGACAGGGGAAATTCCAGGAAGCTTCAACCTTAGATAAAAGACTGTAGGCAACTAAGGATTGCTGAGTGCAAGAGGAAACCTTCCTCATGGAAGAGCACAGCTACTGGTTATTCAATACCTACATATGGTCTAAAAACATATAAACATACAAGTAACACTACACAGACTTGGTGGGCTATATTTAGAAGTATATATTTATGTATTTGTCTGTATAGATTTGCATATAGACATGCAACAACAACTAAAGATAAAAGAGGTCATGAATTTGAAAAAGAGTAAGGACAGGTATATTGGAGAGTTAGGAGGTAGGAAAGGAAAGAGGGAAAGAGTGTAATATTATAACCTAAGAAGTAAAACAACTAAAATGAAAAACAAAATAGTGGCTTGTAGACAGGCCTGTTGTGCACTTTCTTAATTAGTGATTGATTGTAGAGGGTTCAGTTCATTGTGGGTAGTGCCACCCCTGGGAAGATGCTTTAGGGATGTATAAGAAAACAGGATGAAAAAGCCATGAAGTCAGTAAGCACCTCTCTCCCAAGGCCTCTGTTTTAGTTCCTGTTTCTAGCTACCTGCCTTGAGTTCCTGCCCTGATTTACTTTGACAATTGGCCATAATGTGGTATTTTAAGCAAGATAAATCCTTTCTTCATGTAGTCACTTTTGGTCATAGTATTTTTCATAACAATGAAAATGCTAGCAAGGACCTACACTATATTCAATAAAAGCAGAATTATGCTAATGACTCATTTGCACATGCACTTTGGCTATTATTTTGAAAAATGTTTTACGTGGATGTGATTTAAATAAGTGCTGTATATATGTGTCCACTCAGATTGTTTTACTAAGCCACGATGAAGTAATCTGTAAGGTGTAAATTTGGAAATCATTTCTCTGTTTCTTTTTCTTCTTAATAGTTTGAAAATAGTTTCTCATATTAGGAGCTGATATATCCCTGTTAATATCAGCAGATAGGAATATGTTTGTAGAGCTAATTTTTGAGGAAAAAATACAAATGATACAGATCAATGTCTGATGGAGAAGTTCTATGCTTGAGTGGAAAATCACATGATTAATTTACCTAACCAGCCATATGGTAGGTAATGCATTGACTGTATGATACAGCATAGATAAGTACATTGATTGCAATCCATCTGAAAATATATCTCAACCCTGAGGTTGTGCATTTGAATTTTACTCTTTGGTATATGAATTTAGCTCTATAATCTTGATTCCCTACTTCCTGGTTAACCCTGGTTTTAGATCACCCCTAAAATCTAGATGATGATATTCATTTTGCTTTCTTCTACTACTAATTTCAGTAACCTTTCTTATTATATCGCATTGTCTTCCAGATGAGACTATTTATAATATTTATCAAGCACTGTTTGTGTTAAATCTATCGTGCCACATAAACACTATGCGACACTAGAGATACAAAAATGATATGAAGCCTAAATCCTGCTACAAAGGTCAGGGTGAGTGAATGCCTTAACTCTGCAGAGGGAGATAAAAGCATCATGTAGTCACAAGTACTTCTCTATGCCCAATCTTCTATGTGACTGACTTGTGGGTTACAACATCACTCTGCCCAGTGTAGAGTATTCATTTTATCCTAAATTATGTACTTCTTGTAGGCTGAAAGTCTTTCAGAGTTCTGGTCTTTGCTTGCATTTTAAATCATCTGCTCTTCTGCCCCAGGTTGGTTAATTCAAGTTTATGGAATTCCTATGCATAGGATATCATTGATCCTGGAATCTTCTTCCAAAACATTCTTACCACTGGCCGGAATTCATTGCCTTTTTATGAGTGCATATCATCAGTTCACTTATGTAGGGACCAGTATGAGCTCAGGAGATCCCAAGACCAAGCTTTCAACACAAAAGATATTTATTTGTCCCAGATGGACAAAGGTCAGGGACTAAGACACAAACAGGAGATAGAGGATGAGGGGGAAGCAAAGTGAAAAAGGGAGAAAGGTAAGTGGTATTTGTTCCAGGAAGTGGGGGAGACAAAGGACTGCCTCTGGATAGAGAGGAGACAGGCATGGCCCATAGATAAATAGTGGCTTATAAAGATAAAAGCAGAAACCCTGTGTTAGGGTGATGTGTTTAATTGGGTAAGCCAAGGGGGGCTTTTATTGCTGGACTTCAGTACTTTGATAGCTGGACCTTGGCAAGTAGCCACAGGAGGAGGAAATGGACAAATGAGTGCATACACCTTGATGTCTAGGTTTATAAATGTAACCTAATAGTTTTTAGCAAGGCAGAGGGAATGGAGGAGAAGGGCAAGGACTGCCAGAGTTATGATTGCCAGCTCAGGATGGGTAGAGTCCCTTCAACTTTCGTAGTACTAGGATACAGTATATAACCTTGAAGAATTATGAGCTTGAATTTCTCCCTGTAGACAAAGTAAAGTTCAAAGCTGCAGTATTATTTCAATTAGAAAAAAAATGTGTGAATGAATATAATATCATGTAAGGAAAGGAGTGAAGAAATTAACTTTCATCTATATCTAGAATATTTGTAGTTTTCACTCTTTTAAGGTTAAAAAACTTAAGTATAAGATGCAGTAGTGTATTTATTAGCATATTGAGTATACTTCATGCTCTAATATTAATGGCAATTGAATTAAATACACAGGGAGTCCTAAACACCATCCCTTAGTACCTATAGGTAATTGACTTTAGGAACTCTTTGGAGAAACCTTCAGATTTTCTAGTCCTATAAATTTTTATCACATTTGCATATAACATAAGACATCATCCTTTAAATCATCTGTAGATCTTGTACAACATCTGTTACAATATGTATGGTGGGTGAGGAATCATGCTATGCTGTACAAGCAAAAATGGCATGAAATTCTGTGTCTATTCAGCACAGGAAAAAACCTCCAAAAACAGTTTCCATTTGTGTTACTGAATGTATAGAGAAATTTAAGAATAATTATGTCATCTTCCCCCTCCCTTTCCTCAAACTACCCCTTCTCATCCACATCTCCTTGCTCTTTCTCAAATTCATCATCTCTACTGTTTAATATAATATTTATTACTTTATAATAATAAATAGTATAATAACTATTATATTACTAAAATATACATGTATATTCCTAAATATACATGAATATAATATTCTCAGTCAATACAAAGTTTCTTGTATATATGCGATTGCAAATATATTTTAAATTTGTTTTAAAATATAAAAAATGAGTTATCCAGACTTTGTTCATTCTTCTCTCTATTGCAGTACTATGGATTACTAGATATTTCAAATGTTGAGCCAGTTCTAATGGTGGATATTATTCAAATAAAAGATGTGCAGGAACTGTTTTCATTACTTTCCTAAGAACATAAATGAAACTTAGAATAGCATCAGCAGTCTTATGAAGAAATGATGACACAGAGCAGTGTCTCTGAGGACATTGATTTCTGGATTGGTGTCATAGTCTATGAAGATCCTGATTCTTGGAATTAAAATTATTCCCAGTGGCAATTCAGTTGTGATAATTGTCTATCATGGATAGCTGATATTTGGTTAAGCAAATAATTACAGAAAATCAAAAAGCAAATGAAGATACAAGAAATAATAACCATAGATAATAGCCATAGAGAATGGAAGATAGGATTTACTCCTAGTTCTTATCTGCAAAATATGAAGAATGATGTTTCTAATTATATCATGTACACCGTGACAATAATTATAGCCATTGCATGTCCCTTGCAAGAACTAGAGTATGCAAAGTCTTAACAGGATATAATTCTCATCCCCATCAATCACCAAGGGAATGCTACAGTGAAGCTCAAGGATGGACTACAGGATGTTTCCTGTATGGTCACTGTAATGTTTAATAAGTATTTATGAATTGTGTTCATTTCACATACAAAGTAATTTGTCTTCAGCATGAAAGCACAGTGTTCATCATGTCCCTCAATTTCTTCACACAATCTGATATTTCATCTCCATATATTAATTATTATATGAAATCACTTTGTAACTGAAATACTGGCCTAAGGAAGAATGGTGATCTTAACATTCCAAACACTTTTTATTGTAAAGGACTTTTACCTCTTGTTTAGATTTACTCCTAGATATTTTTGAGGCTATTGTGAATAAGAGTGTTTCATTGATCTTTTTATTTGCATGTTTATTATTAGAATGCAAAAATGATACTGTTTTTTGTATTTTTTGTAATTTGATGTTTATCTTGACATAGCTGAAATTATTATTTCTAAAAGTTTCTGGTGGAATATTTAGTATCTTTTATTTATAATGCCATATCATCTACAAATAGGGATAGTTTGAGTTCTTTCTCTATTTTATCCCTTTAGTGTCTGGTTGACCTATGTAATAATCTTAATTAGAGAAGAAAAAGTCATGAATTAGGAAGGTATGGGAGCATACAAGGTGCTTGTATGGAGAAGTAGGGTGTCATGTAGACATGGTGGTTATGTATGTAGTTCCCAAAATATATTTAAAATTCTTCAGCTAGCGTCTGATCCTATATTCTTTAGAATGCCCAACTATTTGCCTATGTGAATTAAAAACTTCAAGTATTCTTAGAAAAACAAGTGTTTTTCATGCTTATTTTACTGCATCTTCTTCAAGTATGAACAGAGTTTTGTCAATATTATATATGATTATATCTGTCACTTACTTTCCCAATGAGAATTGTGGATTGCCCTTTGCTATACTAAAAGTGTGCTCCTGTGTTCTGTGGTTCTCCTTGGATCTTTACTTGTATATTTAAGTCATATAAAACATTAAATCCTATATGTAAATACAAACTTTTTTTAACCTTTCATTTCACATTACTTATGATTTTTTTCTGACAGAATGTTCTGCACACATTGATGTTATTTTTGTTTATATTTTCTTCTTCTTTTAGACTTAAGGCTTAATCATAAAAATCAGAATTTGACAAAATTAAGAATCATCAAATTCAGCAAATTAAGTTTACCATGGTTAGCAGGAAATATTTAATGAATAAGCAAAGGTCACATTTTTGCATCATTGAGAGAAAATAGAACGTATCAGTCTTGTGCAGCCCTGAAGGCACAAGTATATATCATACAGATGGAAAAGACAGAGATTTCATAGTACTTTACAAATTTTTATATATTTTGACCTAATTCTTTACTTCTTTTCCTTTTTATTGAAAAGAGATTTTTTCTTGCATATATCCTGATTAAAGTTTCTCCTCTCTCTACTCCTACCAGTTCCCGCTCTTCTCCCAAAAAATCTGGGTCCACTTCCATTTTGTCTTTCATTAGGAAACAAACAGGTTTTTAAGGGATAATAAGAAAACAAACATAATATATTAAGATAAAAGAAAAACTAACACATGCATCTGAATTGAACAAGACAAACAGAAGGAAAAGATCCCAAGAGAAAACACAAGAATCTAAGACCCACTTATTCATACATTCAGGAATCCCATAAAAACACTGAACTGGAAACAATAATATAATGCAGAAGACCAGGTACAGACTCTTTCAGGCCCTGTGTGTGATGCCTCAGTCTCTGTGTGTCCATATGAACTTTGAACATGTTGGTTTAGACAACCTTGGTTTTTTTTTAGTGTTCTCTATATTTTCTGGCTTCCTGTACCTTCCTGTACCAAAGACACTGAACATAGTGAAGAAGGCTCTATGTAAGCATCAGCTCAATTTCTCCATGTTCAATGTATATATTGTCATCAGTAATGGAACCTTGCCATCAGTTTGTGGGGAGGAACCAATACTCTTGAAAACATCCTGGGTTGTTTGAGAATTGCCATGGGACTCCTTCTGCTACTTCATTTGGTGACAAGACATGTCCACTTGTGTCCTGTCTCCCTGATTTTTTGGCAATTTTATTTAAATTTCTTTCACATATGTATATATCTTAGGAACTTTCTACTGTGTTACATCTCTGGACTACCCCTAAAATGGCCTTGATTTTTAGCTGTCTCTCCCTGTATTTCCTCTAATATCCCTCCATCTCTTCCCCTTGCTCAGCTGAACATGTTCTACTCCTTCATCTACCCATAACTCTCTATTCTATTCCATTTTCTAATAAGATCTATCTGTTCTCTCAAGTACCTTACTTTATACCCAACCTCTGTAATTCTACATACTGTATCTTGGTTATCATTAATGTAGTGGCTAATATCCACATATAAGTGATTGCACACTATGTATGTATTTCTGGGTCTGGAATACCTCATTCAGGATCATTTTTTTTTTACTTTTCTATTTATCTACAAATTTTATTATTTCATTATTTTTAATGGCTGACTAATGCTACATTGTCTTAATGTACCACATTTTCTTCATCTATATATATATATTGAGAAACATCTAGGATATTTTCAGTTCCTGGCTATTATGAAGAGAGCAGCAATTAACACAATTGGCAAACTGTCCCTGTGGTAGTATGAGGTCACCTTTGGGTATATGCCTGAGAGTGTTGTAGCTGTGTCTTGAGGTAAATCAATTCACATCTTCCTGAAGAAGAACCACACTTATTTCCACAGTAGCTGTACAAGTTTGCATTCGCACCAACAGTGGATGAATTTTTATCTTACTCCACATCCTCACCAGCTTGAGAGTCACTTATGTAATCTTACCCATCCTGACAGTTATCAGATGGAATATCAAAGCAGTTTTTTTCAACATTTATTTATTTCTTCAAGTTACATCTCAATCATAGTCCCTGCTCTCCTCCCCCTCCAATTCCTACCCTCCTACCCTCTTCCCTTTCTCCCTCTTATCAGCTTTTTTTAAATTTAAGGTATATCTTCTCCCCTTCAACAGCTCCCACTTTTAGTCCAATAAAAGGCTCTTTTTATTATAACAATAAATAATATAAAATATAGTGAGAACAATTAGGCAACATTTATGAAAATTATAAAGTATAGCATACATTCCCAATGTCCAGTCCCTATGCATTTGGCAACTGATAACAATATTCTATTATCTACCTATCTTGATGAGTTTAAAGTTCTATACCTTACTCAGTTTCCATCCTAACTTGCATTATCAACTTAAAAACATCTCTTACACCAAGAACATCCTTTTAATTCCCCCCTCCCAAAAAAAGAAGAAAAGAAAAACTTAAATGGAGAAAACCCAAAGCAATTCCATTAAAATTGCCAAATAGGACAAGTTGCCCACTATCTCCATACCTATTAAAATCGTCCTTGAACTCTTTACTAGAGCAATAAGATAACTGAAGGAGATCAAGGGGATGCAAGTAGGAAAGGAAGGCAAAGTACATTCATTTGTAGATGATTATATACATTAGTGACCTTCAAATTCCACTGAGAATCTCCTATAGATGATAAACACTTTCAGCAAAGTAGCAAGATTCAAAATTAACACACACAAAAAAGCAGCCCTCCTACATACAAATGACAAATGCACTGAGAAATCAGGAAAAAAATTCATGATCATTGGTCAGTAGGATTAATATAGAAAAAAAAATGTCCATCTTACCAAAAAAAAAAAAAAAAATCTACTGAGTCAGTGCAATCCACATCTAAATTTCAACAGAATTCTTCAGAGCTTGTCCTATTTAGTGATTTTAGTGGAATTGCTTTGGGTTTTCTCCATTTAAGTTTTACTTTTCTTCTTTTTTTTTGGGAGGGGAGGGTTAACAAGCCTTGGTCTGAATTGTGCAACCCTAGCCCATCTAAGCTAGTTCACAATTCTATTACCCAAATATGACCCCACATATATACGTCCATTCGGACTGCTATTCTCCACACTATGTCGATGTTCCAGGCCACGTGGAATGATGTTCTTTAATCTACCCCATGGCATGTGTTCCTCTTCTTCATGTTCCTGGCTACCTCTTCCCAAGATGCTCTGTCTCTGAAGCCTGAGCACCTTAGTCCTGCCTACCTCTATCTTTGCCCAATCTTAGGCCTCAGCATTTTATTCAACCAATCAGAGACAATGTAAGTAACAGACAGCAGTCAGGACCAAGTAATTAACATTTAGAATGCTTAACACCACCCCATCAATTCCCTCCTTTTGTCTAATAAAAAGGCTAAATTTTTTTAACTCACATAGTAAAAGTTACATACATAATGTTTAGCCTTTTGTATCAGGAAATATTGAAGAAAAAAATCATGTCTCTAAAGTTCTGAACCTAAATATTTTCTATCATATCCTATATTTCCTTTTAAACCATAAATAACTCAAGTTTAATTGAAATTTGATGTCTATTATGTCTTCATCCCCATCAAAGACATAAGAAGGGATAAAGTTAATATTTGAGTGAATAGGAAACATAGAAGACCATCTTCCAGAATGGAAAAAGGACAGTTGGCTGCCTAGACAGACCCAAATATCTCTTGATATCATTGGAGCATCATCTTCAGCCTTCTGGCTAAGCATTTCTCACAGACTAAATTGTGCAGCAGAGAATAAGAAGGATTTTCCCACTCTGTCTCTGCAGAATGAGGCCATCAACTTCCTGCATTTAAGCTGTGGTCTGTCTTTGGACTGTATATAGTCTGTTGAGAGAGCAGAAGCATTTTTGCCCATCAGGAATTATCTCCTGATGGAGATTTCTTTTTGATGCTCATTGGCTTCTTCCAAGTCAAATGGGAGCTGTCAGGAGCTGACTGTCTTAAGTCAAACAATTCTTAAAATAATAAAAAACATTTTGACACATATTATGTATAGTTCAGCTCTTATATAAGGTATTATGCCTATACAACTCATTTAAAAGTACAGATTTATTTCCACTCCTTTTATGGGCTGCTATTGCAATCTATTTAGGAGTTTGGGTAATACAGGTTGATGGCTGGCCAGTTGAGCTTCTGGTCATGTCAAATACTAGTCTTAACTTATCACAAAATAGGCTTACTAGGTTAACCAGTTAGTACATGGTTAAAAACATACAGTTCACTTGTTCAAACATAGATAGATAGATTTATAAATAAGTCAATAAATGTCTTCAAAACCTTCAAAGGCATACAGAAAATGACATTTCAAGATGTTTTTGTTATTTTAACTTTTACTTTTCTTAATCATATGCTTTCAAAATATGAAAACCTAAAATATAAAGGGGAGAAAATGTTTAAATTTTAACTTTCTCATTTCTTTTTCTTTATTTGATTTTTAAAATCAAATATATTTTACCAAGTTTCCCCTTCCCAACTCCTCCCAGACACTCTCCTAACCATCCAAATTTATGTTCTTTCTCTAATACCTTTCAGAAACAAAAAATGAAAATCAAAATAAACAAACAAAAGATCAATAAGATCAAAAAGGCTAAAATAAAACAATCCCTTCAGGATCTGCAAGGTTTAAATCAGATGGGATTCTTTCACTGAAATGGAACATGGACTTAGGCTCCACTCTTAACCATGATGCTATTTGCAATTGGTACCCACTGGTAAAGGAAAAATAGTTTTCTGCACTGTAGTGTCGTTCATATATCAAGACTCCAGAAAAGGCCTCATGGCCAAGGTAGTTGACAAAGAGAAAAATTTTGAACTTTATTAAGGTTTCCTCTCCTTTAATGTACTTCTTTCACAAAATTTTGTCTACTGTTCACACTGTCCAGATCTCAAAACAATGGAGCCAGAACAGCCTAAAGCTCTCAGTGTAAGGAAGGGTTGAAAATATTATGAATCATCATGGGTCTTTGAAGGAAATTAGTTCAGTGTGCATGGAACATTTTAGATAAAAACACAGTAACATTGTAGTGAGATTTTGAATAAACAACTTATACATAAATTGAGGCGGAGAAAACTTGCTTGTGTAAAAAGAATTGACTTTGCGATTAAACAATTAATCATGGTTGTATTGTAGGCCTGCCACATCTACTATATTCTTCATAACTAACATCCCCTTGTACTTTGTGCAATTTCAATGAGGTGCGGTTTTCATATTTGGTATCTTGAGAAAATAAGTCACTGCTTTTGAAAAATTTCACAGATATACTAGGAAAAATACTAAGAGTTATGCCAGGTTAAAAAAATCACTCAGTTTCTGTTCTCACTGAAGAAAAGAATAATAAACAAGTGTTGTGAGGATTTTGGGAAGGGTGCAGGGAGGAGGCACCTCTGATTATGTCACTGTTTGGGATTCCCTGGACTTCTGCTGGAGCATTGGATCTCCATTTAGATAGGAAGTGGGTGGCCATACTTACCATCTCAAATGTGACATTAAACAATTATGTATTAGTTTATCAAATGATTTGAAGCATTGATTGTCTGCACAATACTTCTGTTTTGATTTATTTTGATCACCAGAGCAAGAATTCCTATAATTTAATCACTTGATGAGAGGAGGCAAGGTATACAAATTCCAGGGCAATCTGTACTATGTAGTGATACCACCCTGTAAAGTTTTTTGAAAAAAATATTTTAATAATATTACCTCTAAGACACAGATATACGTGGGGCACAGAAAAGAGACTGCTTTTGTGTAGAACTTCTGAGAACTACTGAAGGTTCAATGAGCACAGTGATTGTGGCTGCCTCAGCACTAGCAGTGCTGCATCACAGCTCGGGCTGCATTATAAAAGGGGTATTTACAAAAATCAGTTCAAGTCTCCTTCACTGTATGTGTCCTTTGATGGATGTGAGAGCTACACTTATCTGTGGAGGTAAGGATAGGGCTGTAGAATGCACTTGGGAAATACACTGCTTTAGGAAAGTGGGAGCTATAAGGTCTCCTCTAGATTATGTGACGTCACTAGCCATGAATACTTTTATGCTTACCATACAAAAAATCAATTCCCTCCCCTTGAGCATCTCTTAGGTCTAATAAGATGGTTGTGATTGCCCCCAACATATAAAGCCACTGTAGCACCCTTGGGGATATCTTGTCATATTGACCATTATCATGTTTTGAAGGCTTTACAACTTAGCAGAATTACTGATTACTTTTCTGCCATGGCAACATATGTAGTAACTTACAGGACTATGAGTACTAGTTCTTATTTCTCAGGGGCAGTACAATAATATTTTCAAAATATATAAATACATGGGATATTTTAAAATGTCATTTGAATAATAGGTTTCTAGCAATTTTAATGATCTCAAAAAGGTTGGAGAAAACATACAACCTACAAAAGAAAAATATGTAAGTATTAAGATTATTGAATCTATAATCATAAATCTCTAAAGAAAGAAATCCCTAGAACTATATGACTATGGTGGTGAATTCTATCAAATTAACATTAATTGTTCTCAATGTTGACAAAGTCATAATACATCCTAACCCATTGTGAGTCCTGCTTTACTACATTATTAAACAAAGACATGAAGATAAATAAAAATAATATGATCATTAATTAAAAATTCTGTAACAGAAATTAGCAAACACAGTTTATCAGTATAAATAAAGGATTTATTAGCAGAATATAAGTAAGCACATTCATTTCAATGTCTTCTAAACAATCACTTATAGACCTCAATGATTGAGTCAGGATTAAATAAATTTTGCATATTTTCTTTATTGAAGAAAACATATTCAACAGAACACATCAGCTTTCCAAAACAAAATGAAAACAAACTATAAATTAGTATAAGACAGAGTTTCCTAGATAATGACCATGCTTGAAAACACTATCAGACTCAGTGATATAAGGATGAAATATTCCCTTTGTTTGTCAAATGTTATCATGACAACTATATCATATATAATTTGTCAATAATAGGAGAGACGATCAAATTTAAATAGAATAGAGAATTAGTAATAGTTTATGTTTCATGACATGATCTCATATTGTGTCTGTAGACAACTCTAAGGACCACACTCACATTCATTTATACAGAAGGCACTAATTCATATATACTTGTAGACACAAATGAACAATTAATCTATACAAAGTTTGCACACATTTTTTAGTTAGGGTTATATAGTTTAACCATGATTAATGAAAATTAGAAAAATAAATAACATCAAATTCTGTGATATTTGTCCTTCAAAATATATTCCATTAGTATCTAAAAACTGTCCACAAGAGGAATTATGTGCCTGTTAAAGCGTTAATATTCAAATTTATTTCATACCCCTATAAATCATCAACCTGCCAATAAACCAAGTTAAATATGAAAAGGCAGAAGTATGGTTCTCTCCAAGGAAGAAGTGCTGAGAAAATGGTGAACATTACAAAGCAACAAGATAAACCCAAGCCTCAGCTACAGAACAGCCAATTTCAACCCCAATGTGATGGCCACTAAGAGAAAAGCAAAGGACAAATGGTTGTGAGTATGTGGGGAATTTGGGATCATTTATTTTACATTGCTGTTAAGAAAGTAAAATTTTTTTACTTGGTGAAAAACATTTTGAATTTCATCAAAGTAATGCACAGACTAACAAATAATCCAACAATATCACCTCTGGATGTATATCATAAACAACTGATAACAGAATCTGTAATGGACCCTTAAACAACAATGTTATAAGCATAGAATATATGGTTGAAAGTAAAGCAAACTGACCATCAATAAAAAAAATTAGTAAAATTGTTTCATATCTCTAATGGAATATAATTCAGCTCTAAAAGTGAATGCAAGCCCTACATGTGATCTCCGTATTTGGGCATGGGGCTGACACAGTAAATTGCAGATATCAAGGTCGGTCCAAACTACATAGTGAAATCCTATCTTAAAAAAAAGAAAAAGAAATGAAATTCTGATGTATTTAACACATAGGCAAGTCTTAAAACACTATGATAAATGGAGTAAACAAGACACAGAAGAAGAGATAGTTTAAAACATCCTGTCAGGGCTAATTCACGGACAGAAAGCAGGATGGAGGCTGAGAGGACACTGAGATGAGGAGGAGGCTTCTTCTGAGGATGTGGAACAGTGTAAAAAGTCTGGCGAGGAGAACACGGAATGAGCACAGTCTCAGTGATCTGAGTCTCACACAGAACAGGATCAGTGTGAATTTTAAATTAGACATGTCTATGACAGTACAAGGAAATAAAGATTTTAAAAATATTTTATGATTATTTTAAAATCAAATTGAAATAAGAAAATTGTAAGCATATAAAATATGATTTTCAAATGGTTAAATTTTTTGTACAGGTCACATACAAAGGAAAACTTTAGAGATTTCTATTAATACTTTGAGAATATTTTAATAGAGTGATAAAGATATGGGAATGGGGGACTTAAAAAACAATGCTTATATTACATAATATTATGTGTAAATTGCATAAACTTCAATTATATTAGGATTAGTTATCTGGCTTAGTACACAAACATGTTTATCCTACCCACCATACCTTAAATGGGACCATTGACGAGAACTGTGGTGTCCTTATGTAATTTCAACGAAATCTTTAACCAAGATAATCATGATAATTTAACACATTAAACAAATTCTAGCAGGGGGACAGTGAGATGTCCCTAAGAATAACAGCCAGAATTCTCATCCCTAGTACCCACATAAAGCATAACCAGCCATTGAGGCCTGCCTGTTAATCCCAGGACACAGAGATGCAGACATGAGATCCACAGGGCGAGCTTTCATTTAGACTCTTGAGAATTTGTAAGTTGTAGGATCAGAAAGAGACACTGTATATAAGGTGGAAAGCAATAGAGGAAGACACCCGAGGGCACTTCAGGCCTTCACTTGCATCTTTACACTTATGCCCAAGCACCTGCACATAAATGCGTACTCACAAACATGATGTAGACATACAAACCCACAAAACACATCTCCTCAGGTAGTGCTTCAGGTACAAATCTGAGGAAGTGTCAGGATACTGTAGTATTAACAAATGCTCAAATGCTCCTCCACATACTGCAGGACTGCATTTTGATAGGTGCATTGTAAGCGGAAGCAATCATATGTCCAAGACTCATTTAAATTTTCTAAGTACAAGTCATCATAGTTTTGTACTTCGGCTCATAGTGGAGAATTCATTTTTTTCCAACATCCCTGAACAGCTGTACTAGAGCCACGTCATTAATCTATCACAGTCCTCCCTTCAAATTAAACATCTATTGAACTTATGCAATGTCACACCATATTTTTGTTTTGTTTTCTTTTTAAAAATTTATTTGTTTATTTTAAATTCCAATCGCACCCCCGCTCCTTCCCCTCCTCTAAGTCCCACACTCCCACCTACTTCTTCCATACCTTAACCCCCCCCTCGCGCCTGGTACCAACACACTCTGGCCCATCAAATTGCATCAGGACAAACTGCCTACTCTTCCACTGAGGCAAGGCATCGTAGACCTTCTCAGAAAATGAGGTTCAGAGGGAGGAAGCCGCCTCCAAGTCAGAGATAGTCCCCACTCCAGTTGTTAGGGGATCCACGCCAAAGACCAAGCAGCCCATCAGTTTCATATGTGTAGTGGGCCTAGGACCAGTGTATGCAAGTTATTTAGTTGGTGGTTCTATGATCCCCCCCTCCCCATCTGAGTTAATTGGCTATGTAGATCTTCTTGTGGTGTCCTTGACTCTTCTGGCTCCCTGTAACCTTCCGCTAACTTCCACAAGGCTCCCTGAGTTTTACCTAATGTTTGGGTGTGGGTCTCTGTATCTGTTTCCATTATCTTCTGGATAAAGCTTCTCAGATGGCAGTTATGTTAGGTTCCTTTCCAGTTCCCTCTCTCCATCCATATCTGATGTGTATTTTATTTCTCCTACTTAGAAGGATTCAAGCTTCATCCCTTGAACCCTCCTTGTTACTTAGTTTCTTTGGGTCTTAGTCAGTAAGTTATATTTTGCTAAGTGAGAAACTGTCCACACAGATGTTAAAAAAAAATCCTGGGAAGAAATGGAAGCTCATGGCATTGTGTGGGAAGGAGTTTACTCTGAGGGGGACTGAAGTCACGCACTCATTAAACAGGCTCTCTGCTCCATGGGTGTTATTGAGCTTTTCTGTGAGCAAGCTACAGACTGCTTTCAAGTTTGTCTTTGGGGTCCGTGATCATGCTACAGCAATGCTATCCTGTTCAAGCACAGGTCCCTATGATCATGTTTTACACATACTTCTGAATGCCAGTTCAGGTCCCTATGATCACACTACATGTGTGCGTTCATATTCATGTGCTGGTGCCTCTGTCAACGTACTACACCCATTCTTTCATGTTCATGCCTTTGTCTATGATCATACTTTCCAATGTAAGCCCAGTTGTCTAAATACTATAAAAATATAAATGAATAATTACTGATAACCTTAGTTTTTTTTTTTTCGTTTTAAGCACAGCTGGTGTATGGTATTAACTCCAGTAAGCACCATATGTGTCTATGAGTTTGTTAGATATCTAATCTCAGGCTAGCTCCAGAACCATTGCATCAGGTTTACCACTGGAGTCCAGAAAATTAATTCATCAAGCCCTCCATATTATTCTGCTGTTGCTAATGTCTGAAAATATTGCTTCGGATCACAGTCTGGCCTAGTGTTGAAGTTTGATGATTTGGAACACTCTGTACGCCCACAAGAATCAATGTCATGACAAGCAATAGTAGGGTAAAGGGTCTTCTAAGATAATTATGAAGAGGAACATCTTGTTTGTGGAATGTGAACTGGAGGGAATATTTCTTGACAAATTTATTTAGTATTTTTATTTTAAAAACATTATTATAAGGTACTTCATGTTTAAGGTGACTACAAGTTAACTGGAAACTAGGATTCTGCTTTATCATAAGCTGATCTTCTGTATTAGTTTTTCTTTTTATTTTAGCTCAGAGTAGTGCAAACAAAGCAATTCTTACTTTTATTACTAATGCAGGCAAAATATGAGGTGACATTTACAGTTAGCTTAAACAAATAGAAGTAGAATAAGGGAACACATCTCTTGTTATATCTTATCATCTCTGATCATGTGAAAAGAGCCAAGAATATTCTCCCCGGGCTTTTGCCTTTCTCACAGAGATAATGTGACTATGGCAGGGCATTCGCTTCATATTTTTGCTGCCAAGTGCATTCGCTTGTCATAGTTTATCCAATTGTTTCTAGCAGGACACCTTGTGAAGAGCATTCTGCACACTACCCCAACTCTAGTTCACACTTTCTTACACTGTCTCCTACAAGTCCCTCCCTTTTTTTTTTTTTTTGCAGAATGTCAGAGAACAAACCACATGAATGAGAAGGTATAAGCACTAAGTTTTGCATACAATGAACAGTTATTGGTAGTCACAAAATTATTAATAAAACTAAAAGGGCAGGACCCACAAAAGGCATTATCCATGCAAGCTATCATGGCCAATGCATATGAGTTGCAGAAATTTTATCTAATTCTTTACATACATACAATATATAAATGATCTTGTATGTTATAAGAGAAATCTGAGTTATTAAAGCAGTACATGTCAGGAAATTATCTTTATCACCAAATAATCAATTACTGCTTGATTCATTTTGGAGGATTGTCACTTTTCTTTTCTTTTTTAATAAATAGCTAGGATTTTATCTATTTTGTCTCACTGATGTTTTAACAAAATAGAATTTAATAAGACAAAAAAATCACATTTAAGTTGGACAAGGCAAACCAATGGAAGGTAAAAAGTCCCAAGAGAAGACACACAAGAATCAGTGCTATACTGAAAGCTATAATACATATCCAAGAGGACCTGGCACAGACCTGTGTAAGCCCTGTGCTTGCTGCTTCAGTCTCTATGAGTTCATATGAGCTTTGCTCAGTTGATTTGGAGGGTCTTGTTTTCCTGGTGACCTCTATCCCCTCTGGCTCCCACACTACTTCCACCTCCATACAAAAGAAACAAGAACACAAGGAGTGAAAGTTCTATGAAGGCACCAGCTCTACCTCCCAATATTCAGTGAGTTGTGTAGGTGTTTTTTTCAGCAATGAAATCTTGTTATTAGTTTGTGGAGAACAATCTATTGCCTTGGCAACAACCTGTTTTGTTTGGGATTTCCATGAGACCCATTTGACAAACAACCCAATTGGATTTATCCTAGTCCCAGTACTGAAAGCCTGGCTTGGTGACAAGAGATGGCCAGTTGGGACTCTGTCTCCTTCATTATTCAGAGATGTCATTAGGATTACTTTCATACATTTTAGGAATTTTACAGTGCACTAAGATTCTCTATTGTGCTTCAAATACTCCTAAATTCTAGCTGTCTCTACCCACATTTCCTCACTCAACCCAACTCCCCTCCTAACCCACCTGATCCTTCCTTCCATTCCTGTCCCATGCCTGACTCAGTCTATCCATAAAATGTACTGAATTTTCCCTCCCAGGGGGATCTATGTGCTTCCCTCTCCCCAATTTTTACCTATGTCTAATCTCTTTGGGTCTGTAGATGGTAACTTTGTTATCACTTATTTAATGACTAATATTCATATATAAGTTAATACATAGTATATTTGTTATTCTGTCTCTGGTTTACTTTAATAAAGATGATTTTTTTCCTAGTTCCATCTATTTGCCTGCAAATTTCATCATGTTTTTTTAAAAGGATGGGTGATGTTCCATTGTGAAAATTCACTGTATTGTCTTTATCTATTCTTATGTTGAGGGACATTTGGTTGTTTCTTATTTGTGGCTATTATGAATAGAACAGCAATGACAATGTTTGAGCAAATGTCCTTGTGGTAGAATGAAGCATCCTTTGAGTATATGCTTAAGAGTGGTATTGCTGGTTATTGAGGTAGATTGATTTCATGTTTCTGAGGAACTGCCATACTGATTTCCATCACGGCTATACAAGTATGCACTCCTACCACCAATGTAGGAATGTTTCCCTTGCTCCACATTGAATTAATTTTTCAATTAAAGTAAACTAAATAACACTGTTGATTACATTCCTTATATTTACATATATATATTTGGTTACAAATAAATGTTTACTAGCTCATTGTTATGTACTCTTAGGTATACCCTTGAAACTTTTACTAATCTCATTTTCTCAGGACCAATATAGAATAATCATAAAGGACAGACTTTTAAAAATATTCATTTATTTATTCATTTTAATCCTGATCACAGCCCCCTCCCTCCTCTCTTCCCAGTCCAACCCTCTACCTTCTTTCCCCTTAACCCCCCTATTCTCCTCAGAAAAGGGGACCCCACATCAATCCACCCTGGCTCTTCAAGTCACATAAGGATTAAGAGCATCTTCTTTCACTGTGGCTAGACAAGGCACCCCAGCTAGGGCAATGTGATCCACAAACAAGCAATAGCATCCGTGTCAGAGATGGTCCATGCTTCACTTGTGAGGGTGTGTACATAAAGACCAAGCTGCCTATCAGCTACATATGTGTAGGGAGACTAGGAGGACAAACATTTTTACCAGGGACATTTTTTGATTTGCTGAGTAGGGGCTAGTACTATCTCAATGAAGAATCTGCTTGAACAAGTTATGTCTCTTGAGAAACATTGGTAACACCTGATATATATATATATATGTGTGTGTGTGTGTGTGTGTGTGTGTGTGTGTGTGTGTGTGTGTGTGAAAGGATACATTAAATATTAAATATGTTGAATAGCTGTATGAATACATTTTAATTTGTATGTTAATATTGGGACATATTACTAAATATGATCAACTTTTATGTTTAAAATATAAATTCACTTGAATGCAGACATTAACTTTGTGGACTTACATGTTTCCCTTTCTGTCTCCTTTTTAGGCTGTACTTTGGAGGTATAAATTTTCCCAGCTTAAAGGTTCATCAGATGACGGGAAAAGCAAAATCAAATTTTTGTTTCAGAATCCAGATACTAAACAAATTGAAGCAAAGGTAAATACAAGAAACCCATCACATAAATATATCTCCAATCACATCAATGTTACTAAGACACAATAAGAAGAAAGTTTAGGACCAATGAACACAAACATTCTTTGCCTACTTTGAACTATCCCTGGGACTCTCAGGTACTTTTACTTTAAGGGTATAACAACAGATTTTCACTGAAAGGCATCACTCCAGATAAATTACATTCAACTGACTCTGGATCTTAGTTGTCAATGAACTAAGAGCCAGAATCTTTTGTATGGGAGTAAAACGACATGCTAAGAGCTGAATAGGCCATATGATTCTTCATTAAACAAATTAAAATATATTTTTAAGGTAGCGGCTTCATACTAACCCAAATGTGAGTGCAATTCCCAAAGAAATAGGAGTGCAAATTCCCAAAGAAAATGGTTTTAAAGAAATCTTGAGTAATTGCTATACAATTATGAGCTAGAGATGAATTAGTCAATGCCTTTTCAAATTGTTTTATATAATTTTTATTATTTTATAATATGTTATCTATGTTTTTAACTTAATAGAAAGTTTAAACACCTTTATATTTATAAGTATTTATACTTGCAAAAATTTAAAATATAACATACTTCCATTACTCTATCATGAATATATGTAACACTGTGAGATTAAATAAATCATAAAAAATTTTATTCCTCTATTGAAAAAAGAATAAATACCAAATGAAAATGTAATCTTGTGACAGGGAACCCCAATGGACTTGTCTTTTCTAGAAGGCAAAGCTACCACAATTTATTTCTGCAATCATTTATCTAAATTCAGGGTCAGTCTTAGACTGGCTTTCAAAGCCTTCCCAGGCATGGGTCTGTGTGATGTTCTACGCAGTCTGCTACATTCTTACCAGAAGTACTCCTTTTGACGTGGTGACTCTGCTTTCACATGTGTGCCTGCCCATGCCCCTTTTCTGCCTTTCCTCTCTTATATCTGCATCTCTGTGGATAACTCTCTCCTTTACTTACATTTGTCTTGGTGGAGGTAGGAACTCTTCTCTGCCATGTACTCATTCCTTCTCTTTCACATCTCCAAAATATGGATGTAAGTACATTCTTGCCTTGCATTTGTGTCCCATCATGTTAGAAAAATGTCTCATTTGCTACCTTTCCTATGGCTTATAGTTTTCAGACCCTCATTCTGATGTGCCCTTCTCCCTGTATAGCCCTTGACTTTGTTTCCTGCTCTTTCTTTACTCCCTAGCTTCCAATGAAACATTATTATGCTGACGCTTAAACTGCTCTTTACAATGACTTTAGTGTTTCTATAAAATGAATATTAAATTTATTTATGATAGCATTTCATTGAGCTTGCATTCTAATATGGATCAGCTTGCAGCAACAGTGTAATATTGGTTTTTTAGTTGTTACTTTTACACAACACTTACCAAATAAGTCAGAATTATAAGATTAATGTAATAACTGTTGCTCGGTTTTATATGTCAATTGACTGAATTTATTACATGTGCAGCTATGAGGATGCAACAAAGTAAACTCATTTTCTTTTGTATTAGCTACCTGTCGGCTCCATGCATATTTCTTATTATCAGTATCCCTTTGTTTTCACACATAATTGTAAATGCGATTCCTTATGCACAAATTTTACACAAAGATACTTGGTTGAAAGTGGTTCTGCAATACATAGAAGCTATTATGAAACCATTGAAACAAAAGCTGTAATCCATGCAAGGATTTGGCTTTGTCGATTAGGTGAAGTTTGTTAAGGTCATTAGCTTCCATAAGCAAAAATAGTATTTCTGTAGAGAATACCAAAATTATCAAAGAGAATGAAAAGTAAATACATGGGAAGAGTGGCATGCTGCTAGTCAGCAATGCTGGAGTGTGAGAGGGTGAACTAGCAACACACCGCATCTGCCATATTCATCACAAGCCTTCTAACAGCAAGGGCCGTGCTGTGGAGGCAACTGCATGGACACATTTTAATGTCTCAGGTATAAGGCCCCATAATTACAAATGAGACGATATGTTTAAGATAAAACAAAGAAAGAAAGAAACAAAAAATGTGGGTAGGATTCACAGTTGCTGTAACATTTTATATTCGCACTAGCAACGTTGAGAGGAGGTTTCTGAGTCCCTGCCAGCAGCGCAAACTGACACCACATTTTCATTGTAGCTTTTACTTATTATGGTCTTTACTTGCTTTTCTCCAGTTGCTTCTAACATAAAGTTTTTGTTGCTTCTGTTTTATAATTCTATTGCTTTTCATAAAAAGCATTATGGGTTTTGCCCATTTTATAACATACTAACTACTTCCTTTGATATTCATTGTCCTTCCATCTCAGGAAGATAGACGATATTTATGCTTACTTGTGTCTCCTTTAGTTTCTTTCATTATGCTTGAGTATCTGCACAGAAATCTTCTACCTCCATGATTGCATTCATTCCCAATTACTTTAAAAAAACTATTGTAAATGGAAGCATTTTCTAAAATTGTTTCACCGAATTCTCTTAATATATAGAAACTACTGAATTTTGCCTACTGATTTGATGTCTTACTTTACTGCACGTGATATTTTGCTGTACAGAATGACATTAGAGGCTTCTCATCATAGCAGCATCATTGCCTCAGCAACTTTCTATATTTGTGATAGAATAAAATTGAGTTATCTTTTAACTTGCTCATTCATAATTATTTTGTTCATTAAGTTACTCTTCTTTTTCCAGTTGAAATTTCTTTGTAAATATGACATTTATAAGTATTCAGAAATATGTCTTATAGATGTTTTATCTAATTCTTTTGTGGCAAGAGAATATTGTCTATATTTATATTTATGAAATATTATATTATTCTATTACTTAAATGAAGTATATTTTCTTTGTAGGGTAGAATATGGATCCATTCAACACAACAAGGGATGTACTGATACATAGTTCTTTTTTTCTCTCAATATTAATGCCAGACAAGAACATTTGAAGACCATAAAATAATAACAAGATATCCCTAATAAACACAGTTGCATAAATGTTCAACAAAACAAATAAACAATTCAGTAGCATGAGAAACAATCATCACTCAATTTAGTGAAATCTAGGAATATTTCAGTACATGGAACCCACAAATGAGTTACAACATATTAGAAAATAAAAACTAAACCTTATGACCATATATTATTAGGGACAAAAAATGGCAAAAGTCAACATTCTTTCATAATGAACTCTCTCTATCCATTTGTTACTGAAGGAGCATACCTCAACACAATGGGGAAAAAAAAAAAGAAATGTCAGGATGGCAGCTAATCCTCTGTCCAAAAGGGACAGCTGAAATCACTGTGATCAAGACTAAGGCAGCAATGTCTCTGCCTACCACCTCATTTTATACTCAGCCACTACTTCCTGACAAAACAGTTATTGAAAACAAAGACATAAAGATATTCAGATACTGCAGGAAGATGGGAATTTCTGATGGCATGAACTTATGTGAAAGGAAATCATAAATATCTCACCACATCCATCTAGGGCCCAGTATCACATGCAGTAATGTAAGATATCAAATCACCAGATTAAAAATCCACTATTTTCTATATATTAATATAACTGTGAAAAAATGAGAAAAGTCTTCTATTTACAATAGCTTTAAAAATTAATTGGGAATAAATTCAATCATGGAGGTAAAAGATTTGTGCACAGATCATTAAAGTATAATGAAAGAGGACAAGAAGACACAAGTAAACATATAGACTGTATTCATGAGATGAAAGATTTCATATTGTTAAAATATAATCATAAACAAAAACAATGATTCTATATGATTTCACAAAAATGACTACTATCATCACAGAAAAGAAAAAAAAGACAAACTCCTCATGTCCATTAGCATAAAAACAAAATCCAAACAAACAAAATAAACCCTAAGATGCCCATACAAACTTGAGCCCAGATAGCAAAGCCAAAGGTATACCCTGCCTGGCAGCAATTACAAACATGATGATGAGGCAGCACACACCAACTTAAAAATCCAAATACACAAGTCTATTACAGGAACTTGCACAAGGAAGAATTAATGCATTTAAGATAGTTGACTTTATATATATATATATATATATATATGTGTGTGTGTGTGTGTGTGTGTGTGTGTGTGTGTGTGTGTGTGTGTATATATACACATATATAAATTTATTTTTTTGTTGCTTCAGGTTACATCTCCATCATATTGTACTCTTTCCCACCTTCCCAGCACTGCCCTCCCACCCTCTAACCCCTAACACTTCCATCCCATTCCTCTGGAGTGGAGTGTCCCTACATAACAGTATCCCACCCCAGTTCAGCAGTCATATGAGGGCCAAGAGCCTCCTCACACACTGGGGGCCTACAAGGTAGTACAACCAGTGAAAATTGTTTCATTGCCAGGGAGAGAAAACTAAAACAAACAAACAAACAAAAAGTCTCAGTCCAGGTTCCCTTTGGTGTGTTGGTGGTAGTATAGATATCCTGTACCTATATAACTAAAATCTGACTATGGGTGAATAGATGCAATGTGTATCCTTTTGAGTCTGGGTTAGCTCACTCAGGATGAGCTTCTCTAGTTCCATCCATTTGGCTGCAAATTGCAGAATTTCATTGTTTCTGATAGCTGAGTAATATTCCCTTGTGTAGCTGTACCACAGTTTTTTAATCCATTCTTCGGTTGAGGGACATCTGGGTTGTTTCCAGTTTCTAGCTATTACAAATAAGGCTGCTATGAACATAGATGAGGAAACTTCCTTATGATTCGGTGAGGAGTCATTTGGATGTATACACAGAAGTAGTATGGCTGGGTCCTGAGGCAAAGCTATTCCAAGTTTTCCAAGCTATCGCCAGACTGACCTCCATAGTGGTTGCACAAGCCTGTACTCCCACCAGCAGTGGAGGAGGGTTCCCCTTTCTCCACACCCTCACCAGCATGTGCTGTCATTTGAGCTTTTGATCTTAGACATTCTGACAGGTGTGAGATGGAATTTCAGAGTTGTCTTGAGTTTCATTTCTCTGATGATTAAGGATGCTGAGCATTTCTTCAAGTGTCTCTTAGCCATTAGGGATTCCTCCTTTGTGAATTCTCTATTTAGCTCTGTTCCCTATTTTTTGATTGGATTATTTGGTTTCATGGCATTTAATTTCCTGAGTTCTTTGTAAATTTTGGATATTAGCCTTCTGTCAGATGTGGGGTTGGTGAAGATTTTTTCCCAATCTGTAGGTTGCTGTGTCTTTTGCCTTAGAGAAGCTTCTCAGTTTCATGAGGTCCCATTTATTGATTGGTCTTAGGTCCTGAGCTGTTGGTGTTCTGTTCAGGAAGTTGTCACCTGTGCCAATGATTTCGAGGGGTTTTCCCACTTTTTCTTCTAGTAGATTTAGTGTGTCCTGCCTTATATTATGGTCTTTGATCCACTTGGACTTAAGTATCGTACAAGGTGATAAGTATGGGTGTAATTTCACTCTTTTACAAGTGGACATCCAGTTGGACCAGCACCATTTGTTGAAGATGCTGTCCTTTCTCCATTGTGTGTTTTTGGCTTCTTTGTCAAAAATTAGGTGGCCATAGGTATGTGGGTCCATTTCTGGGTCTTCAATTCAATTCCATTGATCTACTGGTCTGTTTCTATACCAGTACCATGCTGTTTTTATTACTATTGCTCTGTAGTACAGCTTGAAATCTGGGAAGGTGATGCCTCCAGATGTTTTTTTATAGTACAGGATAGATTTAGCTTTCTGGGTATTTTGTTGTTCCATATGAAATTGAGAATAGCTTTTTCCAGGTCTATAAAGAATTGTGTTGGTATTTTGATAGGGATTGCATTGACTCTATATTGCTTTTGGTAGGATGGCCATTTTTATTATGTTGATCCTACCTATCCATGAGCATGGGAAATCTTTCCATCTTCTAAAGTCCTCCTCAATTTCTTTCTTCAAGGGCTTGAACTTCTTGTTGTACAGGTCCTTTAATTGCTTGGTTAGAGTTACACCCAGGTATTTTATATTGTTTGTGGCTATTATGAAGGGAGTTGTTCCCTGATTTGTTTCTTAGCCCATTTGTTTGTTATATAAAGAAGGTTTTCTGATTTTTTGAATCAATTTTGTATCCAGCCACTTTGCTGAAGGTGTTTATCAGCTGTAAGAGTTCTCTGGCGGAATTTTTTGGGTTGCTTATGTATACTATCATATCGTCTGCAAATAGGGATAATTTGACTTCTTCGTTTCCAATTTGTATCCCCTTGATCTCCTTTAGTTGTCTTATTGCTTTAGCAAGAACTTCAAGTACTATATTGAAGAGATATGGTGAAAGTGGACATCCTTGTCTTGTCCCTGAGTATAGAGGAAATGCTTCAAGTTTCTCTCCATTTAATGTGATTTTGGCCACTGACTTACTGTATATTGCCTTTATTATTTCTAGGTACGGTCCTTGTATGGCCGTTATCTCCAGAACTTTTAGCATGAAGGGGTGTTGGATTTTGTCAAATGTTTTTTCCTCATCTAGCGAGATTGTCATGTGATTTTTTCTTTCATCTTCTTTATATGGTGAATTATGTTGAGAGACTTTCATATGTTGAACCATCCCTGCATTCCTGGGATGAAGCCTACTTGATAATGGTATATGATACTTTGATGTGTTCTTGAATTCGGTTTGCTAGTATTTTATTAGGTATTTTTGCATCTATATTCATGAGGGAGATTGGCCTTAAGTTCTCTTTCTTTGTTGAGTCTTTGTGGGGTGTAGAAATCAGGGTGACTGTGACCTCATAGAGTGAGTTTGGCAGTGTTCTTTCTGATTCTATATGGTGAAAGAGTTTGAAGAGTATTTGTACTAGCTCTTCCTTGAAGGTCTGGTAGAATTCTGTGCTGAAACCATCTGGCCTTGGGCATTTTTTGGGTGGGAGATTTGTAATGACTGTTTCTATTTCCTTAGGGGTTATAGGGCTGTATCTGTTAACCTGACCTTGATTTACCTTCGGTAGATGGAATCTATCAAGGAAATTGTCCATTTTGCTTAAGTTTTCAAATTTGTTGGAGTATAGATTTTTAAAGTAGGACCCAAATATTCTCTGGATTTCTTCAACATCTGTTGTTATTTCTACCTTTTCATTTTTGATTTTGTTGATTTGGGTTTTTTTCCCTCTACCTTTTAGTTAATTTGGCTAAGGGCCTATCTATTTTGTTGATTTTCTCGAAGGACCAACTCTTGGTTTCATTGATTCTTTGTATAGTTCTTTTTGTTTCTAAGTTGTTGATTTCAGCCCTAAGTTTGATGATTTCCTGCCTTCTGCTCCTCTTGGGAGTGTTTGCTTCTTTTTTTTTTTTTTCAATTTGCCCAGTTTAGCTGTTAATTCACTAATATGAGCTATCACAATTTTCTTTTTGAAGGCACTGAGTGCTATGAACTTTCCTCGTAGCACAGCTTTCATTGTGTCCCATAGGTTTGGGTATGTTGTGCCTTCATTTTTGTTGGATTTTAAGAAGTCTTTGATTTCCTTCCTTTCAATTATTATGTGGCGAGAGGTGTTTCTTTTCTGATCTAATCTGTTTGGTGTTCTGTAAGCCTCTTGGATTTTTATTGGCATCTCTTTAGGTTTGGGAAGTTTTCTTCTATGATTTTGTTGAAGATATTTCCTGGATTTGGAGTCGGGAGTCTTCTCTTTCCTCTGTGCCTATAATTCTTAGGTTCTTCCTTTTCATTGAGTCCTTGATTTCTTGGATGTTAGGGGTGAGAGACTTTTTAGCCTTCTCATTTTCTTTGGATGTTGTACTGATTTCTTCCATTGAATCTTCCATGCCTGAGATACTGTCTTCCATCTCTGGTATCCTATTTTTGATAACTCATGTCTGTAGTTCCTGTTCTCTTCCCTTGATTCGCAATTTCTACTCTTAACTCTGACTGTGTTTTCTTTATTTTTTCAATTTCCATTTTCATGTTTTGATTGATTTTTTTTTCATTTTGTACATTTCCTGCTCCAATTTGCTTGCCTGGAAATCTTTCGTTGTCCTCTGTTTTCCTTTCAAGTTGTGTCACTTTGGCTTGGAGATCTCTAATGATATTATCCGTTGCTTTTGCTTGTGAAATTGTGGATTCTTTGAATTCCTTCATAGATTTAAATTCTTCTTGAAAGGACTCTATCACTTTCCATAATGTAGAATTGTCATCGTTTTCATGTGTTTCAGCTGTGGTGAAGTGGTCAGAGCTTGCTGTACTAGCATAGTTGTGTTTTGTTGGAGTCATATCTCCCTGACTTCTGTTGTTTCTGTTTTTTCTCTGACCTTTTGCCATTTGGTTGTTCTTAGCTGTTTGTTCCTGGTGCCTTCTGGGTTTGGTTCCAAGGGGGGCGCTTTGGTGTAGCAGTGGTATCGCTTGGTGATCTGTTGCTTTCCACCGGCTGGATGAGGCCTTTTGTGGAGGTTCTCAGTGTGTCTCCTAGAGCTCACCCCTTCCCATTTTGTTTCAATTGGTGACTCAGGTAAGGGGATGTGGTGGGAAGTGTTTCTGTATGTTCCTGAGTTCCAATTCCCCTTTGTACAGATGATAGTGCAGGTTGGTATTCCACAGACTGTTGGGTGGGGTTGTAACTCCCCTGTAGCTTACACGTCAGTACCCTGTTTGTGATCCTCTCCAGCTGGTCTCAGGGGGTTCTCAGGGTCAGTGTGCATCTAATAGCCAGAAGTACTGTGAGATGGTTCAGCCCACTCCCAGGCAAGGAGGAATAGCCCAGGATTATTTCACTGCTTCCAAGTCAGAGCTCTCTACGTTGCACACTGAGTATTCAGCCTGCAGCAGCTCTGCTAGTATGGTCCTGTGTGCTCAGGCACAGATTCTGTAAGTTCTGGAGGTCCCACGTTTGGGTGTTGAGGCCACTCACTGGAGCCTTGAAAGGACCCGACTCCATGCCCTTACGGTTAGTCCCTCAGCAGTGTCCCCCAGGCCAAAACTTCACTGTTCCAGAGGTAGGACTAAATATGCTTAAGCTCTGGTTTCCCATCAGAAGGGCTGGAACTCGCAAAGGAGTCTGGTATTAATCCCACAATTTGTCCAGGGCTTGGACCCTGTTGAGAACAAATGTGCCTTCCAACCCGGCTGCCTACTTTTCTGCCACTCTCACAGCTCCACCTATGTCTGTATGGAGCTGGCTTTGCAGACTGGCAATTTGGGGCCACTGTTTTCCAAGTTCCGGTATACTGCAGCTCTGCCGGAAGCATATCCCACTGCTCAGACAAGCTGCAGTGTTTTTTCTATGTGTCCGTAAACCCAATGGAGGGGACCTGTGTGTATATCCAATGCCCCTCTGGGGAAAGCACAAATTTGCTTGCACTTTCCAAAATGCAGCTGTGGACACGTCTGGCTGTCTTGCTGAGGACCTGCCTGACCCACACACTGCTGTGCTGCCCCACCACTGTGCTATGGCTCTGCTAAGATTGTATTCTGTTCCCCTTGGTCCACGACCCTTCCCTAAATAGCTGGTATTCCTACATGGAATCTGGGGGCCCAGGAGGCTTGTGAGTAACCCTGTCTGGAGTTTGGGTCTGCCTGCCGGGTAATTGAGTAACTCTTACCCTGAAGCTCTCCTGGTGACGATTCCTGGATTCAGAGGCTTCTGCTGGTCTGTTTTGCTGAAAGTCCAAGAGAAGGGAGGAGAGTCCTGCCCAGGGACTTTTAATAATCCCTGGGTAGCTGGGTGAAACCCAGCGCATTCCCGTCACTCATATTGTTGCTCAGTGCCTTATAACTCTGTGGCTTTACGGCTGTTTTCCTGCATTCAAAATGTGTCCGTGTGGGCCGCCACCATCTTGGTACCCCCGATTGTTGACTTTTGACAAAGATGCCAACACTACAAGATAGAAAAAAGACCATCTGTCCAGTAAATATTTCAAAAATGGTAACCACTTGCCAGAGAATGAAATTGCCCTTTTATCATAAGTTATAAACAAAAATAAGGTCAAAGTGGATTAAATTATTCAATTTCAGAGAAGAAACTACATAATTATGGGGAAAGCCTGTAAGGTGTTGCTTTAAGCAATTAAATCAACATTTTTAACTCAAAGAGTAAGCTCACACAGTAAAAATAATGAAATTACATCAAACTTAAATGCTCTGCACAAAAAAAGATTAACAGTGTGAAAAGGCAACCTAGTCTAAGGCCATACCACCCTGAACACACCCAGTCTCATATGAAAAGGCAACCTACATAATGGCAAAGCATGTTTAGAAATCATGTATGTGTTAAAGAACTCATACTCAAAGCATGTAAGGAATTCACAAAAATAAAGAGCAAAACCATAAATTAAAGCACTAGTCACAGGCAAAGGATACACACTGAGATTTCTCTAAAAGGACATGAAGACAGCAACTGTTACATAAAGACAGTATTCAAATTGCTCATGACTGAAGCTTGTCAAAGCCACAATGAGATAACTTCACAAATGACTATTATGAAAATGATTGAAGCTAAATGTCAGCAAAGATACGAAAAACCGAGTGTTTGTACACTCTTGGCTAGAATGTATATTAACTACTGCATATGCATAATGTAAAATCATTGTTTCAGATATATCTACACTCACATGTTTGTTACAACACAATAGAAAAGTTTTAAGTGAAATAAACTTCAACTAATTCATAGGTAAATGTGTGTGTGTGCGTGCGTGCGTGCGTGCGTGCGTGTGTGTGTGTGTGTGTGTGTGTAAGTGCACAATAGGGCAGTTAAACATACAAAGAGAGAAGTGATGTTTACAACAGAAAGTCAGCAGATGTATATAGTACTGCTCATACAAGGGATATAAAATAATGTATTGGTAGAAACAGAATATTATAAGAATATAAGTAAGACTAAGGAGCAGGGGAGTGCGAAGATCTTCAATGGTACTATGTTTCAGTTAGCAAGAGGGATAATGGTAATTTTTTGAGGTGGGCAAACAAAGTCTATGTTTAAGGAAGTAATCAAATGAAGATCAAATGTTGTATCAGAAATTTCTGCAGTGCCCAAATTATTTGCTTTCTGGTGTGCATCTAATTGGTACTTATGGTTCTAAAGAATCTATTTTTGAAACATGCAGCACACAGAAAATGCCCAGCAGTTCTGTCACTGTGATGTTCCTATGTTCCCAGAAGCTGAAAGCACCTCACTGTGACTCTTCCTTTCAGAATGCCCTTGTGTTTGTGTGTATATCCAATGGGATTATCTCTAACTTTTATTTGGGTAAATAAATTAGCAAAAGAACACTAATACACTCTCTTTGAACTAAAAATCAATTACAATTTTAAGTACCAGCAAGACTAATTCTAAAACACTTGCCAAAATTCATTTTCCTACCCCTAATCAATAACTACAGAGGTTTTAAAATGGCAAAAGAAATTGTATTAGAGAAATGACTTTTTTGAGACAGGCTTTCCATGTTGCCCTGGCTAGCCTCATAATTTTTGTGTCCCAGTCTGTCAAATGGTAAATTAAAGACACTTGAAAACACACTGACAAGATATGGTTCTTATTCCAATTTCCAAAATGTAGTTTAGCAAAGTGTGGTGAGAAGAATGCTGACTATGTAGGAAGGAAGGTATATTGGGCTATTTTATAAAACATTCAATATTACATAATATAAACTTCCAGTTTTGACTTTTAAAAAAGTTCTAGTTTATATAGTTACAGTTTTCAGATAATCAAAAGTGCTCAAGAATTTACAAACAAATTTAACTTTTTAAGTCTTTTGTATCCAATCACTAAGGTTAAGTATAAATCTCATGTGAACTTTTATTGGAGTCTGGGTAGCAATAGGGTCCACCAAAGGAGATGTTAAGAAGTATCCACCCAGATATAGCCATTGTACACAAAGGCTGCTTGTCTCCAACTATCTTACTCTATGGCCATCCAAACAAACATTTTTAAAGCATAAAAATATTGAACAACAGCCATCAATCACATTCAAATTGTTCTCTGACCGTCTTTTATAAACAATGAGAAAATAGGTCTCTATGGATAATGTTAAAAGTGTTATTAGGACAATTTCTTTATAGTTCAAGATTTATTAAGTATGCCATTATTTTATGCTTGCATATTTCTGGTTTGGATATAAAAACTAAAACTAAGAACTCCTCTTATCTTTGTGTTAATGTATACCCAATACTTCATCAAAATAGATCAGAAATGAAATCTCTGCATACTTAAAACTCAGTTACCAAGATAGCAAAAGTCATTTTTCTTGACCAGGAGAAAATTGTTGCAATCAGGGATGAAAACTCCAGATCCACACATGCCTCCAGTTCAAGAAATAATTTACAAACCTTTGGAACAATGTATAGATGAAAGATATATATATATAGGTAGAGACATATATATATATAGATATATAGATTTAGATCTCTCTCATACACACACATACATCACGTATAATAAGAAGTAGAATATAGAATGAATAATATAGAAATAAAAGATCCTGTCTTCATAGGAATATGGGATTGAGTTATTTATAATGAACAAAGATATATTGACATTGCTTCCAAGGTCTTGGAAGTCCACGATCATGGCATGGACATTTAGTATGATATGACCTTTTTTGCTATAACATATTATAGGTGGTCAACACAACACATAGGAACCAAGGCTGAGGAAGGAGGGACAATAGAGAGGAGAAAGAAAAGAGACAGAAATAGAAAAAAAAATACAGAGACAGCAAAGGTCAGAAATCAATACAGAGAATGTGTTCTTTAATAATAAAATAACTCAATGTAATAGTAAGGCTTCATTACCTATTCACTTTTTACAGCTTCCTGTCCATCACAGCAACAGCTAAATTTTATTACAATTCTTGTGGAGGAACTCATTAAAATAATAGTGTGATGCTGTGCTTCTAAGGTAATGATTATTCTTAGTAACAATTCAAATATAATAAGTAAGACTCAAAACAGATATTGAAGATAGCTAACCTCTACCAATCTGTATTTTCTTATTATATATTGTGGGCAGAAGTACATATCTTAATGACTTGTATATAAAATTGTCTGTGCTGCAAGCAAATCCTGAATATGTAATTTAGGTGACAGGGACTCAGAATTCATGATGTGTTGAGATAATCTATGTGAAGTTTGTTTGCCACTTCATGGCTGATAAGTAAGTCTGATTAGCATTCACATGGTGGGTGAATTTCTAGGATCCAGGATCTCTCTCTGAAATGTAAACAAAGGGTCAGCTCCTTGTCCACCCTACTGTTTTCAATGCCTAACTCTTTCTAGAACTAAAGATTTCCAATCCTCAGAGATACATGATTATTTACTTTCATGTCCAGCTTATATCTGCATTGGGGATTTATTTCCTATTACAAAATAATATAACAAACAAACAAACAAACTAGAACTCAAAAATTGATGTTGCCCTTATTTTGTATGAGATTTATGCATATTAATTGTTGTCATTGTTGCTGTTTTTAAAATTCATTGCTAACTACCAGTTGGATTAAGAGCAGGCTATGTACCAAATGTGGTGGCACATACCTTTAATCATAGCCTTCCCTAAACTGAGGCAGACTTCTGTGAGTTCTAGGCTAGGCTGATCTATATAGAAAGTTCCAGATAAGGTTCCAGATAAGCCAGAACTACAAAGTAAGACCCTGTCTCCATAAAATAATAACAAACAAACAAACAACAACAACAAAACACCATAAAAACAGGTTTATGATGATGGAGGTATTGTAATATAATCTTATAATTAATATATTCTTCTAATAATATAAGCTTCTAATAAGAAATTACTACTATATATATAATACTAATAAAAGCATTTTCAAAATAGAAAAGGTAAACATAACTTAAACCTGAAAAAAAATGGTTAATTGGATCAGTACTGTGGAATCGTACAGAAGCTGTGCACGCTTTAGTTTATACTAATTGCCTGATACATGAGCATTAACTCTTTTAGTTTAGGCCTTCAAGTGCTACACATCCTTTCCTTAACTTCTTCATTGATGCCTCTACTCCCAGTTGTAAGCCCTTCAAGTGTAAGAGTCATCAGGCTCTACTGAAGAACTCCAATTGTTAGACTCCACCCATAAAACACTCTAACAGCTGTGAGGTCTGACCCAGCCCCTCCAAACTAAGGCAGTCAAGCTCCACCTTACAGAGTAAATATACCCAAGCTTGGGATATAAAATCCCATCAATTCCCACCCTGGAAATCTTCACCCTTAAAAGCTCCCTCCTCCCACAGAAACCCTATATAGATAGCCCTGTCTTCTGCTCAGTTCTCTGATGCTTCTTACCCAAGCAGACACAGCTATCCTCCTAGATATTTCCCTTCCAATAAATCTTTTTTTGTGAAGTTTGTTGTGTGGTGTGACTTTGTGATATTCCTAGACTCTTGATTACCAGTATACTCTAGATACCAGAGGGGAAATCCCTTCAGAGCTACAACACTTGCATTGGGGAACTCCTCACCAAGCAGAGCTGTCTAACACTTACATTGGTGAGATGCTCCCCTCACCCTGGAGAAAAGCTGTAACCCTTGCAGTGGGGAAAACTTTCTCCTCATAGCTGAAACACTTCCAGTGGGGAAGTGTTTCTCTTCAGAGCTTTAACATTTACATCACTGTTCAGACATTGGTTGACAGTGTTCTTAATAATCAATTAACGTTAAAATAACTATATGATTGCAATATCCATGTACAACATTCTAATTACATCAAAGGCCTCAAAGTATGTAATAGAATTTGAAAGTAAATGGGTCAATACAGATCTACAATTTAGTGTGTTTCTACTTTTCTTTATGAAGTCCTAATAGAGGTCAGGAGGTAAAGTTTGATAATGAACCAATTACTCATATCACAAGAAGTAAACTCTATTGTCTTTTAGATCCTGTAATATATACAAAGGAATGGAGGAAAGAAAATACAGAAGGTTAAAATCTATCTTGATCCACAAACACTGAAATGTTATTATCAGTACCTGTGTAAATTTGTTGATATTTATTGAACACATACCTTCTGAAAATTGCTATGCATTACACATTTTTAAAATACAAGAAATCAATGGGTTGGACTTCAAAATGGGAAAAAGGAATTTTCAAATTCTATTTCTCTGGAAATGAAATCAGAAAATATTCAAAATGATCAGAACTATTTTTCAGAATTCTGGAAATTGATTGAATATTTAATGTAATTTATTTCATATGAAATTTCAACAATATGGTTGCCTACACAGGACATATTCAATGCAACACCAACATGCCAATACAAATGGGGAAAATCTCAAATGACACACTCCTAGATGAAGAGCTACAGGCAATCAATGAGTAATAATAAAGGGAGAATAGTCTTCTCTAGGACAAGCCACCTGATAGATTATCAAATATCAAGTAATCATCCCTAAAGTACTAAATGTACTCAGCAGATTGTATTATATACATGTTTATGGTATATGTATGTGTGTGTGTGTGTGTGTGTGTGTGTGTGTGTGTGTGTGTACATGGAAAATAGACATTAAAGGAGAGGACATGAATTTGAGAAGATGTGGGGTACATGGGAGGTTTTGAGGAGTCTAGGAAGAGTTAGAAATGATGTAGTTCTATACACATGATGAAATTCTCGAAATACTAAAAATACATAAAATAGCATTAATTAAAATTAAAAGAAACAAATGTGATTTTCTTTCTTTAAACAAATGGTGTTTTATAGGATTTTTAATCCTTTATCTGTATTGCCATTTCCAATGTTCTATTCTTGCCTTAAGAATAGATATCTGAGGACAAACATCCCAGCCCTGAGGGTAGCAGCACAGAGGTTACTGAGAGCTTCCTTGGCCCTGAGGCCCAAAGAATTAAACTGCACTAACAAAGAAAGAGTTCCACTGAAAACCTCAAATGCTATTATACCATTGAAATGTATGATAATTGAAGTTTTAAAAATCCTTACAGAAAGCCGATTTCTCAAAAGGATAACAAATATTATCCAAATTCAGTAGTAATGTATGAATAAAGATATAACATCTTAGAAATGTATGTGACAGAAACAAACATGCCATGCTGGATATGGTAGAAACACCATGGGAACAGAGAGCAGAGGGAGAAAAAGGGGTACTCAGAGCTCAAAACTTCTAAAATTTGTTGTAAAGCTACCACATGTATCCAAAAAGCTGGGTGAACCCTTTATAAGCACTGAGAGTCAGATTGACAGTCAGCTACACTGCTGAGGGTCCTAAAGGGATCTGGAGTGCATCAAGGAAGCACACGCAGGGATCAGGGATCAAAGCAGCAGCTCATCTCTAACCAGGAAAATCACAAGGCAAAAAGAATGGCAAATGAATAAAATTCTAAAACAAACAATAGAAGCTCTTTGTTTCAGCTGAACTGACCTATAAAGATGAATAAGAAATTAAGCCAGTGCTTTATTACAAAAATAAGCAGATTTTTTTGGTCTAGATAAGGAACTTCTAGACTACAAGGAAAGAAGACTAAAAGATGACTTACTTCTGTTTAGAAATCAGAACACTGATGTCCTCAGGTGTTTTACATTTACTGAGTTTCATTTATACCTTATGGACTTGTCAATTACAGATGCACCCCCAGAAGTTAGCAAATAACATATAGTGTATCTTTGCTGACCAATGCTTTGAAACTGTGAGGTAGACACATGTATGTATGTGTGTAGTTTTGGTGTTTTCCCTGTTTACCCTTGTTAACAGAGGATATTGAAGTCTTCTTAGATTTAGATAGCTATTCTATATATTTTGGAGTAAATTTTTTTGGTGCAGACATTTAGCTATGTTACATGTGATATTCACTTTTATGTTTATGCAACACCAGTCTCTGTGTCTTTCTTTGCTACAGAGTTAAGCTGACTGAGCATGAAGACAGTCTACCATTCTTTTCTTTATGAAAGTTGGAATAATTGGTGTTGTTCTTTTAATTTGAACTTAGTATTTTATTTGAAGTTTTGATAGATGTCAGGTTTGGTGTTTTAAACCTATGTATTTGATTTGTTTTGATTGATACACTTAATTTATTTTACGTAATTATTGATATATTAGGAACTTTTATTTTCTTATCCATTGATTAAATTGTATTTTAATTTTCTTTTATTTTTTATGATATTGTATTTCCTAAGTATTTTAAGTAATAAATGTTGCTTCAGCCGTAGAAAGTCTGAATAGACCATTGAAGAGAACTTTTCAGGATCTCTAGAAATTATATATTTATTTAATCACATGTAATATACACACACTATTTACTGTAGTAAGAAATCTATCAGTCAAAATTCAGTCTAGAGCATGTATTTGAAATCTTCTTCCCTATTCCATTGTATTTTACCCTTTGTAGTGTGCAATAATAGGCTGTTGTAAGATAAAGATTAATATTGACATGTTTATAAACACGGTTGAATTGTATCGTCTGAAACTGCAAATACTTCATATTGTTTTATATAGAACATTTAAAATGTATTATCTACATACATTGGACACCACCCCAGATATTATTATTATTATGTTTTAAAATATTCAAACATCATATAGGAAAACTCAAAATAGCAGTGTTTATGCATCTTTCTGGTTATATCCTTTTGTTCTTATGTTTTTCAAGGTTTTTCCATTGATTCTACATAATTTTGTGAGACAATTTTTTAAGTTATCTCTTCTGATGATTTTCCTTTTTCCCATTTATTTATATTTTCCTGAGAATATCTTGAGGTATTTTTAGTTCTGAAGTCCTAATATTGATGATCAGAGAATTTAGAACTTGTAGCTCTTTCAGCAGGATGTTTGATTTCTGATGAGATTCTCTATCATTTGAGTTGTTGTCTCCTCTAGGTTAGGTTCTGTTTGCTGTCTTCTTTTTTCAGAAGTATGATTCTAAAGAGTCCCGGGGCAGATTTCTTTCCTTTCTTTGCTGTGTTTCACAGAGCAACTTGAATTGTAAATTGTAAAGATTTAGCCTGCCATCAATTTTGACAATTCTTCAGTTGTTGTATCTTTCAATGATTTTGTTTTTTCATTTGCCCCTCACTATGTTTCACTACTTTACAGCTTTCTTCTAGATGTCTTTCCTTAAAAAAAAAAAAAAAATGTTTATTTATTACTTCAATTTACATCTCCATCACAGTCCCCCCCTCCACCCCTCCTGGTTCCACCCTCCCACCTTCTCCCATCTAGTCTATTCCTCTGGTGTGGGGGTGCCCTACATATCAGTTTCCCTCAATTCAGCAGGCATATGAGGGCATTGTTTTTCAAGTGGCTATTTCTTATTTGCTTTCTTGTCCTGTTGAATACTCCATTGTGTTTACTATTTCTCACTGTATCTTTTCTTTTAAAGTTTTCATGTGGATTTTCTTTGTGTTGTGCTTGAGAGAATCTCCATTCTTAGAGTTTTGACTATTTTATTATTTTATCTGTTCTAAGAATGCTGGCAAATGTTTCTTGGGACAATGTTACTAAGACAAAAGAGAAATATTTGACAGGTTAATTCAAGAACCAGCATAGCTTCAATTTTAGGGACAGTTGCTGGGATTTTTGTTTGTTGTTTTTATTTGTTTGTTTATTTTCTATACAGCTTAAGATATTACTATTTCTTGGTGTAAGTGGTTTTCTTCCATGTTTGGTAGACACTAGAAATTTTGTTAATTTGTCTAGACATTCCAGATTTTAGTTAAATCTTCTGTTTTTCCTGGCTTCCATTTACATTGGTTTATGTAAGTAAGGGACATGTCAGAGTGCTCTTGCCAAGTAGGGGAGCATGACAGGCATCCCCCAATCCAACCATGGGCATCTGCTCAGTGGGCTCCTCATTATCCATTGTCACTGGAAAGGAGAAGGATTTTCAGATTTCCAGTTGTTGTCCACTGAGATCCATGGCCTGGGAAAGTAAGATCACCTTCTTATTCCCAAAAGAAGACCTGTCAAAATTTCACAATTAAACATGTTTTAGTATAAAAGACAAAGGATAAAAAAAAACATGCATTTCAAATAATAATTGGAAGAAAAATAAAGTATTGTCAATGCTTTCGCAACAAAGACACTAAGGTAGAGATTCTCTCCAGGATCCTAGGCAGGAATTTAATTATGAAAATGAGCTAATAATTTTCAATGTATACATGTGTGATATTCTCAAAAATAAAACTTTATTCAAATGTGGGGGAAAAAAGAAGAAAAGTGAACTAATCCATATGGAGTTGGTACCAGTTAACCTTATATTGATTTTACCAAAATACACATAGAAACAACTGGGAGAATATTTACTGTGGCTCATGGTTTTAGAGAGTTTGGCATATGGTTTGCTTGGCTTCATGTGTGTGGAAGAATATTGCGGGAACACATGGCAGACAGGCTTCTTTTTAACAGGCATGAAACAGTGAGAAAGGAACGTAAGAAGAAGCCTTGTTAAGATACAGCCCCAAGACTTTATTGTCAGTAGCCTTTCTGCTGCTCACTCCTATCTCCTACATTTTCCAGACCAAAATAGCACCACAAGGTTCGTTCTAATCTTTTAAAACATTAGTCTGTGGGAGACATTTCAGGTTCAGATACAAATAATTTCATTTTTGAAGTTTAACAATTATACAAATGTTTGTTGATAATAATGGAACTCTGAAATAAATGAAAACCTCAATGTAGAAATGGTAGAAAAGGTGAAAGGTACGATTGATTGAGGACTTCAATCCCCCACTTGTCAGAACATTTAGGCACATGACTTAATCAGTATGATTAACCAGCCAGATGTTCAAATATGCTTAGAGCCAGCCACCCAATTACAAAAGACTATGCCTTTACAATATATTCAACATTATCCAAGAATTAAAAAAAATAGTTTAGATCATAAAGTAAGCCTCAATAAATGTAAAATAATTAAAACCACACAAAACATGTTCGCAAACATAAGCTAGATGGCTCAATAACTATGGAGAGATTAAAATTAAATTATAATATTGTAATTTAAAAAATGAGGAATTAAACAAGATACATCCACAGTTCATTTAAATAATATGAACAGAGAAAGCCATATTTAATTACCTTAATTAATTATAGAATTTGTATACTTTTGATAAAAAGATATAAATTTCTAGAAAGGTATAAACCAATGACTGTGACTCAATGATAGATTACTCAAATACATCTAATGCAAGCTATGAAGACACCCTTTAAGAAGGAAGATTCAGAATCAGTGTGCTGATGAATCCTATCAAATACCTAGGAAATAATTTATTATCAATCTTTCACAAAACTTTACATAAAATATGAAGAGGAAATACTCCCCGCCTTATTATTTGAAAGCAGTTTGATATAAAAGGCAAAAACATGGTGATGAAAGGGTAACTACAGACCCTATTCCCGAGTGCAACTGAAGCAAGTCTTAACAAAATGCTAGCAAGCCATATCCAGCAATAAAAGAAAGTTATCAAGAACCAACCATCATTATTTGGGATACATCTTAGGAATACACAAAGAACATTCATAAAAAAAGTACAATACAGTAGATTGATGGATGAGAGTATAAAAATAGGCAATTATTTCAATATATGTAAAAATATGACATTCTGTATTAGATTCCACATTCCTTTCTTCTGGGAATATGATTTCAATAGTTGTGTGTATATTTAAGTCTTCTAGCACTTAATACAAGCAATCTCCACATATATTATGAAACCTCTTATCCATGGCGGTGCATGTTCTATGATTTTATTAACCCATGTCAATAGTAGCCTAAAAGCAGTAGATGATAAATTTCAGAAATAAGCAATTCATGAATTATAAATTGTATACCATCTGAGCTATAAGATGAAATTGTGTCCCTGCCTGTTCTTATAGCATGAATCATCTTTTATATAGGGAGTACCCATGTTACATATTCTACCCTCCCATTGACTGACTCTTAAATATTTGGAAAGTGATAACACATTTAAGGAATTTATTATTATTATTATTATTATTATTGTCATTTACATATATTAATTATAAATGCATTTAAGCTATATATATATACATGTATGTATATAGTTTAAAGAATAGAAATAAAGCATTCTATTTTAGCAATTTTTACAGAGAAGAAATTAGAAACAGAATAAATATATATGTATGTCTTTTGGTGCTACATCAAAAGTTAATGAGTGTGTTTTCCATATGTAATATATTGCTCTTAAATGATAGTGAAGTTTTAAATTCTATAATCTTTGAAGTATAAAGAATGGTTGTGGCCTGAAATTTCAGTAACATCAATTGATACACAGAGAGACTGAAAGACTGTGAATGAATATCCACAAGGTATAAATTAATAAACCCACTTCTTTTCACATCTGGAGAGCACAGAGGTTTCCATTTGACAATCTGTTTTCTCAGCTAAAGAGGTCATCCTCCTTTCTAGTATAGGATTGTTCTGGCTTTGATTAAGAATTCCTGGGATAGCCTGAGAATACTGCTCAGGAGTTAAGAACACTGATGACTCAGATTTCATTTTCAGCAGGCACATGTGGCTCACAACCATCTGCAATCCATGGATTAGTCACCCTCTACAGGCCTCTTGGGCACTATGCATACTTATATACAGAAACAAACACATAGATAAAATATCCATATATTAAGAAAAAAGTGAAATTTTCATTTAATTAAATAACATTTTAAAAGAAATTCTTAGTAATAAGAAATTTATTTCTTTAGCCCTCTGTCAGATGTGGGGTTGGTGAAGATCTTTTTCCAATCTGTAGGTTGCTGTTTTGTTCAAATGACAGTGTCTTTTGATTATAGCAGCTTTTCAGTTGATTAAGTCCCATTTATTGATTGTTAGTCATAAACCCTGAGCTGTTGTTGTTCTGTTGAGGAAGTTGTCACTGGTGCTGATTGTTCAAGCGCTTTCCCCTCTTTCTCTTCTAATAGATTTAGTGTGACCGGCCTTATGTTAAGGTCTTTCATCCACTTGGACTTAAGGCTTGTGCAAGGTGATAAGTATGAGTCTAATTTCATTCTTTTACATGTCGACATCCAGTTAGACCAGCACCATTTGTTGAAGATGCTGTCCTTTTTCCATTGTACGGTTTTGGCTTCTTTATCAAAAATTAAGTGACCATATATATGTGGGTTCATTTCTGGGTCATCAATTCGAGTCCATTGATTCACTGTTTCTATACCAGTAGCATGCTGTTTTTATTACTATTGCTCTGTAGTACAGCTTGAAATCTGGGACGGTGATACCTGTAGATGTTTGTTGTTGTTGTTGTTGTTGTTGTTTTTTGTTTTTATTGTACAGGATTACTTAGCTATTCTGGTTTTTTTTTTTTGTTATTCCATATGAAGTTGAGAATTGCTTTTTCCAGGTCTATAAAGAATTGTGTTGATATTTTGATAGGAATTGCATTGAATCTGTATATTGCTTTTGGCAGGATGGCCATTTTTATTATGTTGATCCTACCTATCCATGAGCATGGGAGATCATTCCATCTTCTGATGTACTCTTCAATTTCTTTCTTCAAGGAGTTGAAGTTCTTGTCATACATGTTTTTCACTTGCTTAGTTAGAGTTACACCCAGGTATTTTATATTGTTTGTGGCTATTGTGAAGGGTGTTGTTTCCCTAATTTCTTTTTCAGTCCATTTATTTTTATTTTTGTATGAAGAAGGGCTTCTGATTTTTTTGAATTAATTTTGTATCCAGCCACCTTGCTGAAGGTGTTTATCAGCTGGAAGAGTTCTCTGGTGGAATTTTTGGGGTTGCTTATGTATACCATTATATCGGCTGCATATATGTATAATTTGACTTCTTCTTTTCCAATTTGTATCCCCTTGATCAATTTTGTCTAATTGCCCTAGCAAGAACTTCAAGTACTATGCTGAAGAGATATGGTGAAAGTGGGCATCCTTGCCTTGTCCCTGAGTTTAGAGGAAATGCTTTAAGTTTCTCTCCATTTAATTCGACAGAGGGCTAATATCCAAAATTTACAAAGAACTAAAGAAATTAAATGCCAAGATCTTAACCAAATGATCCAATCAAAAAGTGGGGAATAGAGCTAAACAGAGAATTCACAAAGGAGGAATCCCTAATGGCTGAGAGACACTTGAAAAAATGCTCAACATCCTTAATCATTAGAGAAATGTAACTCAAGACAACTCTGAGATTCCATCTCACACCTGTCAGAATGGCTAAGATCAAAAAATCAAATGACAGCACATGTTGGCGAGATTTTGGTGAAAGGGGAACACTCCTCCTTTGCTGGTGGGAGTGCAAGCTGGTACAAGCACTATGGAAATCAGTCTGGCGATATAAAACTTGGAATAGCTCTACCTCAAGACCCAGCCATATGACCTCTGGGTATACATCCAAATGATTCCTCACCAAACCACAAGGACGTTTCCTCATCTATGTTCATAGCAGCTTTATTTGTAATAGCTAGAAATTGGAAACAACCCAGATGCCCCTCAAAAGAGGAATGGTTAAAAAACTGTGGTACATCTACACAATGGAATACTACTCAGCCATCAGAAACAACGAAATTCTGCAATTTGCAGCCAAATGGATGGAACTAGAGAAGCTCATTCTGAGTGAGCTAACCCAGACTCAGAAGGATGCACATGGCATCTATTCACTTATAATCAGATTTTAGCTATACAGTACAGGATAACTATGCACCAAAGGGAACATGAACATAGCCTTTGTTACCTGTCAATGAGACGCTTTGCCCTAGTGGTGCTGCCTTGTAGGCCCCCAGTGTATGAGGAGGCTCTTGGCCCTCATATGACTTCTGAACTGTGGCAGGGGACTGATATGTAGGGACACTTTACTCCACAGGAGTGTGATGGAAGGGATAGGGGGGTAGAGGGTGGGAGGGTGGGAATGGGAGGGGTGGAAAGAGGGCATTGTGATGGAGATGTAACCTGAAGTAATAAATAAACATTACAAAAAAGAAATTTATTTCATGAGTCACTCTATTTTTTTCTAAAAAATTCCATTCATTCTTTTCATGTATTGAATCATAATATTTCCCTCTAAAAATCAAAATCCTCTAAAGCTTGCAGTAAAATTATGGAAAAACAATAGGAACCAGAGTTCTCAGCTGCCAGCCATAATCTGTTTTCTTTGACATGTATAGACCCCAAATTACTGGGTATTCCTCACCATGGTCAAAAGTGACTAAAAAAAGACCAAAATATTGCAAGTGAGTCATGATCAGCAAAAAACACACTGAACTACTTGTTCATAAAACCTCTAAATTACACGTTCAATGACTCAAATCATTTAGAATATCTCTACAGCATGGTCTACAGGAAGATATTCCTCCTGCCTGGGATACTTTGCAATAAACCCCACAATGGTTTGCTCTGGTATTCCTTACAGTTATACCCACAAGGCACTGTGGAATCGATGCCCTGCAACCTCTTATATGCCCTCTCACAACACTTTCTTTTCTGAAGTACCATCAGTCATTTCTTATCTTGCTTTCTAACATATTTTTTAATTAAAGAAATGAAGGCTCATGTTATATACTTATAGAATGACCAAATACTTAAATTTTAAAATTAGATTTTATTTAGTAAGAGTCATGGAATAGAAAAAGTTAGAGAAGCTCTGTTGTAAGGTAATGGCATAAAAAGCCCATGTATGTGAGGAAATAAAAGTCTCAGAAACTTGAGAAATGGGTAGAGAGAAGAGACTCTCTATGAATTCATATTGTTATGACCAAGGAATACCTGAGGATGACTGTGGCTGCAACATTGAATCATGGATGCAGAGAACTGGGAACATGATGTCGAATTAGTGCCAAACCCGTATCTATCAGTCTCCTACTATCTCTTCTCATTATATGTTTTTTGCTATAATCCAGTACAAGCCTCAAAATGGTAAAGATAGAAACATGTTAAAGGCTTAGTCAGTATCAAATTATTATAAAATACGGCACAAGGTGGGTAGAATAATTAGAAAACTTAATCTTTTTAAAATGCCTAAATATTTATGTCTTTGGAGGACTGAAAAACAAATTATAATCAATTTAATAGGAATATATCTGAGAAACATTGTTTTAATATTTGTGCTCAATTGGATTCAAAATTATTCTTCTTCCAAATGAACTCAGTAGGAACCACACACACAAACGCCCACACTAATACATACACACACATACACACACACAGAAACACACAAATATATATAATATATATATATTATTTGTTGTTTTTTAAAAAAGAAATCCCAACTGTTCGAATTTCTCAATGAAAGCTCAGGAGCCAGATAATGGGGTGAAAATCTAATAACTCATAGAGGCAGAAAAAGCACCCAGCTGACCTTCTCCACTCATGTTCCAGAAGGGAATGGCCCAGCTCACCCACCTGACTTTCCTACTGTGCTGACACCTCAGAAGGAAAAAGCCTTTTCTCCTTCTCCACAATTTCTCAAATACCCCTCAGCTCAATGTCCCCCCTTTCTGTTTATTTGTGTTCACCCCTGTCAACTGGCTTCTTGCTCTGCCCCTTGACCTAAGGTTGACTTTATTTAGCTCTCAGATTAAAGGTGTGTGCTAGGGCTGAGCCAACCCACAGTCACTTGTTTAGAGTAAATGGAAATCTCTAGTTTCAAAGGCTGAGCCATCCCACAATTAGAGACAGATTTTTCCAGTTCACAATTTCAGGGCTCACAATGTGATTAAATGTCCTGCAACAAAGATGAAACCAGGTATTTAAGAACTATCAGTGGGGTTGAGGGATGGAGGGATGGAGGAAGAAGACATGGTAGGTCTTGGACAGAGGGAAGAAAAGGGAAAGAAAAATAATATGATGTATTTTAACTATTTTTTAATTAGAATAAAATAAACCTTAGACAATTATGACAGAATTTTCTAAAAAGACTTGTTTGGTGGAAACATTTTTGGGAGCTGCAATTATGAAATTAATAGTTTTTACTACTTTCAGAAATGTTGCTATGGACTATTGAAAGGTGAAAGACTGCTTGTGTTCCTTTTATAACCACCCCCCCCCAAACCACACTAAAGTCTGTTAATTTTCTTAAGCAGCTCTCTGATATGTATCTCTTGTAATAGGCTGGATATCATTGTATAAATTACAAACATAAAGAACAGTATGCCAGTTGTCATTCTTATCATTCATCACAAATGTAATCAAATAACAAATATGGGTCATTAATTTCAGTGGTTTACTGCATCTGAGTTGTCCTCATTGCAATGATCAATAATTTTCATATCAGCTTCATTAAGCTCATAAATCTATTAAGCAGCCTTCAATCTTCTTGACATTATAATGTGTCTTCGAGAGTATTGTATTTTCATACATTCCATATCCTTAATTCCAGATGTTCATCACACATAAAATAACCACTTATTGACAGTTTTTTGTGATGAAATTAATTTTTCCCCTGATCTATTTCTCTTTTCCTTTCAGGAGTTGGAATTTTCAAATTTATTTGCTGTTCTTCACTGTATTCATTCATTCTTTGCTGCCAAAGTAGCCTGTTTGGACCCTCTGTTTTTAAATAATCAGGCTGCTGCTGCCTCCTCTGCTACCAGCTCTGCTCCTACAAGTAAAGCGAAACACATGGCTTGACATGCTGAGCTCTGACTGACAGTCCTCTGGGTCACTGTCCCTTCCGCCCGCCCTGGAGAGACCCTGCTGTCACCATGTCAGCAGTGGAGTCAGACTGCAGCTCCAGCAGAAGAAAGGTCAGGAGGCATCTGCCACTGATCTGACCCTGCTAGGCGTCTACAAATGTGTTAGGAGGGCAGAGCCCTGAATTCTATCAGGACATGACTGTCACCATGTATGGTAACAAAGGAATGACTGGTGTAAAGTATGTAAATAATATAAAAATTGTAAGCTACCTATAAATAAAAATGTTAATTAAATGGCTATTTCTCTATTTTAGATTATTTTATATGATGAATGCATACTGGACCAGATTGAACCCATGCCCTATAATTGTACTATGAGTGCAAAGAAGTTAAAAAATAAGAGCAAGGCAAGTCGCATGCAACTCCCCCCCCCAAAAAAAAACCAACCAATTAACCAACCAACCAACCAAACAAACAAAAAAAAAAACCCAACCAAACAAAAAACAATAGCAAAGAACAAATGATCTCAAATACCGAAGCACCTTAACTAACCACTGTGTGTTACTCCTTGTATTCCTATCCCATGGTTCCATATGAGCACTGCAGTTTTTTTATCTAATTGTGAAATATTCTGCAGAATAAAGACAATTATATTGGGCTGTTATAACACATTAAGAAATTGAAGATTTCCTCTTTGTTGAATGTTTCTAAAATGTTTTATATTAGAAAATTGTATTAATATGGGTATCAAAAACATTCATGTCTCGCTTGCTCTTCATTTAAACACATTTCTTCTAAGTTTGCCTAATGAGATTTATGAACAAACTAATCCTTCATAAATTTAAATGACCCAAAAGTCTTGCAGAGAAAATAATATCAATAAATTCTGTGTAAGAAACAAGTCTTTGTTTTACTTTTCTGTGTAGTCAGGAACTAAAAAAGTTCCTGAAAAGTAGCAACAAAGCTTATGAGAGCTGGTGATATTTTCATTTGAGTATATGTATGAATAAATTAAGTGAGATTTGAAAAAAAAAGTCAAAATGAAAATGCATGTCATAGAATTCCATGGAGAGTGACTAAGTCGTGTCAAATAATGTAGGTTGCTGTAGCTATCTGTGTCTGCTTTAGGAAGGTGGAAAAGCAGAACTGAGCAGTGTGGACTATATACTCACAGTGAGACCTGGAGCTTGTTAGTCACACAAAGCAGGAAGCAATTTTTATCCTGTACTGAGGCTCTGGTTGGTGTCTACTTTTAAAATGACCAAGTTTCTAATAAGCATGTCAATATTACTTCCTTATATAGAAGACAATCCCACAGAAGATTCAAGAGGAAAACAAAATGATTTGTTTAAAGGAACACTTATCCATGAAAGTTAAATCAATAGACAGTGAGATATTTTCATAATTGTTGGAAATATAAATTCATTTGGCAGTGGGTTAGGGAAGTCTCAACTCAAAATGAGATCTGAAAAAATGTTAAGTTGCATCTAAAATGCCTTACCAAAAGAAGAGAAAATTTGATAATAAAGGTTTATATATTCTATTTTTACAAAAATATTTCAATGTATACCCACAATAATCATTTTGGGATGATTGCTTACTATAACAACCAAACACACTGGCTATAGTAAACTTTGAATAATACTAAAATCCGAGTTCTGTCTTTCTCATACAAAGAAGAAAGATTAGAAATGGACACACCTTACTATATATTCTGAAAGCTCTGCTACTGACCACATTGTAGCCTGAGGGTAGGGCGTGTGAAATGGGACAGTCATCTAAAAGTAAAATAAGTAAGAAATGACCTGAAACTTAAAACTATACTGAAGTTTTCTGTAATCCTTTAAGAATAATTTTATGGGGGTAGAGAGATGGATTAGTAGTTAAGAGTTATTACTCCTCTTGCAGGGGACCTGGGTTTGATTCCAGCACCTACTCAGTGACTCACACCATCTGGAACTACAATTCCAGGGATTCTGACAGAATCCTCTAGACACATTAGTTGATGAGTCTGCACATCCCTTATTTACAGTGACAAAGACTGTTCATAGTAGAGTCCATGTCAAATGCTGGGCATAAGTGAAGCTTGACTTACCACTGAGGAAAAAGTAACTCTGACCTATCACTTTACTGTTACACACCAGCAGTGCGGAGAAGTTTTACCAGTGCAAGGACAAGCTTGTGCTTAACTCTGTAAGGTAAGTGTCTGTATCCCAACTGAACGGCAAACCTCTTTCTCCTGTTGGTATTGATGTGCTCATAAGCCTAAATATTCTCTTCATCCATGTCTCTAAAGTTGCTGTTTGTGTTTTGTTCTGATTCCTTAGTACTTTAAAATCATGTCACTTTACATTATAGATTACCTTTAAAGATAATAAAATATTATAAATGTTATATATTTTATACATATTACAATGCAGATAAATAGACAGATAAAATTGTAAATATATTTATTTCCTATTTAAATATTTTGGTGTATGTTTGTAAAATGTAAATTCAGATCTGTGACAACATGCCACTCCTGTCTTGAGTTCATTAATGTACTATCACTAAAAACTATATATATATATATATATATATGTATATGTATATACATATATATGTACTTTTTTAATGAAACATACTAGAAAATAAAAATGAAAGCTTTTACTACATTCAAATTTGCACTTCTTTGTCTGGTTTTGATCTATAAGATTAATACGAATTAACACTACAATCCTGACAGAATGAACTCCAAGGTAAAAGGGAAAATCTGACCTCTCTACTGGGAGGAGTACAGACCATTTGGAACACAATCTACTCTCGCTCATTAATATTCATGAGCATTTGATTTCTGACCTCTGAAAGACAGCACAGACTTAAGAAAGGTGCTATTTGCCAAATGAGTTAAACGACCAAGAAGTTACAACTTCTGAAGGCATTACAACTTTGATATCTATATAATGATGGTCCATTAGAGACGGGATCTATACTGAGAAACTAGGTCAAGGACAATGTTACCATGTCACTAATAATTGAGGAGCAATTATTATAGTATCATGTGCCATCCCCTAAGACCACAAATTGTTTTTCATGTGATGCCAGTGTCATAACAGCATGATCACAGGCATCACTTTAAAATGGTTCTGATATTCATATTGTCCTTTTTACTAAATGTCCAACTTGTTGTTTTTCAGTCTGAAAACAGAAAGACAATTAAGCCTCTCTGAAAAAAAAAACTACCCATTATGCATAATAACTATAACTGAAGAGAATACTAAGGGAAAAAAGATACAGTAAGTCTTTTTTGTTTAACTTTTTATTAGTTCTTTCTGAATTTCACATCATGCATCCCAATCTCACTTATTGTTACCTCCCCTCAATGCTTGTCTTCCACCCTTGTAACCTGCTCCACCCCCAACAACAGAGAAAAAAATCTCTTTGCGGAAGGTGTAATATGTCACAGTGTGTCCCACAGTGTATCCTTTGTCCAGACTTCTTTGTTTGCAAATGTTCATTGCAATGACTCATTGGTCTGGTATCAGGCTTCTGACTTCTGCTATTCTATCAATACTGGAATCTTACTGGGATTCCTCTGGGATATTCTGTTGTTGATCTGTGCCATGGCGATCCTGTAGTTTTAGATCTGTAGGATTGGGCACTTCATGTATTCTACCATTCATTGATGGGGTAGATGTTGGGGGGGGGGGCAATTCAAAGACCTGGATCTGGGCCTGAGAGGTAACTGTTCTGGTCAGCCCACAGGCTCCCCCCTTCTCATGCCCTTGGGGCCAACTCAACAGCAAACTCCTGCAGCCAGGGCCACCTCTACCCTGCTGCATGGTTAAGATGCAGGGCCTAATTATCTAGAGTGTTGCAGCTGGTGAGGGACATGGCCAGTTCTGCTCTCATGGCCAGGGCCAGTGCTCCTGCTTGCTGTACGTGGAAGAGGGTGAAGGTGGGGTAAGGTATCTCTTTCTAGCTCACACTGTAGCATGTCAGCAAAGTTGTAGGGCCAGTTTTCCCATGCTAATATCCTAGCAGCTGACTCACCTGCAACTCCTGCAGTGTGCAGGGCCTGGTCTTCCAATTACAGCAGCTGGTTAGGGGTAGGGTCAGCTCTCCTGTTCTCATGTCTCCAGGACCCGCTGTTCCAAGAGGCCCAGATTGAGAGATGGGCCCAGATTGAGAGATGGGCCAGCTCTGCACAGCCCTCAGACAGCAGCCCAGATCAAGGACATCTGTCTGCCCTCTGGTGGAAACAGACCCTTACGGCTCCAGGGCCATGGACCCAGATGTGGCCCCCGGTGGCAACATGGGCCATGACCCCACCATGATCTCAGGTGGCATCACTGCCTACCCATATAAGACTGCTTCTCATTACCTTCGAATCTCCAGTTCTGCCTCTCTTCATTGTGCCCACCTCCTTCTGTTTCTTTCTCTCACATTTTTCCACCACTTACATGCTCCTCTTAGTGATGCCTAGGGTCTCTGAGTGTCTGGGTCATCTCAGGAGTGGTCTCAGGCGTGTTATGCCCTGATCATGGAGTATGACACCTGACAGTGGTCATTTCTGGCATGGTCTACACTGCCCTCCGAGGGGGGTCTGGTGGTCATCCCAGACTTCCTTTGTTTTAGGGAATGATAGGCTACTAATCATTCAGATGTTCATAGATCAGAACACTGAGCATACACTTAACATCTTTCCTCTCTGTCACCTACTGACACACAAGTGACACAGCAGCCACACCTGCAATGTCTCTAGGGGTAGGAAGGGAAAAAAAAAGATATAGTAAGTCTTAACACCAGTAAAATAAACATATACAAATGAAGTACTTTAAGGTGATATACATGCATACACATTAAAACGTATTTATAAAAGAATGTTGGTTAGACCAGTGCAGTACTGGTCTAGCATTAATGATGCCATTGATTTTCTCTCTAGCATGGGAAATAATAATTATATATAATTAATATAACAATAAACTATTTCAGTATTTTAAAAATGCAATGAAAAACATTTATTCAAGGAAAACATAATAAAATTAACACAATGCAGGTGTTTTCTTTTTAAAGCATTTTATTAATCCTTTGACTTTCATATGCCATATTTTTTTATCACATTCAGTCCCTATTTTCAACCCCTCCATGATCCACCCCACCTCCCTAAAAAGTCATCATTTTCTTCTTTAACCTATCAAATCCATTGTGCTCCTCAGTTTGGGGGGCGGAGAAGGAGATGCAATATCCAGAAGCAAGGTAGTCTTACCAGGATTCCTACCCTTAAAGAAAACTTCCCCATTTCCTATCAGCTATCAGTTGTCAACAGCTCCTTAGCTAGGTCAGTGTCCCTTTCCATTCCAGGATCTTCTTTGGCTGAAGCTTGCACAGTTCTTATACATGCTGTCACACTTCCTATGAATTTGTATGTGCAACTGTTCTGTTGTGTCAGGAAAAGAGTTTCCTTGCAGTCATCTGTCACCTGTGGCTCTTATAAGCTTTCATGCCTCATGCTTGGGCGAAGTGCATGCAATATGGATGTCCCATTTGTGGCTAATAGTTTTAAAGTTGAGTAATAAGGATAAAATATTTGCTTCATGGAATTTATACTTTTTAAAAGAGAAGTAGATATTAGCCAAAGGTGCATGTATAAATGTATTTCAATGAGTCAGATACATGTTGGGTTCTAAAGAACTTTAATTTAAGGATTTGTCTCAGAATAAGTTCTTTAAGTTTTGATAAGTGAACATGGCTCTCTACCATCACCAAGACTGAGATTTCAAACAATCTCTCTACCTCTAACTCTCTCACACACAAAATAAATAAATGATAGAGAGATAGATAGATAAATAGATAGATAGAGATAGATAGATAGATAGACAGACAGACAGACAGACAGACAGACAGACAGATAGATAGATAGATAGATAGATAGACAGATAGATAGAACCCAAGTGTTACTTAACAGGTCCCTTTCCCCACTCTGTCCTGTCTATAGCTTATCAGTTCTTGGTCACTGTTACTTTCTCCTTCCTTCCTTCTTTTTTTCTCTTTGTTCCTTTGTTACCTTCATTCATTCATTCATTCATTCATTCCTCCTTTTTTACTGTACTTTCTTTCTGTGAGTGATTATATACCAGAGGTCAAAGGTAGGTATCTACCATTATCTATTGGGACACTAATTCATAAAATAAGATCTTTCCATGAACCTGGTACTCACAAACTAGCTATACTGACTGGCCAGTGTGTTAGAGATACCTAAACAGACAGACAGTCAGGCATACAGAAACACACACACACACACACACACACATTGCTAGGGTTACACACATGGACTGATTGATTAGGATTTGTTTTTTTCCTCGATTCCTGGAATCCAAATTCACTAAACTATCTTCCTAGTCATAGCTTTCCTTTTACAAATATACAATGTGCAACAAGGCATTTTAAAAGCTTATCAGATTCCTTAGAGGCCAGGCAGCTTCCTAAGTTCCTCTCTTCCTCTCATGCTTTCTACCAGCTTGTGTGATTTTAGTATGGGAAACATGCTCTTGAATATGGAGGCTTTATGCTGTGTGCTTTCTCACCGCAGATGAGGGGTTCCTGGTTCTAGTTTTCTGTGACTACATAGAAGTCACTCCACATCTTGACATGCACAGACTTGTTTGTGGAGATGAATTTTCATTTTTCATTGTTAAGTCTCTGAAATACAATTGCCATGCCCTAAGGTACATATTTTTTTAATTAGTTTCCAAATAGCTCTCCCCTTTCTTACAGGCAACAGAACAGTATATATATGATTCCAGATCTCAGCACTACTTGGAATGCCACTCTTCTGATGATATTATGAAAGAAGAATAGAAGTTAAATTTGTATTTTCCTAATATTTGATAAAGCTGAATATCCTTTCATATGCCAATTTGGCACAATTATTGTTGGTTTCCTTTTTTTAATGTTTATTTATTACTTCAAGTTACATCTCTATCACAGCCCTCTCCCTCCACCCCTCACAGCCCCACCCTCTTACCCTCTCACCCTTCCTCCAGAATGCATAATTCTTTTTTTTTCAGTCCAACAAATGGTTCTTTCTCTTATAACAATAAATACAGTACAAAACAACTGAAATAAATAGGCCACAATTTTGAGAGTTATATGGCATAGCATACATTCTCATGTCCAGTCCATATGTATTTGGTCCCTGACTTTAACATTCTACTATCTAACTATCTCCATGAGTTTAAAGTTCTCTATCTAACTCAGATTTCATACTAACTTGCATCACAGTTTTAAAAACATCTTCTTAGATCCAGAACACCCTCTTGATTCCCAAACAACTCAAAATTTAACTATGAGACTCTAGCTATCTATTCTTCAACCACCTCAGAGACCTAAGAGGGATAAATATATCTGATTATATAGGAAGTACAGGGCCCGCAGCTTCCAAAACTAAGAAATGACATACCAGTGGCTGCCTGGACAGTTCCCATTTTCTCTTCATACATTACAGCATCAATCTTCAGCTATTTGGCCCCATTTCTCTGACAGACATTGATTGTAGAGCAGGAATAATGAAGGACTTACCTACCCTGTCTTGGCAGAGCTAGGCTGTCGACTTACCTGCTTCCAAGTGTTGTCCTTTTTGGAGAGCAGTCTGTCTACAGTTGAAGTAAGGGGCTTTTTTTTTTTTTTGCCAAGAGATAGGTTTGACACTAATTCAACCATCTCACACTGGAGATTCTTCGATGCTCATCTTCTACTTGGAGTGCAATAGGGTATGCTGTCAGGAGCTGGCATGTCTCAATATCAAAAAAAACTCTTAATTTAAGAAAACATCTTTGAATGCCATACTCTTCAGATCTCTTGGGGTTTTGGAAGACGCCCTATATATCTCTTATGTTTAGATAAGCAAATGTTGATGTCTCTTAACAACTTGATTTCTGAGTAGCTTAGAAAATAACTGTGATAGACTGTCATAGTAACTAACAAAATGACATGCTTGCATGACTGTTAGTTTGTATTTCTTAATTATCCTAAACAGTTTATGATGGTTGATAGCAAAAGGCCAAAACTTCACATTTCCTTTTTAAGCATTACTAGGTACAATACCATTAAGAAATGTTACCCTTAATTTTGTAACAATATACAAAGATCAATACCAATATGGCCAAATATACTCCTAATTTTGTATCAATATACTAAGATCAGTACCGATGTAGTCCAATACAATCTTAATTTTGCATTAACATACAATGATCAATACCAATTTAGCCTAATATAGTATTAATTTTATATCAATATACAAATGTATAAGGGCTTATTCAATAATCTGTCCTTTTTTCTTGATCTTTCCTATACTATGTCTATGTCCCATTTTTTCTCAAGTCTATTCACTCCTACATAGGAGAGAAAGAAGGATACAGAAAAGAAAAAGAGAAATCCCTAGGTCTAACCTCCAAAACCCATTTAACAAAACCATTTAACAGCTTGGAGTCTCTTCCCCTAAATGACAAAATTTTCTGCTATCCATCGAATAACCAAAGGGGGGGACACCCTCCCCGGGGGGAACACCCTCCGCACCTTCTGGGCCTGGGACGTCACTCTCATAAATGACTTCCTGCTGATTTGGGACGTAGTGAACCTGTTTGGGGCCCAAATAGGGATTGAAAAATGGTTAAAAATGTTAATAGAATCATTTGATGGTCAGTCCTTTTGTGCTCAGCTATTTAGATGTCCTAAGAAGTTCGTAGACAGAAGCTGATCTTCAGGCCTTCACTGAAGTTCTGGCTGGATCAGTCTGTGGAACTGAAAGATCTTAGAGATTTTGAGTTGTGGTTGTAGACTTTTGAGGAAAGAGCTATTGAGGGAGTCTGCAAGGCTGGATTGTCTGGGCCACTCGTCTTCTTTGGTGTCTGATCTGTTTTCTGCTGAGATTTCCCTTGTCCAGGTGTCCCTGGATTCCTTGAATGGATGCTTTGAGTCTCCTGGAAAGATAAGAAAAGAGCCCTACCCTGATCCTAACTCTGGGGCAATTACCTGTTTTTTTTTTTTTTTTTTTGGGGGGGGGTCAGGTAATATTTTTCCTGGAGCAAATTTGGTTTTTTGAAAATATATAAAGTATTATCTTTCAATCTGGATTGAAGAAAAAATTATTTTGTTATTTTGGAGCTAAACAAACCTTTAGTGTATATATTTTGAGATCTCAAAGGGCAATTTGTTTACATTGAGCATGCCTTTTGTATGTAGCTTTTAAACTTAGATCCATCCAAATCCTATGAGCCTGTCTCTGCATACTAAGTATTGGGATCAAGACCTGTGGTTCCCAACTGAAGGGATTAAACATGTGCTCCCCCACCCCTGGATCGAAGTTTGTCCCTATGTAGAACTTGTTTTGTATCAGGCTGACCTTGAGCTCTGGCATTTGCCTGTTTCTGTCTCTAGTGTGTTGGGATTAAGGGTGTATTCTTCTCGAATGATGGGATTAAGGGTATGCACCATCACCACCCTGTTCCCTGTAACTCTAGAATTTATAAGACAGCTAACCTTATAGTGTTCCTCCTGTCTCTGCTGAAGTTAAAGGTATGGGCTAACCCCATGCACTTCATGTATTTTACCTTAGCTCTAAGTTTTTTTGACTCTTGGTAGTTTATACAACCAGGTTGAACAGGTGTAACCTTTAATTTATTTACAGTGTTTTAAATCTGTTACCTGTTTTTTTATTTAATAAAATTATTTATTGATTGCTTCGGGTTACATCTCCATCATATTGTCCTCTTTCCCCCTTTCCAAGCCCCACCCTCCCATCCTCTACCCCCTAACCCTTCCATCTTGCTCCTCTGGAGTGGAGTGACCCCACATAACAGTCCCTCGCTCCAGTTCAGATGTCATGTAAGGGCCAAGAGCCTCCTCATACACTGGGGGCCTACAAGGCAGTACCACCAGTGTGAAAAGTGTCTCATTGCTGGGGAGGGAAAACTAAAAAACAGACCAACAAACAAACAAACCAACAAAAACCAACAACAAAAACAAAAAATGAAAGAAAAAAAAAAGGCTATGGCCATGTTCCCTTTGATGTGTTGGTTGTAGTACAGATATCCTGTACTATATAGCTAAAATCCTACTATAAGTGAATACATGCCATGTGCATCCTTCTGAGTCTGGGTTAGCTCACTCAGGATGAGCTTCTCTAGTTCCATCCATTTGGCTGCAAATTGCAGAATTTCATTGTTTCTGATAGCTGAGTAATATTCCATTGCATAGATGTACCACAGTTTTTTAATCCATTCTTCAGTTGAGGGGCATCTGGGTTGTTTCCAGTTTCTAGCTATTACAAATAAGGCTGCTATGAACATAGATGAGGAGACTTCCCTATGATTCCATGAGGACTCATTTGGATGTATACCCAGAAGTGGTATGGCTGAGTCCTGAGGCAAAGCTATTCCAAGTTTTCTAAGATATTGCCAGACTGACCTCCATAGTGGTTGCACAAGCTTGCACTCCCACCAGCAATGGAGTAGGGTACCACTTTCTCCACACCCTCACCAGCATGTGCTGTCATTTGAGCTTTTGATCTTAGCCATTCTGACAGGTGTGAGATGGAATCTCAGAGTCGTCTTGAGTTTCATTTCTCTGATGATTAAGGATGTTGAGCATTTCTTCAGATGTCTCTCAGCCATTAGGGATTCTTCCTTTGTGAATTCTCTATTTAGCTCCGTCCCCAATTTTTTGATTGGATTATTTGGTTTCTTGGCATTTAATTTCTTGGGTTCTTGTAGATTTTTGATATTAGCCCTCTGTCAGATGTGAGGTCGGTGAAGATTTCTCCCAGTCTTTAGGCTGCTGTTTTGTTCCAATGACAGTGTCTTTTGCCTTACAGAAGCTTTTCAGTTTCATGAGGTCCCATTTATTGATTGTTGATCTCAGGTCCTGAGCTGTTGGTGTTCTGTTCAGGAAGTTGTCACCTGTGCCAATAAGTTCGAGTGTTTTTCCCACCTTTTCTTCTAGTAGATTTAGGGTGTCTGGCCTTATGTTAGGGTCTTTAATCCACTTGGATTTAAGTTTTGTCCAAGGTGATAATTATGGGTCCAATTTCATTCTTTTACAAGTGGACATCCAGTTGGACCAGCACCATTTGTTGAAGATGCTGTCCTTCTTCCATTGTGTCTCTTTGGCTTCTTTGTCAAAAATTAGGTGGCCATAAGTGTGTGGGTCTATTTCTGGGTCTTCAATTCGATTCCATTGATCTACTGGTCTGTTTCTATACCAATACCATGCTGTTTTTACAACTATTGCTCTGTAGTACAGCTTGAAATCTGGGATGGTGATACCTCCAGATGTTTTTCTATTGTACAGGATTGATTTAGCTATTCTGGGCTTTTTGTTGTTCCATATGAAATTGAGACTAGCTCTTTCCAAGTCTATAAAAAATTGTGTTGGTATTTTGATAGGAATTGCATTGAATCTATATATTGCTTTTGGTAGGATGGTCATTTTTATTATGTTGATCCTACCTATCCATGAGCATGGGAGATCTTTCCATCTTCTAAAGGCCTCTTCCATTTCTTTCTTCAAGGGCTTGAAATTCTTGTTGTACAGGTCCTTTACTTGCTTGGTTAGAGATACCCCCAGGTATTTTATGTTTTTTTGTGGCTATTGTGAAGGGGGTTGTTTCCCTTATTTCTTTCTCACCCCATTTGTTTGTTGTATAAGAAGGGCTTCTGATTTTTTTTTAAATTAATTTTGTATCCAGCCACTTTGCTGAAGGTGTGTATCAGCTGTCAGAGTTCTCTGGTGGAATTTTTGGGGTCACTTATGTATACCATCATACCATCTGCAAATAGGGATAATTTGACTTCTTCATTTCTGATGTTTATCCCCTTGATCTCCTTTAGTTGTTTTATTGCTCTAGCAAGAACTTCAAGTACTATATTGAAGAGATATGGTAAAAGTGGACATCCTAAATGCTTCAAGTTTCTCTCCATTTATTTTGATGTTGGCCACTGGCCTGCTGTATATTGCCTTTATTATTTCTAGGTACGGCCCTTGTATGCCCGTTCTCTCCAGAACTTTAAGCATGAAGGGGTGTTGGATTTTGTCAAATGCTTTTTCTGCATCTAGCGAGATTATCATGTGGTTTTTTTCTTTCATCTTGTTTATATGGTGAATGATGTTGATAGACTTTCGTATGTTGAACCATCCCTGCATCCCTTTGATGAAGCCTACTTGATCATGGTGTATGATACTTTTGATGTGTTCTTGAATTCGGTTTGCTAGTATTTTATTAAGTATTTTTGCATCTATGTTCATGAGGGAGATTGGTCTGAAGTTCTCTTTTGTTGTTGGGTCTTTGTGTGGTTTAGGAATCAGGGTGACTGTGGCCTCATAGAATCAGTTTGGCAATGTTTTCAGATTCTATTTGGTGAAAGAGTTTGAAGAGTATTGGTGTTAGCTCCTCTTTGAAGGTCCGGTAGAATTCCGCGCTAAGGCCATCTGGCCCTGGGCTTTTTTTGGTTGGGAGATTTTTAATGAATATTTCTATTTTCTTAGGAGTTATAGGGCTGTTTCGTGTGTTAATCTGCTTTTGATTTAGCTTCAGTAGGTGGAATCTGTCGAGAAAATTGTCCATTTTGTTTAAGTTCAAATTTGGTGAAGTATAGATTTTTAAAGTAGGATCTAAATATTTTCTGGATTTTCTCAATGTCTGTTGTTATTTCACCCTTTTCATTTCTGATTTTGTTGATTTGGGTTTTTTCCTACTGTCTTTTAGTTAATTTGGCTAAGGGTCTGTCTATTTCGTTGATTTTCTCAAAGAACCATCTCTTGGTTTCATTGATTCTTTGTATAGTTCTTTTTGTTTCTAAGTCATTGATTTCAGCCCTAAGTTTGATGATCTCCTGCCTTCTGCTCCTTTTTGGGGTATTTACTTCTTTTTTTCCAATTCACCCAGTTTGGCTTTTAATTCGTTAATATGAGCTTTCACAATTTTCTTTTTGAAGGCACTTAGTGCTATGAATTTTCCTCGTAACACCACTTTCATTGTGTCCCATAGGTTTGGGTAAGTTGTGTCTTCATTTTCGTTGGATTTTAAGAAGTCTTTGATTTCCTTCTTTATTTCTTCCCTGCCCCAATAGTAATGTAGTAAAGAGTTGTTCAATTTCCATGTGCGTGTAGCCTTTCTGTTGATTCTTTTGCTGTTGAAGTCCAGCTTCATTCCATGGTGGTCTGATAGGATACAAGTGGTTATTTCAATTTTCCTGTATCTGTTGAGGCTATCTTTGTGTCCAACTATATGGTCAATTTTGGAGAAGGTTCCGTGCGGTGCTGAGAAGCAGTTGTATTCTTTTGTGTTTGCGTGAAACGTTCTGTAGATAACTGTTGGGTCCCTTTGGTTCATGATCTCTGTTGGACTCATTATTTATCTGTTTGGCTTCTGTCTTGATGATCTGTCGATTGTTGTGAGTGGGGTGTTGAAATCTCCCACTACTAAAGTGTTGAAATCGATGTGTGATTTAAGTTTTAGAAGCGTTTCTTTTACAAATGTAGGTGCTTTTGTATTTGGGGCATAGATGTTCAATATTGAGATGTCCTCTTGGTGGATATTTCCCTTAACGAGTATGTAATGCCCTTCTCTGTCTGTTTTCATTAACTTCAGTTGGAAGTCTGTTTTGTTTGATATTAGGATGTCTACTCCAGCTTGCTTCCTGTGTCCATTTGCTTGGAAAACCTTTTCCCAGCCCTTTACTCTGAGGTAGTGTCTATCTTTGGTTGTGAGATGTGTTTCTTGTATGCAGCAAAAAGATGGGTCTTGTTTAAAGATCCAATCTGTAAGTCTGTGTCTTTTTATTGGCGAGTTGAGTCCATTGATGTTGATGGATATTGGTGACCAGAGGTTGTTATTTCCCATTATTTTGGTATAGGTGGTCATCTTTTGCTTCTTTTTGTTTAGTTGCTGTGGTGATTTCTATTTCCTCTGTTTTCTTGGATGTGGTTATCTTCTCTGGGTTGGAGTTTTATTTCTAGGATCTTCTGTAGGGCTGGGTTTGTGGGTAGATATTGTTTAAATTTGTTTTTGTCATGGAATATCTTGTTTTCTCCATCTATGTGGATAGAGAGTTTTGCTGGGTATAGTAGTCTGGCTGGGCACCTATGTTCTCTCAGTGCTTGTAGGACATCTTCTGGCTTTTAAAGTTTCTGAGGAGAAGTCCGGTGTAATTCTGATGGGTCTGCCATTGTATGTGACTTGGCCCTTTTCTCTTACAGCTTTTAATATTCTTTCTTTGTTCTCTATATTTGGAGTTTCAATTATTATGTGGCGAGAGGAGTTTCTTTTGTGATCTAATCTGTTTGGTGTTCTGTAAACCTCTTGAAATTTTATTGGCATCTCTTTCTCTAGGTTTGGGAAGTTTTCTTCTATGATTTTGTTGAAGATATTTCCTGGACCCTGGAGTCGGGAGTCTTCTCTTTCCTCTATGCCTATGATTCTTAGGTTCCTTCTTTTCATTGAGTCCTTCCTTTCTTGGATGTTGTGGGTGAGAGATTTTTTAGCTTTCTCATTTTCTTTGGATGTTGTACTGATTTCTTTCATCGAATCTTCCATGCCTGAGATCCTGTCTTCCATCTCTTGAGTCCTATTTTTCGTACTGATATCCGTAGTTCCTGTTCTCTTCCCTTGACTCTCCATTTCCATTTTTATCTCTGATTGTGTTTTCTTTTTTGTTTCCATTTCCTTTTTCATGTCTAGAATGGTTTTATTTGTTTTGTACATTTCCTGTTCCAGTTTGCTTGTCTTTGCCTGGAAGTCTTCTATTTCCCTGTCCTTTTCGTGTTCAAGCTGAGTCACCTTGTTTAGAAGTTCTCTGATAGTGTTATCCATAGTTTTCGTCTGTGAAATCATGGCCTCTTTGAATTCCTTCATAAATTTAAGTTCTTCTTGAAGGGACTCTATGACTTTCCATAATGTAGAATTCTTATCGTTTTCATGTGTTTCAGTTTTGGTGCTTTGATCCTGGTTGGCTGAAATGGCATCGTTTTCTTTTGTTGGAGTCATTCTGCCTTGAATCCTGCTTTTTCTGGGGTGCTTGGCCATGTGTAAGTCTTATCTGTCTGTTCCTGTTGTCTTCTATTTTTAGATCCAAAGAGGGCGCTTTAGTGTAGCGCTGGACTTGTCTGACTCCACTCCTGTAAGTTTTGTTTTTCCGCCCGCCTCTCGGGTGGAGACTTCACTTATCAAGGGGGCAGAGCTGTATACCTGTATACACTTAAGCTCTGGCTCCCTGCCAAGAGTGTCTGTAGTAGCAAAATAAAAGACCAATAATAATGGAAAAGACTTCTAGGTTTGCCCAGGATTGAATCCTATGGTTGATAAAATCCACCTTCCCCCCCACCCAGCTGGCTCTGGAACCTGGCAGGTAGTGCCATGGTTGACCAAGTTCCTGTAAACCGCAGTGAGTTGCAGTCTACAGCCTGGCGGGTATTCTGCCGGTGATCCGCGCCACAGGTCTGCAAGCCTTTGCCCGATAGCCAGACCGTCTGTGTGAGACCTGGGTGGGGGGGAGGCACAGGCTGGAGATTATCTCTCTGGGTAAGGTTTGAATCTGCTGGCTGAGTATTAGATTGGAACTTACCCGGTGTGTCTCTCCTGGGGGGGAGGGGTATCCCAATTCTCGGAATCAGCTGCTTCTGTGCATGTCCGAGAGTGGGAGGGAGCGTCCTGCCAAGATTTTAGTGGTACCCGGGTAGTTGGTTGAGACCCGGGTTGGGGGGGGGGGGGGTCGGGTCTCAGATATTTTTGTACTGCATCTTATATCAATCGCGGTTTTCCCCAAGATTAAAATGTGTCTGTTCGGGCCACCACCATCTTGGATCCCCTATTGTTGGTTTTCTTTTCCATTCTAATGATCTCTTTTCCAATCCTTTGGCATCATGGTACTTTTATATAATAGTATTGGTTTTATTTAGATTTTAAAGTAACTTATATTTTATGTGGGGGTGTTTGCCTGTTACAATGTGTATGCTGTGCCCGTGGAAGCCAGAAGAACATGTTGGACCCTCCAGAACTGGAGTTACAAAAAGATGCTAGTCACCATGTCCTACTGGGTACTGAACCTCAGGCCACTGGAACAACAGCCAGTGCTCTTAATTGTCAAGTCTTCTCTCCAGCTCCTAATCACAGTGTTTTTTAAGTATACGTTTTGTGTTGGTATATATTCACTGTACATAGTATTTGGCTTCATAAATGCATTTTCATGCAAGTAAATCATGTACTTGGACCACACTATCCTCCACATTACATTTTCTCATTACACCCCTTCAAATGTTTCCATCTGCTTTCCGAGAATATCTCACTTACAAATTTCCCATTTTATGTCATATTCTCTCTCTCTCTCTCTCTCTCTCTAGATATATATATATATATATATACATACACACACTCTTATATATATGTGTATGTATGAGTACATATGTATGATATACTATATTATATGACATAAAATACACACATATACAATTTTATGTGTAATGAAAAAATCTAGAATCAGCAAAGTGAAAATGTGCAATGTTTGTCCTTCCTATTCTGATGTATTTTATTTAATATGATGGTCTCCCTCTTCTAGCAAACAGCATACTTTCCTATTTTTTCATTGGATATAGGCAAGGACTTCCTGAAAGGATTACATACAGTTCCTGGGGATTAAAGCTAAGCATTTTCAATGGATCACAGAGCATTCAACAGCTTCTGTTAAGTAAAACAATTAATAGAAAGTCCAGTCTGCAGAATGGGGGAGAATCTCCATTGCCTGTACATGGCCAAATGACTCATATCTAATGGTGGACATATTGGTTTCTTCTCGAGGATGAAAAGCCTTATAATCATGATAGGAGTCCTCTAGTATATAAATATCAGTCAACCTCTGTAACTCTTGGCTTTCATTCTTGTAGAAATACTTAATAGGTTTTCTTAAGCTGATAAAGTATACTTCATAAATTTTCCTTTCTTGTTTCATTTTTGGCAGAAAACAATTTATAGCTTAAAAATTATTTTGTAAACAGATAACAATTTTTTCTATATTCATCTCTAAAAGTCACCATATTCTAGGCTTTAGTTTCAGAAATAGATTTATCAACTTTTGAAATTAATTTATGAATATTAAGGTTGTCCTTTTTGGTTTTCAGATAGATACTATTTGAGTAATGTTTGTTAAAAATGTATTCTCTGGCTGATAATACATCTCAATGACAAAGAACTTGCCTAGCCTGAGAATGGATGAGGTAGTAAGTTTATTTTCCAGCACTGTGGGAGAAAATGAATAAAATTTTCTAAAGGTATAGAAAGATGTCTCATTCATTAAGAGAACATGCTCTTGCAGAGCACCCCATTAGGCAGTTTACAAATACCTGTAATACCAATGCTGTAGGGATCTGATGCCTTCTTCTGGCCTCCAAAGCCAACACACACAAACATAGAAGCAAAATAAAACAAACAAACAAAAATCTCTAAAAACAAAAATCAAACAACTTCATCCAGGTTCAGGAATCTGTCTGATACCAACATTCCTGAGACTAAGGTCAGAAAAAGAGTCCTTGGAGATAGAGGTAGGCTAGAAAGGGAGGCAATGTTTCAAAACTAAAGAAAATGATTGGAAAGGGTGAACCCAGGGATACAGGGAGAAAGAAGCAAAATGAAGGCCAAGTTAGGAACTAGAGGAGGGAGCTGACACTCTGGACCCCTATTACCTCCTCATACTAAACACAATCACAGCATGTCACTTCTGGGCCTCCTATCACTCACTCATTAGGAGCATCTGTGCTAAATAAGATGAGATTGTTTCCTTTAGTACTTTCATTTCTGTGAACTTAGCAGTCTAATATTCGGGCTGTATTTTTCATATGTTTAAGACTTTAAGAGCTGTTTAAGAAAGAGACCTTAAATGTCCTATAGCTGCTTGTGGTAGGGATATGTATTCAACATCTTTGTGATTTTATCCCAACGGAGAGGCAGACAATAAAAGCAAATGGTTTCAACCCTCACTGGGTAACTCATGAGCTCCAAAGCATTTGGGATGCTACCCAGTGTTTCTGGTATTTTAGTTTTGTTGGGATGAGACCAGAAGGAGGGTGTTCTAATATTATATACCTCTGAAAGCTGGAGGAGTCAAGTCACTGTTCCATTTCTATAATAGCGGTTTCAGAATTGTCTTTAGTCTTAAAATCATCATTAGACATTTGCTTCTTTGGATTGTGCACCATGATACAGAGTTAGAAATAGTTAACATAAGGTGTATCATGACAGTGTTTTTCTGTAACACCTAGTAACCACAATACACCCTGGGTACTGAGGAAAATATGACCAAAGAGTAATAACTTAAAATATAACACAGTCCTTAACTGGACCTATGTTGTAGGCATCAAGCAAAATGGTGGAAAGTGCCTTAAGTGGAGGATTCTATAAAGAAAGTGAAAGAAGTTAGTCATGCAGGACATACAAGGAAGGATACTTTCTGTCATTAATCCACTGTTGCGCCTATGGCACTTTCCCGGAAGGTGATGCTTGGCTTTTCAGATATGATTAGTGTCCATGTTCCTTTTTCAGTCATGGAATTTTAGCAATACAAGGTAAAGCTAGAAATCTCTGAGCACCTCCTGAACATCACTGGGCAACTAGTACACACTAATTAGCCATATCTAAATGTATCTTCACATTAATATTCTCTTGTCTCATAACAACTTCCATAACCCAAATTTTCTGTCCCCATGCCACAGTAGATGTTACCTTCCTGCTACCTCCTGAAGTGAGTATAACTTTTACTTGAGCTAGGACTGTTCTTCTAAGGAACCAATACTTTCGAGTACTACTAATGCATCTGAATTGTTGACCCTAAATTAAAAGACACGACTTTCTCATCTTCATTTTCCTCTCCTCTCAGCTTCCAGGATTTGCAGTTCAATATCAAATTGATTTTTCTGATGAAATAGCCTCCAAACTTTCTTAGGAGTCTGCTTTTCTGAAAACAATGTTATAAAAAGTCAAGTTTCCATTCTTAATATAATTGATAAAGGATACCAATGAAATTAAGAAGAATATCAACCAGATTAAGAATAGAATCTTGATTGTCAAGCATCTGCTATTCAATACAATATAATGGCCTCAATTACTTGGAGCCTAATTTTCAAGATATTTGGAAAAATGTACAATATAGAAAAAGTGATACATTTTGAAAGTTAGATAATATTTTTTACTCTTAGGGTCACTTTCTCACATTTATATTTGCATGTCAGCCATTACTTTCAAGTTTTAAGTATTATTCTACAGAATTATTTAACTAATGTTATAAAATCTATAAACATGACATTTTTATACTTGATTCCACATAATTTAAAACTTGCCTCTTAAATATATGGACAACCTCTGGAATCAGGGATGTATATATATCAGACATTCTCAGATAACCTGACTCTCTGATTGGATACTTGTACAATGGGGAGTCCCTAGTGAAGGTTACTTTGTTTCATTTCTGGAAATTTTGGCTCTCTTTCACTTCTTTGGTAAACAATATGTTTTAAAATTATCATTGACACATTGAAAAGCTATAAATATTCATATTTAGAGAATGTTTAAAACAATTCTAAATATTTGCAGAAGAGTCTACATAATCTTTGGGCAGATCTACCATCTAGAAGAAGGTGTCAAAGGAAAACCAGTACACCTGGGGCCATAGTAAATCTATAGCATGAGCTGTTGTCTAGGATAAGACAGATATTTCAGCTCATATAAATCCTGGAAAACTTTTTCTTTCCCTACCGTAGCATAATATTGGAGCCTTCTATGAGCTGTGAGATATCTGTCCATATTTGTAAGGGCAAGTGTTTCCCTCTGCTCCTTTATTTAATGTTAATGTATTCTAGAAGAATTATTAAACACCCTCAGAAATACTTAAACATGTATTTGACTACCTCATGGCCTAATCAATGTGACATAATTAATCGCTGGAATTACAGCATAGGAATGTCATTGTCTCATAGGAATACTCTGACAGAGAAAGTATTTGATATTAGGGAACCATAAAAGTTAGATGAGTTAGGATGGCTCAGCAGGTAAAAGTACTGAAACCAAGCCTGGCAAGTACAATCCTCAGGACCAGCAGATTATAAGGATGTAATGAACTCTCACAAAGTGTCCTTTGAGCTCTGCACATAGGACATGGCAGGTGCATGCCCATGACCATGTGTGTATGCTCACACACAGAAAATATTTCAGCAAAAAAATGTATGTATATATTATGAAGAATCAGTATAATAGTAGCAATACATGAGAAATTTAATTCTTATTTGCATAAGAATATATCTAACATCTAAATGATTTATTTACCAAGAGAGAACCACAACTACATCTTCAAGTCATTAATAAAAATCATTATGAGTGACACCAGAATATAAAATTGAATGCACCTTCATCACCATAGTCTCTGATGTAGATATGACAGGATAGTTAAGACATCATCTGAACCAGCATGGTTCTCACAATGTTGCCAAGAGAAATACATTATTTAATTTTGGCAAGACTGCTATTGCTCATACTATATGTGTAAAAATGTTCACAGATAATTTCTTACAGTTTAAATAGTTTTCTGATTTATTTATACTGCATGTTCTGTGAAATCATTCATGTTACAAAACATTTATTAATGCAATAAAAGTCAACATGTATTTTCATAATAAAGTAACTTAAAATTAATATAATAATATAGTATTAATATGGCAACATTATATAATATTTATCTATGCATATCTTGTATAACATTGATAAATGTAAACTACAATTCAAATGTATTGATTATAGTTTAATATACAACAAAGTATAGTTTATAAAAGATATATATATTATATATTTATGTAGTACATTATGTGTTTTATAACAGCCAGAGCAGATATTGTACCATCAATGTATATAATATAAGCAAATATATATAAGCTTGATCAAATTGGCTCAACCTTTGTTTGTGTATTTTAATTAGGAAATGGTGGATTGGATTTTTCACATGTGACATTTGACCAGGTCAGTCTTTTAGAGGAAATGAATCTGGGGAAATATGCCCACTGTCAAAATAAACAGCTACCATCACTCCATCCATTAGTAATCTTCACTTGAACTCCATAAAAGGAAGCCATGATGAAGCCCTTGAGTACTCTCACTTAAATGCTCTTGGTCACTCTTGATCTCTTCAACTGGTACTGTCACATTGGGCCAATAAAATTTTCCTGCCTCTTTTGCTAATCTGTTTTTTTTTTTTCTTTTCAAATAAGAATCCAGGACTCATAAATCCCTTGCAAAGACCTGGACCACCAGTATTAGAAAGTTCAATAGATTTGTTTTCTCCCTTCCTGTATCAATGTTAATATTTTACATTAAAAAAAAAAAAAAAGAAAGAGGGAAGTCAGGGAACTCACACATGCTAAGTGCACTGAGCCAGTGTGGGATTTCTTCCTGTAAGGTGTCTCCCTGGAAAGGGCACATTGTTACCTCCTCTTCCCTTAATGGGAGGCTCCTGAAGAGATTTCGATTGTCTGGGCCCATTGTTTTGGATGCTCAGTGCTATCTTTTACTGTTGCTTTAATGTTCCTCTGCTCAAGCAGAAATTTACATTCTCAATACTCATTATTCTAATGATGAGAAGAGTATTTTTGTTCTTATACAGTGACTGGGGAGTAAAGTCTGAGAAATGAAGCATCAAGATTAATATGGGAAAAATAACAGTTGACAGGAAAAATCTAGAAGGCTTCACCTCTTGGTCTTCACTCAACAGATGAGTCTTGAAGTAGAAGTGGGTACTATGTAGCTACTATTATCCTAGTTTGGAATAATACAAAATCGTGGGTTCTTAAGGCAACTTGGTCAGCCTTCTATATGCAGGCATGCCTGAAACAGCCTTCAGCAGTCTGGTTCTGACATTATATGTCAGCCTTAGCCTCAATTAGGTTAAGTTTGAGGCTTTCTCCTCAGATTCTTGGTCTAGCTTCACTCATGGGCTCTTGGGTTGAGCAGCCTGCTTCAACTGCTCAGGTAGGGAATGGTTTCAGTCACTCAAGACTGTCTATAGACACCTTAGGCCATTGTTTGAACCAGCTGAACCCCTCAGGGCAGTTGCTGTGTCCTGCAGCTTAGTCCTTGGTCCCCTGGCCTTGCTAAGGCTAATTTGCTCATTTGCGCCTATGTTATGTCCTCACATGACAGGGGTTATCCTCTTACCTGTTTTTGAGGTCCTTGACATGGCCTCAGAGCTCTACTTGCCTCCTTATGCCTTGTTTGGTAGTTTGGCTGCTCATGGGCCCATGGACAAGTGGCCCCATTTTCACAAGCTTTCTCTCATCAGGTTCTATGCCATTCCTTTTCTGCCAGCCTCCTTGGCTGACTCATGACCAGAGCCCCTTTCTGAGGCTATTTCTGTCAGCACGACCTTGATGCAAGCATCTGGCATATGTCTTCATACTTATGTCTTTCTTTCAGCTCAGGCCTCTCTTGTGCAGGGCTCCTCTCTCCCTTAAGCTTAAATAGGACTTAGTTCTCTCTGTATTTCGAGGGATCTGGCCTTTTCTCTCACTCTTTGACAGCTCCCGGGGTTTCTGTGGCTTTGCAGCCATGCCCCTCAGCAAGGTACCAACTGCATCTCACACAGAGCCAGAGCCAGCCATGGCCTCCACGGATTCAAAAAGAAGCTCCACATTGCCTCAGTCCAACCTAGGCTCCACCCACCTAGACCACAATCTTCATCTAGTCTCCAGTCTTTGAAATGAGGCAGTGACCAGCAGCTGAAAGCTTCAGCTAGAGTCTTCAAAGCATGGCTGTGTTGAGAAGCCCTTTTTCAGTTTCCTGGACTTTCCTTCCTATGCCCAGGACCATATGCTACCATGTGCCAGGCCAATGTGCATTCCAAAAGCCCTTACTAAATTCTCTAAAGAACTCCCATTACAGATTATATTCCTGCACTGTGTCTAACACAGCAAACATATAAAGGTAGTAGCCATGGCTGAGTGTTTATTGCATGAGACTTTGCAACTAGTTGACAAGGACACTGTCACCAATCTTTTTCCATAGCTCACTTCTGTCTTGTAAATGCTGTTACAATGTGAGTGAGCAGTCATCTTCTTAGGTAATTGTTTGACCTTTTTTGTCCTTATCTTTCTTTCTTTTCTTTTTCTGTTCTTGAAAATGCCGTTGCTTTGCTTACTTTTCTCACATCTGCTCTACTAAAGGTAATTGGTTGATGGAACATTTCTTTCAACAGTATTCTGCTGACTCAACTTGTTAGCATTTTTTTTTTGGATGATTGTTACATTAATGATTTAGGAGAAAGAAATGTCTTTAAAAGCTTCAATTTATGTTGATATTCTTATATAGTGTTGAATATCAGGATATAGTCCCCTCACACAAACACACTAGGTTGTTTTATTGTTGCTGCTGTGCACGTTACAGTTTGTTGACTTCCCTCCAGTGATCACAAGTACATGTGGACATTGTTTTCACTGACTGCAATTCCATAGTGCTCTCCTAATAGCCGACCAGATGACCCCAGAAATTTGCTTAGTGGTGCTGTGTGTGTTGAGGGACAGCTACCCATGCCACAGTCTATAGGCATGTGCCAATACTTCCTGAACAGTGCTTTCTGACTTTCTCAGACACTAAATGTCCCTTCAGTCTGAAAGATTTGCATATTGTGATATCACTCTGGGAATGTGTGTAACACAAGCCATGTGCATAAAGACCTGGACAATCTCAGCTAAATCTATTATCATGTCTCTATGTAGTAAATTAATTCCTCCCTAGTAAACCCTCTAGTATTATTTGAGTAGAGATTATTAATTATTACTTTGTGTTTGATTTGATATTGTTTCTTGGGAGTTCTAATTAATGAGAGTGAGAGAGAGAGAGAGAGAGAGAGAGAGAGAGAGAGAGTTTTGGAATGACAAAGTGATGGAGAGTTTCTCAGTTTGGAAAAGGTTCGAACATGAAATTACCCTTCAGAAACGAGCTTTCTTAGAAGACAGACTGGAGACCAAGGTGTGGGATAGGATAGGGCCTTGAGACTGGAAATCAACTGGACACATTGGACAAATATCTTAAAGTATAAAAGGAGAAAAGTCAACCACCATGGAGAGCACAGTGATGTGCTAGACTTCAGAGAGATCCTCTGAACAAGTGGAATATTCTGACTTCTGTATCCTTTTGAGGAATGATGGGGAGTTCCACAATTTGTGAATTAGAGTAAATGACAAGGACCAGGTACTATGGGGGGCTATAAAATTATTATTCATGTACAAGGGGGAAGGAATTCTTTTTCCCCATGAAGATATGTGTTTTATTCTTCAACAGGGGCTTCCAGCTCTTCCTAGGGACATATTACAGCAGGTATGATGTAATTTTGTCAGGCTGTAAGTCTAAACCCTTAAAGTGACCATCTTTTAAAGTGGTAGACCCATGATCTATTAAGTTCAAGAAATATTTATTTAATATTTATGCATTGATATACTCTAAATGATTATTTTAATTTATACTATTTGATTTCATATAACACATTATATGTTATACATACTATGTATTATAACATATGTTAAGAAGTTTTTAAACAGATTATCACAATGTCTTATAACATATAATTTTAGGAGTTCCATTTTAAAATAAATTAAGTTAGTCATCATGGGACTTGGTACCAGAAAGTAGCCATTTTTCTGACTTAGATTTCAAAATATGAGACAACAAAACTACTCTGCCATTTTTTTCAGTACTGACCTGTGAACAATAATGAAGAGTCCTTTCAAGTTCTAAAAATGTATGCATTCATAGATATATAATAATGTAATCATCTTTCCTAATGAAACATTTATAAAAATCCTTTTCACAATTGTTAACAGGATAGGATATAGCTGTATAACCTGCATAATTTTGATGCTCATTTTTATTTATTTTGACATAAATATTCACAGGAATTGATTTTTACTTATACATAAATGTACTTTTAACAGTGCACAGTGAGGCTAGGTCCATGACTCAGTGGCTTAGAGCACTGGTTGCTCTTACAAAGGATCCAGGTTCCATTCCTAGCTCTTATATGGTAGCCAACAACTGTAACTGTAGATTCAAGGAATCTGATGGATTTTCTTATTTCCATGGCACTGCATGCATGTGGTGGGCAGACACATATGCAGGCAAATGCCCATGCACATAAAAATAAAGTTCTAATTAACACTCAGTGACTAATTAGTGTACCTTGCCTCATTACCCTACTCCTTACTCCTAGTGACAAAGGGTGTGTCAAGTGTGAATTTGAAGTTGCTATATTGATTTGCAGTTGAACTATGGATATATTAAGAGAAAAATAAGAAATAATACAAACTAATTTCAACCAGAGAGGTTGGAGGAGGCAAAAACAAAGAATAATTATAAACCTAACAAAACATTATCAATGTGTGAAAGTCTTTTAAGAATTAATGAAAAATATCTGAAATAATCTAAGTAAATGGGAATTGTCATTCACAAATTATAAAAGCTCACACTGCTAAATAATGGATTCATTTAAACTTACTGTGTGAGTTCAAAACAGTTCTAGTTAAAATGTCAAATAAATAGTTTACAAATACTCACAAACAAATTTTATCATCTGTTTTTAAAAGCAAAACTTAGACTAGTGCTCACCACAGTACTGAAGAACAATAATGTCTGATGATTCTCAAGACTTAAGTTCAAGACGCAATACAAAATATCATTAATCTTGTCATGTCACAGGTAAATGAATAGACATGAGTGTTAATGGTACTGAATAAAAAAAAAAACTAGAAAGAGACCTATACAAAATGAGTCAAGTAATTGATTACTAAAAGAGTGAAATTTAGTTAAATGAGATATTGGTACACACACACACACACACACACACACACACACACACACATCAATCCTGATAAGCTTTCAAAAACAACTTAAAGTGATTCATAGGTGCAAATATACAATGTAAATCTATAAATGTTCTAAAAGAAAACATAAGGATATAAATGCGAGTTTTTATTTGCCAAAGATTTTTTGATTAACAATAAAATCAGAGGCTGTATCTATTAAAGAACGAAACTTAAAATTCATTAAAATAGAAAACAAAATATATGAGATATCCTGTTATGAAATAAAAAATGATACAAATTAGAAGAAAAATCTTTGCAAAACACAAACTCAAGAAACAATACAGCTGAAAATGCACACTTGATCTGAGTAGATCCCATAACAAGAGGAAATAGAGATGGCATATAACCATATGATGTTGTATATACATCTCCAGGGAAGAAGAAATTGAAAGAAGATACAATGAAACATTGATAGAATGTCAGTAGTCTAAAGTACTGGCCTAAGGATACAATCTGAAAGTGAGGATGGAGATTGGCAATGGAAACTTTCATTCATTACTCAGTGGGAAAGAAAATGGCAGAGTCCTTTATAGTTTATCAATTTGTTGCATTTTAAAGATTCTGCCCCATGCTTTCTGATATTTACATAGTTGAACTGAAAAACTATGCCAATTAAAAAGCTTCATGAAAATGTTTCTGCATTATACACAGTTGTCAAAACAATGAATAAATGTACCATCAACAAACTGAATGTTTTATATTTTCATAATGATAAATTATTTATTAATTAAAAAGAAAGTTATCAAACAACACAACAGCATAGAAGATCTTTAAATGTCCAGAGTGAATTAAAGGAGACAGTGTGAAAAGCTACATGACCTGTTAGGGAGACACTGGCTATTGCAAAAGTAGTAAAGGACTTAATAATCCTGAGGGTTTCAAAATGAGAGAGTGGTGTTGAGTAGATGGAGGCAGAGAAGACTAAGGGCTTTGGGTACGTACATTCTTCAGGATACTCTCATGGTGGACATAGACACAGGGATATGAATGAATGTAAACAAGGAACAAGTCACATTCCTCATACATGCTCTTCTAGAGTATTCAGTATGTTCATACTGACTACTTCTTTGCTAAAGCAGTCTTTCCTAAATACTCATTAAGTTAGAGCATAAAAATCTTTCAGAAAGTTCAGCTCTGTCATCTTTTATTTGAAATCTTCTAGAAATTTCCCACTGCATTTACAGTAAATTTTAATCAATAAATGAGACCTGGAAAAAAATTCTATGACTTGGTTCTTAACTACGTCTTTGCCTTGAGTCACCTTTACTGTGCATATCTTAAGCAAATTAAAAGATTATGGAGGACTTAAATAAGTCATGGCTTGCTTCACACGGTACCGTCATGAGTGATTCAATGTTTGTAATGCCCTCCCTACACTTACATCACATCTCCTGATCCTTATGCCTTTACTGAATCTGCTAAAATTATCTGTCTGCCTTACACTACCCTCATGAGCCCTGTTTGTCTAATTTCATAATAAATTCAGTAAAGTCACCGAAGAGTTTGCTGATACACAATTCACTTGTTGATTTATTGATACCTGTTTGAATCCTGGTGCTACTCACTTTCATTAATGTATCCTCTACACAAGAAGAATGTATGACACTCCATAGTAATTTAGTAATTTACCATAAATGGAGAACAAAATATTTGGATGAGAATATAAAAATAAATTGTGAAAACTCTCATGCCACTTTGTCATGTGTATTTCCTTTCCAATGATACCTGTTTACCCTTTACCTAATATGTTTTTTAACATCCTGACCAAAGCATACCTCCTTCCTCTCCTCCCAGTCCCTCCCCACAACTCTCCTCTTCCACCCCCATCCAACCCTCCTTTGTTTCTCTTGAGAAAAGGACAGACATTCCATGGATATCAACCAGCCACCACATAACAAGTTGCAGTAAGACTAGGCACCTCCTCTCCTATTAAGGCTAGGGGAGGCAATTCAGTAAGAGAAAAGGCTCCAAAAGGCATCCAACAGAGTCAGAGACATCTCCTGCTCCCACTATTAGGAGTCCCACAAGAAGACCAAACTACATAACTGTAAAATGCACAGAGACCCTAGGTCAGTCCCATACAGACTTCCTGGTTGGTGGTTCAGTTTATGTGAGCCCATATAAGCCCGGGTTAATTGATTTTGTAGGTTCTTCTTGACCTCTGTTGCACCTACAATCCTTTCTCCCCCTCTTCCTCAGGATTCCCCAGTCTCTGTTCAATGTAGGGTTGTGGATCTCTGTATCTATTTCAATCAGCTTCTGGGTGAAGCCTCTTTGATGACAACTGGGGTAGGTACCAATCTTTGAGTATTGCAGAATATCATTAGGAATCACTTCATTGCCTCCCCAGCTGTGTTTAGTTCTATCCTAGAACTGAGGGCTATCCAGTCTCTGGCACCTACCCTTCAGGCAGTGTCAATGATGCGCTCCTTCTCATGGCATGGGTCTTAAGCTGGATCAGTAATTGGCTAGCGAATACCACAATTCCTGTGCCACCTTTACCCCAGACCATTTTGTAGGTAGGAAAAATTGTAAGTCAAAGGTTTTGTGACTGGGTTGGTGTCCCAATCCCATTAGAAGTCTTTCCTGGTTACAGGAGATGGCTGGTTCAGGATCTATATTCTTCATTGCCAGGAGTCTTAGCTAGTGTGTAATCTTACCCTCATAGATTTCTGGGAGTTTCCATTGCCCTAGGTTTCTAGCTCGTCTCAGAGATGCCCCACATATTCCATTTGTCTCTCCCAGTATTCTCTCCTTCTGTGCTCTCCCTACCTTTTGTTTAATATGATAATTTCTATGTCATAAATTTAATAAAATGTTGGAAATTTCTTCATTTCAAATATTACCCAACTGCAATTCAATTCTAAATATAAAAACTACAGAGAGGGAATTCTCAGCAGCATTTAAAAACAATACAGGATGCATGATAAATGTTTGCTTCAGGCAACTCCTTAAATCTTATCAAGGAAGGTAACTCTTTAATGAAATAGTAGCACCTCAAACAAGTGTGAAGAGGCTTTGAGGCTACTTTGACTGAGCAATATTCTAATTATATTTTACACACCTGTACTCAAATTTGTGAGCCCTGAGAGAAAGCAAAGCTTATAGTAACTGGCAATATAGTATACTAGATAATTCTTATTTGCTAGAGTGATGATAAAGTCTAAAGTGTATAGACCAAGAAAACTCCTTAAAATTTATTTCAGGCACAAGTTTTGATAAGTGTATTAATGTTGTTGTTGTTCATTTATTTCCATGGATACTGATACTGTGCTGAGACCCATCTGTATAGTGTGAGATGAATGTTATGGGCTCAAAGATTCTTGGGAAACAGCCAAAAATTGCATGATACCAACATTCTGTGTGCAGGGACTCCAGATAACTGCTCCTGTGCAAAACATGGTATCTGCCACGTGCCACGGAGAGTACTTGTATGAACCAAGCTCTCTGGTTCTGTTTCAAAGTGACTCTTTCATGCATGACTTATTTCAAGAATTGAGCATACAGTTGTCATTACTCAGAAGTAATGTTTTAACCAAGTAATATACACAAATCTAAAGTTTAGCATCTAAAATCTATAATGAAAGCAATTAGGTGAAAAATTTAAAGAATTACTATTTACTATGTGGACATGAGCTATTCTGTTTTGTCTGAAAAATATTATTATTTCTGCTTTATCTCTGTGTTTAGATTCAACTCCTATTTTCTGGAGCAGATAGTATGATATTTCCTCTAGTTTTCTAGAAATACAAAATAAAATTTCTATATTTTGTATTCACATTTTTCACTTTAAGTAATACTATTTTAATCCCTAAATTTATGTTCAATAGAAAATATGAAGTCCTTTAAATTCTTAATGACATAAAGACTCCTTCTTTAGACAACTAGTATAGTGACTCAGATTGTGACAGCTTTCATATCAAAATTAGCACAGGTGTTCCCTTTGGCTTTCTTCATTTGTGTTCTTAGGACTTTATTAGGTCTTTCTCAAGGAGGATACTGTCCACAGTGATATGGGTCCTTTCACATCCATCATTAGTCAAGAAAGTGTCACACAGACATGCTTAGAGGCCACTATCATGGAGGCAATTCCCTGTTCAGATTCTTTCTTCAGAAGTAACTAGTTTGTGTCAAGTTAACAAAAACTAAGCAACAATGTTCTCTTGGCTTATTATTTCATATACTTTGCATTTCTTGGTTGTGATTCAAGGGCTTGCAAGATGATTCAACAAGCTAGGAAACAGCATTTCTCCATGGCCTCTGCTGAAATTCCTGCTTCCAGGCTGCTGCCTTGGCTTTCTTGATGTTAGACTAACTGTAACCTGTAAGAAAAATAAATAATTTCTTCCCAGAGTTGCTGTTTGGTTAGTATTGGTCAGTATTGATCAGTATATATCACAGCAACAGAGAATCAGACTAGTACAAACACATTCTCAATCTCAAAATATACCAAAAACAGAAACCAGTACTAAAATCTCTGAAATGTCAGGCAAATAATTCAGAAAAGAATACATTTGAAAAGAATCAGTTTCCACAAAAGAAGACTAAAATAATCAGATGAACAAATTAAGAAAAGCAATTTAGATAAGGCAGCTACCAAGTGGGGGGAAAAAGTGGCAATGTGCGAGAGAAATTTAAAACTATGGAGGGGGATATCAAGAAGGAAGTTGAAATTATAAAAAATTATAAAAAGAGCCAAACAAACAAATTTTAGACACAAACAGAACCAAAAAAAATCAAGTGATCAAATTAAAACAAACAAACAGACAGAAAGGTTAAATAATTGACAAAACAAGGAAGAGGAAAAATTTCAGGGCTGGAGAGAAAAGTCAGTCCAATAATTTATTTAGACATAGTTGAAGGAAAATAATGTAAATGGTTTATCTAAGAAGTCAGTGATACATTCAATAAACCAAACATACGAATGTAAGGTATAAGTAGAACCTACGATAAAGTAGGAAGTAATAGACAAATTTTTCAATGAAATTATATCGAAAGCATTCTCAAACTTGAAAAACAAATTGATATTCAAATCTTAAAGTTATAAGCTGATATTATACCATGATTGTAGAAAAAGAGACGGAACCAAGCTCAAACCTTGAAGCAAGGAAGAAACAAACCAAAAATCAGGAGAGGTGTTAATAAAATAGAAAGCACAGGAATAATAAATATAGTAAATCAAATAAATAATCAAACTAACACAGATAATGAGATAAAACCCACATGAAATCAATCTTAAACTTTAAAGGGGATATAAAGAACAGAGTGAAATCCAGAAGTACATTAGGGAATGCATTGAAAGATTGTATTTTAAAAGATGGAAGCCTAGAAGAAGTCAATAAATTTCTAAACTCATAAACGCGTATTGCCTATAAAAATTAAAACTAGAAGATATAATTTAAATATATACATGACAAAGAGTAAAATTGAAACTCTTTTTAAAAAGTCTTGCCCAAAGAAAACACTGCTGAAGATCCTACACCAATGTTTTTTTTTTAACTGTTTCACAACATAGAAGTTGAAGGAACAATATCAAACTCATCCTATGAATAGAGACTTATCAAGATAAGAACATTAGATAAAGACAGAAATGGAAGAAAATCACTAATCACTTTTTTTTTCTGTTTTTAATTATTTATTTATTTTTGTACACTTTTTATAACTTATGTTTAATTAATGTAATTTGCTTTAGGCTTATCAATGCAGAAACAAGTTTTAGAATATTAACTGAAATTTAAAAATAAATAAACATTTTGGTATTATGAGACTGACAGATAGTTTCACACACAAAAATGAAGGCAACATAGTTTACTGTAATTGAATGGTAAGGGGATAGAAGACAATTTGACGAGGAAGTAAAATCCCTATTACATTAAAATATTCTTTTTTTTAAATACTTTATTTTTTTTTCTTCAAGTTACACCTCAGTAACAAACCCCTCCCTATTCCCCCTTCCTATCCCGCCCTTCCACCCTCTTCCCCCCAGAAGTTTCCCCTTTCAGTCCAACAGATGTTTCCTTCTCTTATAACAGTATTATACAAAACAATAGATATAAATATGCCACATTTATGAGAGTAAATTGGCCCAGTATACCTTCCCAATGTCCAGTTTATACCTATTTGGCCCCTGACTTTAACATTCTACTATCTAACCAACTCCATGAGTTTAAAGGTATATATGTGACTCAACATTCATACTATCTTGCAACACACTTTTAAGAGTATCTTCTTAGATCTATAACACCCTCTTGATTCCTAAACAACTCAAAATTTAACTATGAGACTCTAGCTGTCTATTCTTCAACCACCTCAGAGACCTGAGAGGGATAAATATATTTGCTTATATAGGAAGTGCAGGGCCTGCAGCTTCCAATCACTTTTTCTGATGAACATAGATCCAAAATTCTCAAAAAATAATTGTAAACTAAATTTAAAAATATACTAAGAAGAAATTAACAATATACCATAGCTAGATTTCATGCCAGGAATTCAGAGTTGAGTCAACATACATGAATAAATGTAAAACACTATATAAATAAGCTTAAGAATAGAAAGGACAGCCTTTATTTTTGTTGAAAAGGCAATTGACAATGTTCAGCCAAATAAAGCTTTAAGGTGAAGCCTAAATTGCAGTGGAGAACCTAGAATGTTAAAGATGTCACAACCATAGAACATCTGCTGAGGAAAGCTGTGTTTATGGAGTAGAGGCTGTCAAAGACAGAGACTATGTGGACCATAGGCATAGCTTAAGGAGAGGAGCTATTCAAGTCATTTGGAGTCCTGATGCATCATATTTCCCAGATACCTGACATGGATCTTCAGGGTTCAGTGTTGCATCCCTGGATTTTGGTCTGGGGGTGGTATAGTGTTTTCTGGTTGTGACCTCATTACTCCAATTTTGACTGTGTATTTTGTTTTGTTGTGTGTTTGGAAGGATAGTTCTCTGTTAAAAGGGCCAAGAGCTAAAAATATCAGAAGAGACCTAGCAGTTAATCCTGATCAATTTTCAAAGACTATAGAAATTTTGAAGCTGCATTAAATATACTGTGAGATTGTCATGAATGAGGAGATAAGGATAGAAAGCTAAGTCTTAAAGTGGTATGTTTGCCTGTCAAATTGACAAGTAGATAGTTTGTGATCGTCAATAGTTATTTTCAGATTGACAGTCTAGAGCCTCTGTGCTTCTAAGTATCTAGTTCACTGACTGAGGTGTGTGTGTGGGGGGGACTGATGTCTCACATTATATAAAAAAGAAGGCTTACTGAACAGCAGTATCCGTCTCTCTCCTCATGACTGTGGATGCAATAGAAAAAGCCACCTCAAGCTCTTGTCACCATTACTTCTCTCCCCTTGACAGATTGTACCCTCAAACTGAGCCAAGAAAAATCTTTCCTTAAGTTGTTTTTTGTGAAACATGAAGTCACATTGATTAGAAGAATAACTAACATAATGTATTGATGTTTCTCCACAAGTACTTATGTGGTTTGTGTTTGTTTCTAAGTAATTCTACTTACAATATTATATTTTCCTATTATTATATTATTCTACTATAATATGATATAATATTATAAGGTTATAGTTGTAGATATGAATATTTTCTTCTCAAATGTAATAGTTTTGGGGTTTTTTGCTGTAAGACCTTGGGACTAATAATTATAAAATTCATGACCCTGCAATAATTTGTCTTCATGAGTAAACAAAACTAGGTGGTTTTCAATAATTGTATGCAGGCTATCTTTACCCTAGGGATCACTTTGTAAGCTCTAGCTTCTGATCATTTCCATATGTGTGTATACCATTTGAAGAATCTAATTAATATGGCTTTTAAAGAGCATGAATGTATAAATAACTCAAGAAATTAAACACCAATAAACCAAATAATCCATTGAAAAATGGAGCAAAACTGGGAAGTAACTGCAGAGGAATCTCTAATGGATGAGAAGCACTTAAAGAAATGCTCAACATCCTTAATCATAATTGTATAATTAATTATTTAAATTATTTACCAGTATTTATATTATATATATTTTTTCCTCTTTATTTTTTATTTCTTCAAGTTACATCTCAATCGCAGTCCTCTCCCTCCTCTTCCCTCCAGTCCCATCCTCCAGTCTGTCTTCCGTCTCAACCCACCCATCCCCATCCTTTTTTTTTTTTCTTAAGTTTAAGGTATATCTTTTCCCCCCATCAGCTTCCACTTTCAGTCCAACAAATGGCTCTTTCTCTTATAATAATAAATACAATACAAAACAACAGAGGTAATTAGTCCACAATTATGAGAGTTATATGGCTTAGCTTACATTCCCAATGTCCAGTTCATATGTATTTGGCACCTGACTTTAATGGTCTACTATTCAACCATCTCCATGAGTTTAAAGTTCTATATCTAACTCAGTTTTCATACTAACTTGCATCACAATTTTAAAAACATCTTCTTAGATCCAGAATGGACTCTTGATTCCTAAACAACTCAAAATTTAATTATGAGACTCTAGCTATCTATTCTTCAACCACCTCAGAGACCTGAGAGGGATAAACATATCTGATTATATAGGAAGTGCGGGGCCTGCAGCTTCCAAAACTAAGAAATGACATACCAGTGGCTGCCTGGACAGTTCCCATTTTCTCTCCATGCATTACAGCATCGATCTTCAGTTGTTTGGCCCCATTTCTCTGACAGACATTGAATGTATAGCAGGAATTATGAAGGACTTGCCTACCCTGTCTTGGCAGAGCTAGGTTGTCGACTTACCTGCTTCCAAGTTTTGTCTTTTTTGGACAGCATTCTGTCTACAGTTGGAGCAAGGGGTTTTTCCTGCCAAGAGATAGGCTTGCCACTAATTCAATCATCTCCCACTGGAGATTCTTCAATGCTCATCTCCTACTTGGAGTAGAATAGGGGGTGCTTTCAGAAGTTGACCTATCTCGATATCGATACTACAACCAACACACCAAAGGGAACATGGACATAGACTTTTTATTATTTATTTATTTTTTATTTTTTATTCTTTTTTATCTGTTTGTCTGCTTATTTGTTTGTTTGGTTTTTTGGTTCTCCCTCCCTGGCAATGAAACACTTTCCACTGGTGGTACTGCCTCGTAGACCCCCATTGCATGAGGAGGCTCTTGGCCCTCATATGACCTCTGAACTGGGGTGAGGGACTGTTATATAGGGACATTCCACTCCAGAGAAGTGGGATGGAAGGGTCAGGGGGTAAAGAAAAAAATGAAATGTGAAGTTTTGGCCTTTTGTTACTAATTGTCATAAACTGTTTAGGATAATTAAGAAATGCAAACTAATAGTCATGCAAGCCTGTCATTTTGTTTGGTAATATGACAGTCTACTATAGTTATTTTCTAAGATAATCAGAAATCAAGTTGCTAAGAGACAAGCAACATTAGCTTATCCTAATATAAGAGATAGATAGGGCCTCTTCAAAAACCTCAAGAGATCTGCAGAATATGGCATTCAAAGATGTTCTCTTAACTTTAGATTTTTTTAGATTATATTTAATGGGTCAGTTGTGTTAATCCTTAACTCGCATTATAAATAAACTCAGACACCTGATGGATTTTAAAAAGCCTTAGCCTGTTTGTTTGTTTGATTTTGGCTTTTTTTTTTTCCAGGTCGTGTTTGGTTCTATTCTATGTTTCTGGGCTATCCTGCCTCTGGATCCTGGCCCTCCAGGCAGTGTCAGGGCTGGGTGGCTACCTCTAGTGGTTTCAAGCTGAACAATGGCATGTAGAATGCAAATAGATCCATATCTACCACCTTGCACAAAACCTGTTTCTTTTTTTTTTCTTTTTTTTAATGTTTATTACTTCACGTTACATCTCCTTCACAGTCACCTCCCTCTACCCCTCCTGGCCCCACCCTTCCACTCTTTTCCCCTTCTTCCAGAACTCACACAAACAAAAAGTCAATGAAATGGTTCCAAATGGTATTCTGCTATACTCATAGACAGGAGCCTAGAGTAACCATCACCAGAAAGGCTAAATACAGCAACTTATGGAAACAGATGCAGAGACCCATAGCCAAAAGTTCACAGAGACAGAACCAACAATCAAAACATAACCGACCGATGTAGGCCCTCTGCACATATGTTACAGTTATGCAGCTTGGTCTTCTTGTGCAACTCCTAAGAGTGGGAGCAGGGTCTGTCTTTGACCCTTTTGCCTGCTTTTGGGACCCTTTTTTTTCCTAATGGATTGCTGTGTCCAGCTTTTATATGAGAGGATGTGCCTAGTCTTATTGCAAGTTGGTATACCATGTTTGATTGCTATTCTTGGGAAGCCTGCCTTTTATGAAGAGAAAAGATGCATAGTGAACGAGGAGTTGGGGAAGTTAGGGGGAAAGACTGGGAGGGGCGGAGGGACAGGAAACTGTAGACAGGATGTACTATGTGAAAGAACAATAAATTAATAATAATTTTAAAAAGAAAAAAGCTGTACAAATAAATTGTTTAACAGTATTTATATTATTTTTAATTGATTGGCAGTGTTAATCCTTAACCTGCCTATAACTACAATCTAATTATTAATAAGTATAAACTGTAAGATTAGTCAGAGCAGCCAGTGGGCCTGGGGGGATATCAGCTGACAGGCCTGGTCCACCTTAACCATTGGCCTGATTTAACCTGGAGAAAGAGCCCCAGGACCAAGGGTGGCCTACACCACCTGTAACCTAAACTCTGTTAACTAATATAAGTTGTTATATTAGGCCAGTAGAATTACCAGCAGCTTGGCGGGAGATTCGCCTGGGTTCAAGGGGAGACTGGGAGTCCGGAAGTCCAGGAATCTGGGAGTCCAACAGCCCTGGATTGCTTGGACTGAGGGCCTACCTATGAGCCACTGTGGTCCTTTCCCTAATGATTAAATACACCAAGACCTTTTAATGTTTGAACGCTTAACCCTTAACTGGGCAAATTCTCAATTAGCTACTCTAAGTTAACCCAGATCACCTAATCCAAAACCGCCATGTGCCTGTGATTACCTTCTAGAATTGGCAAACATGCCTATCTGCTTCCATGTCTCCTGGTGGAATGAACTAATCCTCTGTATAAAACGCAGGGTTCCTGTTCTAATCTCAGGAAGTCCCTCCTTCCTATACTCTTTCTGCCCAGCTAATTGGTCATCAGCAACTTTTATTAACCAATCAAGAGAATGCCTCAGTAGGGGCGGGAACCAGGTCTCAGCATTGAAATCAGCCTATCAGAAGCAATGTTATTAGCCTTAATGCCTGCCATTGTAAATGAATACATAGACACCATATGGATTTTACCAAGCCTTGGCCTGAATTGTGCAATCATAGCCCATCTATGCTTGCTCTTAATTCTGTTTCTCAAATATGACCCCATATATACATATGTCCCCTTGGACTATTATTCTCCATGCTATGCAGACCAATGTTCCAGTCCACATGGAATGATGTCCTTTTCTCTAACTCATAGCATGTGTCCTCCTTTCTGCTCCTCGCTTCTTCTTCCTATCAACCTCTCTGCTTCAGAAACCCGTGTACCTTAGTCCTGCATGTCTATGTTTTTGCCCAATCTCAGGCCTCAGCATTTATTCAACCAATCAGAGACAATGTAAGTAACAGACAAGAAGCAGGACCAATTAATTGACATTTAGAATGCATAACATCACCCCATCAAAAAGCCTTAGCCTGGATTGTATAGTCTTGGCCTATGTACTCAAGGTTATGATTCTATTCCCCAAACAAAACTCCATGATATTATTCTCCATGCTATGCTGATGTTCCAGGCCATGTGGAGATATGATTCTTCTATTTACCCATGGTGTGTGTTCTCTTTCCTCCAGCCTTACTACTTCTTTCCATCTATCTCCCTGCTTCAAAAACCCTGCACCTTAGTCCCACCTACCTCTCTCTTTGTCCAATCTCAGGCCTCAGAATTTATTCAACCAGTCAGAGACAATGATTAGCAAGCAAAGTAACAGACAGTAGGCAGGCCTCTGGGAGCACTTAATTAACATTTAGAATACCTAACAGATCACTGCATCACATAATGGAAAAGCAAATCAAAATGACTATGAGAGTCTATCTTACACCCATCAGAATGGCTAAGATACAAAACTCAAGTGACCGCACATGCTGGCATGATGTGGAGAAAGGGAAACATTTCATCCATTGCTGGTGAGAGTGCAAAGTTGTTCAACAACTTTGGAAATCAGTCTGGTGCTTTCTGAGAAAATTGGGACTAGTTCTAAGTCAAGACCCAGCTATACCACTCCTGAGCATATACCTAAAAGAGTCTTCACCAAACCACAAGGACATTGGCTCAACTATGTTCATAGAAGCTTTATTTGTAGTAGCTAGAAACTGGAAACAACTCAGATGCCCTTCAACCAAAGAATGGATAAACAAAACTGTGATACCTTTGCACAATGGCATACCATTCAGCTGTCAAAAATAAGGAAATCATGCAATTTGCAACCAAATTGATGAAACTAGAAAATCTTATCCTGAGTGAGCTTACCCAGACCTAGAAGGATATTCATAGTATGTGTTCACTTATAAGTGGATGTTAGCCATATAGTACAGGAAAACTATCCTACAACCCACAAATCCAAAGGAACAGAGACCTAGCATAACTATCCTATGAGAAATTCCACCCAGCAGCAGATCACCACAGATGCTGAGACACACAGTCAAACATTGGGTGAAGCTCTGGGAGTCTTATATGAGAGAGAGGAGAAATAGAGAGACCCAAAGGTGTCAAGATCACACATGAAGATCAACAGAACCAAGTAACCTGGCCCCCTGAGGCTTACAGAAACCAAACACTAACCAGGAAAAGAAAAAAGCTTAGACTTGCCCTAGACCCCCCTATATAAATACAGAGAATAAGCAACTTGGTCTTCATACAGATCGCTTAGCAAGTAGGGGGGTGAGGTGATCTCAGTCATGGACTTTGTTACCTCTTAGTTGGACACTTTACCCTAGTGGAGCTGCCATGTCAGGCTCCAGAGCAAGAGGAAGCTCTGTGCCCTCATGTAACTGATGAAATGATTAGGGGGTCTGATATGTGGGGCCCCCACACACAGGAGGAATAAAATAGCTGGGATGGGGGGGATGGATGGGTGGGACCAGAAGGGGAGGAGGAAGGTTCTGTGATGGAGATGTAACTTGATTTAATAAATGAATGTTAAAAAAAAGAACATCTCATTGGCCACCAAGAGATTTCCGAGCACATTGGTATTACATAGGCATATTTGTTTTATCATTCATCAGCCAATGGCCATTTGAGTTGTGTTAGCCGAATTGCTATCATGACTAATGCTACTAGGGCTATTCATGTAAAAAAATGTCTGTGCAACCCACATACCTATGGCCAACTAATTTTTGACAAAGAAGCCAAAACCACATAATGGAAGAAGGACAGCATCTTCAACAAATGGTGCTGGTCCAACTGGATGTCCACTTGCAAAAGAATGAAATTAGACCCATACTTATCACCTTATACAAAACTTACATCTAAGTGGATCAAAGACTTTAACATAAGGCCGGTCACACTAAATCTACTAGAAGAAAAAGTGGGAAAAACCCTCGAACTTATTGGCACAGGTGACAATTTCTCTAACAGAAAACCAACATCTCAGAACCTGAGACCAACAATCAATAAATGGGACCTCATGAAACTGAAAAGATTCTGTAAAGCAAAAGACACTGTCATTCGAACAAAACAACAGCCTACAGACTGGGAGAAAATCGTCACCAACCCCACATCTGACAGAGGGCTAATATCCAAAATCTTCAAAGAACTCAAGAAATTAAATGCCAAGAAACCAAATAATCCAATCAAAAATGGGGGATGGAGCTAAATAGAGAATTCACAAAGGAGGAATCCCTAATAGCTGAGAGACACTTGAAGAAATGCTCAATATCCTTAATCATCAGAGAAATGCATCTCAAGACAACTCTGAGATTCCATCTCACACCTGTCAGAATGGCTAAGATCAAAAGCTCAAATGACAGCACATGCTGGTGAGGGTGTGGAGAAAGGGGAACCCTCCTCCATTGCTGGTGGGAGTGCAGGCTTGTGCAACCACTATGAAGGTCAGTCTGGTGATATCTTAGAAAACTTGGAATAGCTTTGCCTCAGGACCCAGCCATACCACTTCTGGGTATACATCCAAATGTCTCCTCATGGAATCATGAGGAAGTTTCCTCATCTATGTTCATAGCAGCCTTATTTGTAATAGCTAGACACTGGTAACAACCCAGATGTCCCTCAACTGAAGAATGGATTAAAAAACTGTGGTACATCTACACAATGGAATATTACTCAGCTATCAGAAACAATGAAATTATGCAATTTGCAGCCAAATTGATGGAACTAGAAAAGCTCATCCTGAGTAAGCTAAGCCAAACTCAGAAGCATGCATATGGCATCTATTCACTTACAGTAGGATTTTAGCTATATAGTACAGGATATCTATACTACAACCAATGCACCAAAGGGAACATGGACATAGAATTTTTATTTTTTATTTGTTTGTTTTTTAGTTTTCTCTCCCTGGCAATGAGATACTTTTCACTGGTGGTACTGCCTTGTAGGCCCCCAGTGTATGAGGAGGCTCTTGGCCCAAATATGACTTCTGAACTGGGGTGAGGGACTGTTATGTAGGGATACTCCACTCCAGAGGATTGGGATGCATGGGTTAGGGGGTAGAGGGTGGGAGGGCAGGGCTGAGAAGGGGGGAAAGAGGACAATATGATGGAGATGTAACCTGAAGCAACAAATAAATAAATTTATTTATTAAAAAAAATGTCTGTGCAAACCCAGGCTTCTGATATCTCACTTAGAAACCTTGGAATGTGGCATAGAGTGACATTCCAAATCATTGGATCATTCTCTGTAAAGTCTCAACTCTTTCCAATCCCACACCAACTACTCTTGGGAGCTCCACTTTCTGCCCCTCCTGCCCACACTGATTACAGCTCTTGTTTGTATTTGTCTAGCAACTGTCTTTGACCATCTGCAATGCTGTTATACCGGGTTGGAGTCATAATCTAGACAGACATGATCCTAAGTGTGAACATCTTGAATGTTGAAATTCAGACTTAAAGTTTAGAATCTATAAAAACATCATCCCAAAGGCATGATATGTTTTGGGGGAGGGTAAACCTTATGTAATAGTCACTTGTTTAGTTAAAAGCACTTATTCTTCTGTAAATCTGTCTATGCTTTATATGCACCAACATAAGGGTTTATACTACTAAATTTTCCCATGTGTGTCACGTCTTTTTTATTTAAAGACACACAAGTCAATGCGTGTCAAGGGACTCAGGGATACTCATTGAGCCTTCAGTTAGCAAAAATAACATATATGATCAATGATACCATTGTGGAATTCTTCCAGCCATCTGAACTCATAATTGTTTTCATACCAGTCAATAGCTTTGCTGTATACTTGAGATGAATATTGCTGTAAAATATTTAAAACTCTTCAATTTCATTCAAATGTAGGAATTGGCAGCACCAATATCCTGACTTTGGCGGTTTTTAATGCTGTACCTCAACTATACATAAGCTATACAGCCACTTTTGTTATTTTGATTAATACATATATGAAAGGTAAGTAAATGATCTTCTTCAAAATGATCTTCACCACCCTAGAACTAATACTGCCATCCTTTCCAGAGGATGCTTTCCTGTTACCTAATTAGCCCCTTTCTACTTTCAAGACTTCTTTTTTTTTTTAATTCCACATATGAGAAAAATATGGTTAAACTCCATGTTGTATACATTTTCCTTATTCGTTCATAAGGAGTGGCTAATACTACAGCAATAATTAAGGGCATAGTCTTTTATCTTTTATCTTATAAATTTTAATTTTAACCATAACATTGTAATTTCATTTTGATAAGTTTTTAATTTTAAGATGGAATAGTTATTTAATTACTTCCCAGCTTGATCATAGAACCCTACCTTCTATTCTCCCATTCCACCGTTACATTCCCTCACCTGCTGCCACTGACTTATCTGAAGAGCTACTACAGGCTCTTTTTATTATTTGTTACCACTTGAAGTCAGAGCTTGAGTAACTTACTGGCCAGCTAATGGCTGGATAATTTACTTAAAGTTTTGAATGAAAACGTTCTGCATCCTTGTTGAGGGCTTCTCTTTGTGTTGTAGCATGTTTTTACTTCTCCACAATTCCTGACTTTGCCTTAGATTTTTACGTCCTGATTGTGTCAAATCTCAAGATCAGACATAGTGTATATGTTGAGTTCCCATCTTTTTCAGGGTCATATGTATAGACCTGCACATTCAGGTTGGTTTTCCAGGTTTCCAAGCACTAATTTGGAGATACTAAGCTCACATGAATACTCCCAGGACTTCCCTCTTAAGTTTTTGGAATAGAGTTTGTCTGTCTCAGTTAGGACTGTCAGCTCTTCAGACAGCTACAGCATTAAAATCTTGCTGGTAATTATATTCAACATACCTTCCTGGAATAGTCTTGTTATTTGTGGATAAGTATTTTCACATTATTGCAGGATTTTATTAACTTACAGGTTCTAAGAAAGTATTCTGGTAATTTTGGAAATGATCTGCCCCCTACATGAAAGGCTGGATGGTCAGAAGTCATTATTCAGATGTTATGAAAGTTTCTCCTTTTCCTTAAGTTTTACCACCTAGAGAGGGAAAAAGAAGAAGAAAGAAGGGATGGAAGATAAAGGAGTAAGATAGGGAATTGAAAAATGAAGGGTTGGGGGAATAAAAAAAAAGTAAGACTGTCTTCATTTCAATATAAGTACCCCATTATAGTCATTATTATGTATCATTGTTAACACAAGGTAAGCTCCTGATTCTCTTACAGGCTCTAGGAAAATATTTAATCATGCTCAGCAAGAAATATTAGCTTCCCTGCCCCTCACCTGCTGCAGCACTCAGGAGAGCAGGCCCTCCACCTCAGCTGGGCAGTACAGTAGAGCTGACCTTGGCTATGGGGTTTGTAGGTGAGTCAGCAGAGCCTGAGTGTCGTAGTGCCAACCCTCTTGTCTGCTTGCTGTGGCTTCTATGAGGGAGAGATCCCCTCCCCTCCTTTTTGCCCTTGCCACTAGCAGCAAGCAGAAGAGCTAACCCCAGTGGAGTAATAAAAGCAGGAGGACTGGTCATAACAGCAATAGAACCCTGCCCCTCACCTGGGCTGCACAGTAGAGCTGGTCCCGGAGGTGGAGGTTGTGGGTAAGCTGTCCCCATGGGTGTGAGTGGGACAGCCAGCAGGATGATCAATTCAGATACCTCTCAGGCCCTGATTCAAGGGTTTGAATTGACTCTCCTCAACATCTAACCCATTGATGAACTTCTGGATTGCATGAGGGAGCCAACCCTACAAATCTAAAACAACAGGATGTCCATAACACAGGGCAAAACCAGGTTATCTGAGAAGACTCCCAGTGAGGTTCCACTATCGATGGAGTGTCAAGCCAGCTGCCTCAAACCAGACCAATGAGTCCTTGCAATGAACATTTGCAAGCATAGAAGTGTGGGCAAAAGGAACTGTGGAACACACTATGACACACTTCACCTTCCATAACAAGACTTTTTTTTTCCTGTTGGGGAGGAGGCTGCAAGAGTGGAGGGTGGTTATGAGGGGAGGGGGAAATGAATGGGATTGGTGTGCATGATGTGAAATTCACAAAGTACCAATAAATTTTTTTAAAGATGGTAACTTAACCATATGTAATAATTTATATCAGAATATATTATTCTTCCACAAATCTGATTAAAACTAAGATTTGGCTTTTTTTAAGAAAAGAAGAAATATGAACTTATGTAATGCTGTATTAATTACTTTTTTGTTTGCTTATTAAAAGATACTTTATAAATTAGAGGTTTTAGAAGATAATGGAAGACATGCAGGCATCAACTTAGAGTTTCCAGGAAATGAACTCAGGAAAGTGGGATAATAGCTATTAGAAGAGATGGATGACAACCTAAAATTTTTAGTTCAGTAGCAAAGTATAATTGGGAAAATTCACAAAGAAAAACAGGTATAATATCTTGACTCTAAATTAGAAGGTTTGGAGTGTCTGACAAAATTCCATTCCCCTGTAGTATGAGAGAGTGACTTTAGGTATGCTTTGGACAGAAAGCCTTATAAAATCAGCACTGTACTCTTAGTAACAGAAATTTTAAAAAGGAGAGTAAAAACAAAAAGGAAAAGGGAGAAAGGAATACAAATTTATATTTGTGCAGCAGCTGCAGGAGAGACCCTGGCAATAACTCTCAATCTTCAGACAGCATCATTGAGAGACCATGTAAGTACCATTCCTGCTCTGTAAGTGACTGAGCAGCCCCAGACCTTCCATGACCTGAGCCCTCAGGAAAATTGGAACAAATCTTTCAGGTCTTTAACAGAAACATGGCCACCATATTACCCTACTTTCAGGGTTAGCACTAGGGATTCAGCTTTATAGCCTCAATACCAGTCTTGAAGAATGAAGTAAAGCCAAAACCAAATACAACCTTATCTCTTATAAACACTACAAACATTTACATTCGAAGAATGAAGGTGATTTTTGAAAGTACAATTGTCTTAGTCAATTTTCTATTGCTGTGACCAGATACCATGATCAAGGTAAAATATAAAAGACGTATATTGGGCTTATAGATTCAGACAGGGAGCCCATGGCTATCGTAGCAGGGAGCAGGGCAGTGAGCAGGCAAGGCAAAGCAATGGAGCAGTACCTGAGAACTTACATGTTGAGGAAACAACCATGAGGAGAGGGAGAGCTAACTGGGAATAGTGTGAGTTTTTGAAATCTCAAAGGCGTTCTCAGTGACAAACGCCTTCCAACAAGTCCAGCACTCCTAATCCTTACCAAACTGGGACCAAGCATTCAAATATATGGGCCAACGTACAGCATTCTCATTCAAACTACCACATTCCATTCTCTGGTCTCCATAGGCTTGTGGTTATATTGTAATGCATTTAATTCACTTTACATTAAAACCAACCATCATGGGCTAATAATCAAGGTCTAATTAAAAGAGGCTAACCTTCATGAGTTATGCTCTCTCTGGCTTCATTTACATAGACTCCTCAATGCAATTGCTTCTTTCCAGTAGCCAGGGCAGATAGAGAGCAGCAGGAGAGAAAGACTAGGAAGGTGGCTCATTGTGAGAGCTTTACAGGGATGGCTGGGGTAGTCTGAATGTTGGTCACTGCCACTGCTCCAGAGGATTAAGGCATGGGCAAATGGAGCAGATAAACGAGTCAGTCTAAAGTCATATCTAATCACCAACAATAAAGTGGCATTTCAGAACCTCAGACATTTATATTCTGAGAATTAAGAAAGATCACATGAGTAAATTTCTCATGAGTTCAAGCTACATACAATCACAAGGAAAAGTTTCACATTGCAAACACATGTTTTCTATACAGCATATAAAGGATTGTTTAAACATTTAATCACTTAATGGCAGCAAGAAATAATGAGTAATCTGAAGTAAACTCACTTCTATCAGCTATACTTGGGAAAAGCATGAAAACACATTCCAAGAACAATTCTGTTTTAAAGAAACAGATCACAAGACTGTCTTGTTTTCTTGAGGGTTCTCACAAGCTCTCAGAATTTTCCTGAAACAACTCCATTTTAGACCTTATTCAAACATCTACCACTATAATTATTTTTTTAATGCAGGATATCCAGAGTGGTTTTGATTTGAAATGTAGCAAATCTAATTGTCATTTGATGTATGTATATTCTATAAGCAAGAAATTTATAAGCATAATGATTAATATTAGAACAGTGAAAGTATTGTTTGTAATATTCTACCAACAAAAACAAGTATCCAAACTACGTCCAGTACTTTTGGTTGCATTATTATATTGATCACAAAAGTCTAGAGACTAGCTTACAAAGAGAACCATATCATTAGTATTTCTGGTATCTTGTAGAACATTTGTTCATATTTGCCTTTAATAGGAATACAAATGTTATGATGTGCTATGCAAAATTAATCTTACTATTTTATCAATTCATCAAATAGTCTAAAAATATGTGAATGACCATGAATGAAAGCAATAAATTGATCAGTGGCAAAAAAATTCTTAAGTCAATGCTGCTATGCAATTTATATTCACCAATATAAAATGTACTTAAACTGAGTGATCTATTTTATTCTAAAAAGAAATATCAGTTTGTATCACTCAGAATTGACAAATCTTAAGTTAAGAAACACAGTACCCTGATCTCTTTTTCTACTTGATTTGTCTGATGAACTTTATGACAGACTTACTAATTTTATATAATCAAATATTAACCTCTGAGATTCTTAGGCTTTTCTTCCTAAAGAAAGTATAATGGTAAAATATTCTTGAGTATCCAGATCATCAAGTATCTTATCTTATCGAATTACCAGTCTTTCCACAAACCAATTGGCTATATAGGGGTCTGTGTGACAATGTTTCTGTTTTTTATTACTTTGTGTAAGAACTCAAACTTTTGATGATAGGAGTAATTAAAAAAACCAAGCAAATAAAAGCAAATGATATAACGTTGTGTCAACTGTTTGTGATAGCAGTTATGGGTCTGTGGCAGTTTGTGAATATGCTCCACAGTTAAGTTGTTGCTTTGCTACAACTGCTTGGAAAATGGAGAAAATTTCTACTTCTTTTTGATTCTTGACAATCTTTAAAGCAAGCTGTCAGGGAATTATTGAATAGCATATGCTTTGCATCCATTCATTTACATTTAAGTAGAATGGTATTAGATCAGGACTGCTGACTCAGAGCAAGTACCTGCACTCAATAAGGAGTCATGTTCAACTCCCAACACCTACATCAGACAGCTCACAACTCTCTGTAAGTCTAGTTCCAGGATATCCTTTGTTCTCTTCTAGCCTATGTGGGAATCTGCACTCATATTTGTACACACACACACACACACACACACACACACACACACATTCACAGAAACAAATACTAAAATATTTATAAGAATGGTATTGGACAGAATGACTTCTGAAAATTATCACTTATGTTGATTTCTGTCTGTAGACATTATGTAGAAATGCTTATATTAGGAACTGTTGTTGAAAAATCTCCTTCTAACAACAGAACAGCAAAAATGATAACCTGATGAGCTCATGTCTGGATGCTTTGATACCCAACTTGTAATAGTTTAATTAAATGTTTCTCAAGTTTACTGTGGTGCAAAAGTGAAATATATTCAGTAGAATATGTGGTGGCAATGTTGACTGTTGCTCTGTTGGCAGGCTAGCAATGTGTGGCCTGACCATCTTCCTCTGATACTTCAAAGTGGTATCTCTCAGTCTGCTAGACATCCGTGAGTGGTAGTTACCAGTTCAAGAAATACCTCCTTGCATGCCAAGGCATACCTATATACATATTCAGATAAGGTGGGTACTTGTGTTCTTCATAGCAACCCATTTTAAGTGATCAGAATATGTCCAACATCACAATTTCAAGCCTAAATAACAACTGTATTTTTGTTCATAAGGTGATCACATTCTCTCATAAGTTTAATATCCACATAAAATATAAATAAGCAGTTTCCATTTTCTTATGGGCAAAAGAATATTTTCCTTTCAAATATATTTATTTTGCTAAGTGAAATAACTTGAACAACTCTCCTGCACTGTTACAATTTTGTTTAATCGTATTCATCATATTCCACAGTTCTGCATATTCCTCTAGAGTAACACTAAGGAAATGTGTATTAATCACTAAAGAGAACCAAAAAATAGCTTTCTCTCCAAAGTAATCAAAATAACATGAGAAACGATACCCTGAAGACCAGTTCCTAAGAAGTAACTAAAAATGAAATTTCATGCACTACAGGTTTGCTATATGACAATTGATTTTTATTTTTTTTTTAATACGTGAAACAGAAAGCAAAACTTCAAAGCAGGACTCTCAAAGTCTAAACTCACAACTTCCTCAATCCTTCCAAATAGAAAAAAAAAAGATGATGTTATACTGCATTTACTTAATACTTAGGCATTCTCCCCATAAAATATAGAACTTGAACATTTACTAAAATGCAAATTAATGGTTTTATCTTCAGCACAGAAAATCTAAGCAAACAGAGAGTGATTGGTTTATGAATCATCAGCTACAAACCAACCATATCAGTTGCATTTCTAGTCTACCTTTGAATTGCCAGCCCTCTGATCTATATACTTTTGTGTATCTAAGAAATTATATGCTAATCTAGTCTAATGTCCTGATATGTCACAGAAATGGATTCTATTTAATTTTTCCAATTGCTATTCTTCTTTGTGTTTCAACTGATCTATTTAGCAGTAGTGGTGTGAGATATCCTTATTGTCTTATTAAATATTTAAATGAAACTATTGCCCTTAGAACAGGTGCTCCATATTTTTACCATTCAGAAACAATAGAACAAGTCTGAAAGTACAGCAGTGCATCTTATTATACCTGCTAAACTGTATTTTTAAAAGTATCTTAATAAATGTAAGCTATATTTTTATATTATCAAATAGACAAACCTGCTTATATGTATAAAAAATTCTTTTAAATGTAGAATTCACAAACTTTTGCAAAGCTTATTAATGAAAAAAAAAACCAGGTAGTGAGCTACATAACACATTGAAGTAACAAAGTAAAAAGTGTATGTACATTCTGAGGACACTGAAATCAGATTACACAATCAAGAGGAAATATTCTGAAAAATCCAAGATATATAGAAATCTAACAACACATGACATAAGATTTTATTAGAAAATTGAAAATATTCAAATTAAATATGAATGAAATAAAAACTATTAAAATGATAAATGAATATGAAAGACAAAAAATTTAGAAAGGTCACTGTTAGGAAAGAGAACAGGAGTCCACACACGAGAGGCAGTGAAGAATCAATGAGAGTAATGGGGGATAAATATGATCAAAATACACATATAAATGTGGGAAAATATCATAATGAAACTCATCAATCTGTATAGTTACTCATGTTAACAAAAACCAGTTTCTCTCTAAAATCAAAAAATGAGATAACAGATCATTTTAATGAAGTGGAGAGACAGAATAAGACTCACATACAAAAAAATGTAAATATAATTTAGTAAAAAAGCGATAGTTTGGCAAATGACTTGACAGCAACTGGACTTCAAAATAAGAAATACACACATCCATAAATGTGTGAAATCTGAACATCTTTTCACAAATATTTTGCTGAGAGGGAATCATGGAACTAAGTGTAAGATACTCAGGTATGAAACTCCAAAAAGAGAGCAAAGGAGAAAAATCAAAATAATATTATATTTGATATATTCTTAGATACAACAAAAACATGATAAAGAAAAAACTTGTTAAGTTAGACTTCAATAAATAGAACAATTTTGTAAAAAGCATAATTAACATTACATACAGAGATAAAATATTTTCATGAAACATATCTGATAAATCACTAGTACTAAAAATAAAAACAAAATCTTATATTACAACAACATAAAATCTGAAACCCACTTGGAAGTGAAAAACTAGCTTAGTAAATGCTTTGCCAGTGATAATACAATGATGTCAATACACATGGAAAATAACCCTCAACATCAGTTGTGATTAATAAGGTTGAGCGCAATGATAAAAGGCCAACATTTGCACATGTTGGAATGTTCAAAACACAAAAATCTCCAGGAGCTGGCAAGGATGGGTACCACCAAGCTCTGTCCCTTGCTGTGATGATAATTCACAGTGCTGCAGGCCCTTTAGAAGACAACTGGATCTGAGCTAAGAGCTGTGCCCCAAGCTCCACTGAACTTCCCAGTCCCACTGGAGGTGACAAGGCCTCATTCACCAAGAATATCCAGCTCCACTTTCCTGACCTTGCACCACATCAGGTCTCCAGGCCTTGTACCACAGCATTTAGGTTATATGCCTCTTCTGTTCCCTGCACCAAGCTCCACTTTGCCCAACCCCCTGGGGCTCTCCCAGCTGCTCTGAGCTGGGGCTAGTTCCTCTAAGCACCATCTTCTGGACCTGCAGCATCTGGAATCCCCTGATGTTCATCCTCAATACCACTCAGGATCACTTAGGATCACTCAGGACCACCTAGGATCACCCAGGATCATTCAGAACCATTCACGATCATTCAAGACTACTCAGCACCATTCAAGTCCATTCAGGACCATTCTAGACTATCCACGACCATTCAAACAGTGCTTTTGACTGAAAGGTGCCATTTGAACCTGGGATTCCCAGAGAGTAGCCTGAGAAGAACACAACCACAGATCTGACTTCTAAACTGCAGGGGATCTACAGCTCTAGCCTCTAGTATATGGCCTATCCACCTCCACTGAGATCATTAGGAAGACCAGCTGGATGTCAGGAGCCAGCAGGCCAGGAATAACACATTCTACCCCAATCCCTGACCTGAGATTCTAGTTGGGACACAGAAGAAAAGGGTGAGTGGGGGTGACTCACTGAGAACCAACCTCCAACACAAGGCTCCACACAGCCTGTGGAGAGCGACAGAAGAAAAGGGTGAGTGGGGGTGACTCACTGAGAACCAACCTCCAACACAAGGCTCCACACAGCCTGTGGAGAGCGACAGGTCACCAAGATTATAAGGACTTCATATCAAGCTCCTTTTTTGGCACCAAGCCAAGTGGGGACCAGGAAAAAAGAGCTAAGGACAAGATGGAGAAAAGCCAGCAAAAGAACAGAACTGACAAAAGTCAGGGAAAATATGACGACAACAAAATTCAGCCATGTTAGCACAGCAAGCCCTGACAAACTCACCACAGCTGAAACACAAGAACATGATGGCAAATCAATACTTAGGAAAATGATAGAGACATTAATAGAAGAAAATAAATCCCTTAAAGAATTTAAAGAAATCAGAACTCAACAGCTGAAAGTAATGGAGAATTCAAGTAAAGACCTAGAAGGAAACTCAGTCAAACAAGAGAGGGAAAAAGACAAAGCTATTAAAGAATTTCAAGTAACAACAATCAAATTGGAGGCTGAAATGTATAAAACAGTTCAAGACCTGAAATTGGAAATGGAAGCAACAAAGAAAACACAAGCAGAGACAATCGTGGAGGTAGAAAACTAGGAAAGAGAACAGGAACTATAAACATGAGTATCACCAGTAGAATACAAGAGCTAGAAGAACAAATCCCAGGTGTGGAAGACTCAATTGAAGAAATCAGTACAACAACCAAAGAAAATGAGAAATCTAAAAAAGTCCTCAACCATAATCCAAGAAATCAAGGAGTCAATGAAAAGATGGAACCTAAGAATTGTATTCATAGATGAAAGAGAAGACTCCAGACTCCAAGGATCAGGAAACATCTTCAACAAAATCATAAGAAGAAAATTTCCCAAACCTAAAGGAAGAGATGACAGTAAACATCCAAGAGGCAACAGAACATAAAATAGATTGATCGGAAAAGAAATTCCACCCACCACATAATAATTGAAACTCCAAATATATGGAACAAAGAAAGAATATTGAAAGTTGTAAGAGCAAATGTCAAGTAACATGCAATGGCAGACCCATCAGAATTACACCTGACTTCTCCTCAGAAACTTCAAAAGCCAGAAGGGCCTGGCCAGATGTCCTACAAGCCCTAAGAGCCCATAGGTGTCAACCTAGACTACTGTACCCAGCAAAACTTTCAATCAGCATACATGGAGAAAACAAGATATTCCACAATAAAACCAAATTAAAACAATATGTATCCACAAATCCAGCTCTACAGATGATCCTAGAAGGAAAATTCCAACCCAGGGAAGGTAACTACAGCCAAGAAAACAGAGGAAACAAACAACTCCACCACAACTAAACCAAACGAAACACACAAACACACTACCACCACCTACATGAAAATAGCAGGAAATAGCAATCTATGGTCATTAATATTTCTCAACATCAATGGACTCAACTCACCAATGGAAAGACAAAGGCTTACAGAATGGATCTGTAAATAAGACCCATCATTTTCTACATACAAGAAACATACCTCAGCAGCAAAGATAGTCTTTACCTGAAAGTAAAGAGCTGGGAATAGGTTTTCCAAGCAAATGAACCCAGGAAGGAAATAGGAGTAGCCATCCTAACATCAAATAAAATAGATTTTCAACTGAAATTAATGAAATAAAGTAGAGGACACTACATTCTCATCAAAGGAAAAATCCATCAAGATGACATCTCAATACTGAATATCTATGCCCCAAATACAAGGGAACCCACATTTGTAAAAGAGATACTACTAACGCTCAAACCACACATTGATCCCCACACACTAATAGTGGGAGATTTCAACATCTTACTCATACCAATGGACAGGTCATTGAGACAGAAATCAATCAGAGCAATAATGAGGTTAACAGAGGTCCTGAACCAAATAGATACCTACAGAATGTTTCACCCACACACAAAATAACTTCTTTTCAGCACACCATAGAACCTTCTCCAAAATTGACCATAGAGTCAGTCACAAACCATTCCTCAACCAGCAGAAGAAAATTGAAATGACCCCCTGTATCTTATCAGATCACCATGGAATAAAACTGGACTTCAAGAACAACAGAAATAACAAAAAGCCTAAACATTCATGGAAACTAAAAAAAAAAAAAAAAAAAAAAAACTCTCTTCTCAATGACCAATGGGTCAAGGAATGAATAAAAAAGGAAATCAAAGATTCCTAAAATTCAATGAAAATGAAGAGAAAACATACCTAAACCTATGGGACACAATGAAAGCTGCTCTAAGGGGAAAATTGAGAGCACTAAGTACATTCAAAAAGAAAATGATGACAGCTCACATTCGAAACTTAACAGCAGAACTGTAAGAGTTAGAAAAAAAAAAAAAAAAAAGAAGCAAACACTCCAGAGAGGAGCAGATGACAGGAAATCATCTAACTCAGGGCTGAAATCAACAATGTAGAAACAAAAAGAACAAATTATCAACAAAACCAAGAGTTGGCTCTTCTAGAAAATAGATAAAGCCTTAGCCAAACTAACTAAAAGGGAGAGGGAAAAGACTCAAATCAATAAAATCAGAAATGAAAAGTAAGAAATAACAACAGATGTCTAGATAATCCAAACAATCATTAGGTCTCACTTCAAAAACCTGTATTCCACAAAATTTGAAACCCTAAGTGAAATGGAAAGTCTTCTAGAATTCTACCTACAAAGTTAAATCAAGACCAGGTTAACAAATTAAACAGTCCTATAACCCCTAAGAAAACAGAAGCAGTCATTAAAAGTTTTCCAACCAAAAAGAGCCCATGGCCAGATGGTTTCAGCACAGAATTGTACAAGGACTTCAAAGAAGAACTAATACCAATACTCTTCAAACCCTTCCACAAAAGAAATAAAAGGATCACTGCCAAACTCATTCTATGAGGCCACAGTTACCCTGATAGCTAAATCACACAAAGACCAAACAAAGAAAGAGAATTTCAGACCAGTTCCCTTCATGAAAATACTCAATAAAATACTTGCAAACCAAATCCAAGAAAACACATCAAAAGTATCATACACAAAATACTCAATAAAATACTTGCAAACCAAATCCAAGAAAACACATCGAAAGTATCATACACCATGATAAAGTAGGCTTCAACCCAGGAATGCAGGGATGGTTCAAAAATCCAATAACGTAATCCACCATATAAACAAGCTGAAAGAAGATGATCATCTTGCTAGATGCTGAACAAGGATTTGACAAAATCTAATACCCCTTCATGCTAAAAGTTTTGGAGACCTGACATACAAGTACCATACCTAGAAATAATAAAGGCAATATACAGCAAGCCAGTAGCCAAATCAAATTAAATAGAGAGGAACTGAAAGCATTTCCCCTAAAATCAAGGACAAGGCAAGGATACCCACTCTCCTCATATCTCTTTAACATAGTACTTGAAGTTCTAGCTAGAGCAATAAGACAACTAAAGGAGATGAAGGGGATACATATTGGAAAGGAAGAACTCAAAGTATCCTTATTTGAGGATGATATGATAGTATACATACGTGACTCCAAAAATTGCACCAGAGAACCCCTCCAGCTGATAAACTATCTCAGCAAGGTGGCTGGGTATGAAATTAATTCAAAAAATTGATACCCTTTCTTTACACAAAAGATAAATGGGCCAAGAAAGAAATTAGGGAAACAATACCCTTCACAATAGCCACACATAATATAAAATACCTGGGGATAATTCAAACCAAGCAAGTAAAAGATCTGTACAACAAGAACTTCAAGTTTTTGAGGAAAGAAATTGAAGAGGATATCAGAAGATGGAAAGCTCTTCAATGTTCATGGATAGGTAGGATCAACATAATAAAAATGGCCATCCTACCAAAAGCAATATACAGATTCAATGCAATTCCTATCAAAATACCACCTCAATTCTTTACAGACCTTGAACAATTCTCAACTTCATATGGAAAAACAAAAAACTCACAATAACTAAATCAATTCTGTACAATAAAAAAATATCTGGAGGTATCACCATCCCAGATTTCAAGCTATACTACAGAAAAATAGTAACAAAAACAGCATGGTACTGGTATAGAAGCAGAACAGTTGATCAATGAAATAGAATTGAAGACCCAGAAATAAACCTACACACCTGTGGTCATTTAATTTTCGACAAAGAAACCAAAACTGTACAATGGAAAAAGGAAAGTATCTTCAACAAATGATGCTGATCTAACTGGATGTCAACATGTAGAAGAATGACAATAGACCTGTATTCATCACCTTGCACAAAACTTAAGTCCAAATGGATCAAAGACCTTAACATAAAGCCAGACACACTAAATCTAATAAAAGAGAAAAATAGGGAAAAGCTTCAAACTCATTGTCACAAGTGATAGCTTCCTGAAAAGTACACCAACAGCTCAGGGTCTCAGACCAACAATAAATTAATGGGACCTTATGAAACTGAAAACATTCTGTAAGGCAAAGGACACTGTCATTACAACAAAATGGCAAGTTACAGATTTGAAATGATCTTTACCAACCCCACTTCAGACAGAGGTGCAATATCCATAATTTATAAAGAACTCAAGAAATTAACAATATGAAGCCAAATAATCCAATCAAAAAAATGGGAAACAGAGCTAAACTGAGAATTCACAAAAGAGGAATCTCTAATTGCAGTGAGACATTTGAAGAAATGCTCAAACATCCTTAGTCATCAGAGAAATGCAACTCAAGATGACTCTGAGATTCCATCTCACACCTGTTAGAATGGTGAGGTTGTGGAGAAAGCAGAACACCCCTCCATTGCTGGTGGGAGAGCAAACATGTAGAACCACTATGGAAATCAATCTAGTGATAACTTAGAAAACTGGGAATAGCTCTAGCTCAAGACCCAGCCATACCACTCCTGGGCATACATCGAGAAGATTCATCACCAAACCACAAGGACATCTCCTCAACTATGTTCATAGCAGCTTTATTTGTAAGAGCTAAAAACTGGAAAAAACACAGATGGACTTCAACTGAAAAAAATGGATAAAAAAAAAAAAAACCTGTGGTATATTTACACAATGGAATACTACTCAGCTATCAGAAAGAAGGAAATCATACAATTTGCAACCAATTGGATGGAACTAGGAAAGCTCATCCAGAGTGAGCTAACCCAGACCCAGAAAGATGCACATGGCATCGATTTACTTATAACTGGATTTTATCCATATAATACAGGATAACTATCCTACAACCAACAGACCGAAAGGAACAGGAACATGAACTTTGTTACTTGTTAGTGAGATACTTTGTCCTAGTGGACCTACCTTGTAGGCCCCCAGTGCAAGAGGAAGCTCTTAGACCTCTTATGACTGATAAGCTGAGCAGGGGCTGAGATGTGGGTACACTCGACTGCAGAGGGGTAGGATAGGTTGAAGAGTGGGTAGAGGGGGTGCAGGCTGAGTGTATAGGACCAAGAAGGGTGGAGGGAGGGACTGTGATAGAGATGTAACTTGAAGTAATAAATAAATGTAATAAAAAATCATAATGTGAGAACAAAAAGAAGAAGATACTGGGCTATATCCTAGCAAAAAAAATACATATATATTTATTTTGTTGTTTACCCAAAGGAACAGAAATCTGCCCATGCCAAAATCTACACATGAAAGTTAGTGCCCAACTTACTTAATTTGTGAAAATTTATAAGTTACTAAGATGTCATCCAGAAAGTGAAAATACAATCTGAGCCACACTCTTGCAGAGAAATGTGATTCAATTAGAAAAGGAAATGTCCTGTGAAACCACAAGAAGAGAAACAGGAAAATAGGAATATACTGCAGAATAGATGAATTAGCTTGAATGCTTAAAATAAACTGTACTATTTCAATGGGTTGACATTCTAGAAAAGACAGTGATACAAACTGACAGGATGATGTTATGCTTTTTAGATGTTAATTAATTGGTCCTGCTTGCTGTCTGTTACTTTGTTTTCTAATCATTGTCTCTGATTGGCTGAATAAAAGCTGAAGCCTGAGATTGGGCTAAGACAGAGATAGGCAGGACCAAGGCATGGGCTTCTGAAGCAGAGAGTTTCATAGAACAAGAAGCCTCCAAGATAAGCAGCTGGAGCAGGAAGGAGACATAAGCCATGGGATAGATGAAAGAAGATCATTCCAATACAAACTATAGACTTCCCAGCTACACTGCAGTGGTATGTCAAATAAGATAAATATGTTGCTGAGGAGGAGTTTTTCTATAAGCTTACTTACTACCACCACAACAGCTAGAATGGTCAGAACTCTAACAAGCAGCAAGAAGAGTAAGGGATATAGTCCTGCTGAAGAATCACACTTGAACCTCATGTGGCTAGAAAATGTTTTCTCCAGAAAGCTCTAGGGCAGGCACCCTGAGTGGCTTTAGCCCACAAGGCTACTGAAAGCTTGTCCTAGTTCTTCATTAGAGCTCTCAAAAAAAAGAGATACAAATGTTGTGACTCAAGATATTTATCACAAAAACCCAACTCATAGGTCAAACTTTGCTGGCTTTGGCTCCATATTGAGGTGTAACATGTGAACTCTGAGAGAGGTTGGCAGGGAGACAGGAATGGAGTCTCTCTTAGCTGGAGTGTCTGTCAGATGAAATCTTTGACATTACAAATCCCCTTTTCACACATATACCACTTCACCAACCCAGGTCCCCATATGTTGTGTGTAGTAAACTCTTTTTTTTTTTTTTTTTTTTTGGCTTTCAAAACTCATTGGACTCTGGAGATCTCCAAGATGGTGGGAGTAAAGGGGAGAATAAGGCAAAAGAGTTAATTGAACACTCAGGAATGGCCTTCAGCAGTAGAAGGCTCATTTAAACATACATGCATTCCTAGGTTCCATCTCCGGCATACAACAGGAATTCCATGGGAAAAATGAAAAGGACTGTGGCTTCAGAACCATGCTTTACTTGTTTCTACAGCTAGATCCAGAGCTTATGTGAATTTCCACAGCCCAGATTCAACTTGAGAAGCAGAGATTCCTGTTAAGACCTAAAGAATAGATTGTCATGTGCTAAACAAGCTGCTGCTGCCAGCTTGAAGGGAAACATAACCATGACAGGATAGGAGCTGGAACCAACATCTCCGCTGGGTCCTTGATATCTTCTCTTTCTACCCAGCATCTCCAAGCTTTTTTTTTTTTTTTTTTTAACTGAGTTAGAATGTTCTTTACCTCCCTGATGCCTGCATTTATTTCTGCCCAATTGTGCTCTGGGAATCATATTTTTATTTTCTCTTTGCAGTTACCCTGACATAAACAAGCTGAGAAAAAAAAAAGAACATTGCATATTGTCTAGATTCAGCAAATTATAATGTGACTTTCCTAATCCAGCCAATGTGACTGATAGCATTTTTAAGTGGAAAATTTACAGTGAGGGATTGTCAAGTTTGCCTACAAATTGCAAACATAAGGGAAGTTGGGCTAGCAGAATATTCAAGGTCATATTGGAGATTGAACCTCCAAGGGAATTATAAAACTATGTAATGTATAAAACAATGAAAACTTAGCTAATTTCCTTGATATGTGAGATATGAATTTCAACATTTGCTTCAATGTGTGTTCATTTGGTTTTTGTTTTTGAAAGTGGTGGATTTTACACAAACAAAATAAGATTAATGAGCTAAAACACAAAATTAATTAAGATTTAACCATATTTTACAAAAACCTATCAGTGTCACAGAGTATTAAAGTGTCCTGTCAGTAAGATCAAATAATTGAAGTGAGCTAACCTTTTATCATGGTCACTAAAAAGGAAAGAGAAGATAGAGTAAATGAATTGCTAATCTGATACAACTTCTCATATTTGTTCATAAAAAAGGAAGGATATAGAGGTTTCAAAGAAAATCAGGAAAATACCTTTATTAGTCTAACAGAGGGGTAGTTCATCAACAGAGGCTCCCCTAGACTATGTCCTTATCTCTTGAGATCTCTTCCATTTATGGTACCCTGAAAGGGACACCTAACATTTTAATGCACTGGATCTTGGTTTAAACAGAAACTACAGGATATAAAAGTGACTTTACTGGGGAACATATATCAGAATATGTATCTACTCAGTGAATAAACCAACAGGACGGAAAGTCTCCATATCTGTTACATATGTTGACTTGGAGTACACAATAAGAATCTTTTTCTTGCTGGGTAAAGCTTAAAAATCTGTTGTAGTCCCCCGAAGCACTACAAAATTTCTGCCAAATATAATCAATAAAGAAAGCACTTTCACAGAAAGCCAAAAGCAGTAGGAAAATAATAAGAAAAAAAAAACAAAACGAAAACCAACAACAACAAAAAGCCAGAGGAGTGGAGTATATTAGGTGTAGCAGAAAGCATTCATTCTTGCAGGTCAAAAGGAAAAGGCAGTCAATTGCTGGGCTCTGAAGTCTGCTTGGCCATGTTCTGAACACCAGTGGTCATTCCTTCATCTTAGCCCTCATGAGACTAAGAGGGAGCAAATTACCAATTCTGACTGCATACTGTGTTCGTGATGCTATTTTTCAACCTCAGACATCACTCCTGTAGCCTTCCTAGGGGGATTCTACAGAAGTCAGAGAGTACTGCTATTCTAGTGGCCAAGTGTGTCCTGGAAGATATCCACTGGTTGTGTCATGGAAGAGTCTATCCTGAAATCTTTAGGACTATTGTGGTTTGAATGAAAATGATCACCATTGGCTCATAGGGAGTAACACTATTAGGAGGTGTGTGTGTGTAGGTATGGTCTTGTTGGAGGAAGTGTGTCACAGGGACAGGTTTTGATGTTTCAGATGCTCAAGCAAGGCCTAATTGTGGCAGTATCTTCCTGCTGACTGCTGATAGATGTACCATGTCTGTTCACATGCTTCCATGCTTCATGTCATGATGAAAATGGACTAAATCTATGAACTGTAAGACAGAACCTAATTAAATGCTTTTATTTATAAGATTTGCTGTGGTCTTCATGTCTCTTCATGGCAATAGAAACTCTAAGACAGAAGTGGGTATCAGGAACTGGGGTATTGGTGGAAAGGCTGGGCTATGTTTTTATTTGGAGACATGTGGACTTTGGGACTTAGTACTAGAAAAGCAGCAGAGTGCTTTAAGTAGAATTTAATGGGCCATAATAAACAAAATAGAAACATGGAAGACAGCAGTGCTGAGGGTTTTGAACTGTGAGGGTCTGGATCAAGAAGTTTCAGAGAAGAACACTAGTAGGTGGCTTAGAGACTGTTTTTGTGATATTTTGCTGAAGGATGCAGCTGGTTTCTACCCTTGTCCAAAAAAATCTGCCTGAGGCTTAATTGAAGAATTATGGATTAGGTGTTTCACCTGAGGACATTTCAAAACAATCTAGCATTGACTATGTTGTGTGGCTATTAGTGGCCAGTCTTATGCAGATCTATAATGAAAAGAAGCAAGCTGAGCAAGGAAAATACAACATGGCCAGTTGGAGGAGAAAAGGGGCACAGGGAAGTTTAATGGCACTAAATCCTCTATTCAAGGAGATAAAAAGATTAAGAAAAGACTGATGCTAATGGAATAAAGGGAGTGATGACCTCAGGGCAATATTCCACTCAGCAAAGCTTCCAGCTTGTGAGAAGGAATTAAATAAAAGCTTAGTGCCAGTTGTGGTGCCACACGCCTTTAGTGACAGCACTATGGAGGCAGACAGATGCTAGATTTCAAGGCCACACTGATCTACAGAGTAAGTTCCAGGACAGACAAGCATAGGTGGTGAAGGAAATCAGAAAACTGGTGGAAATGTAACTGGAGAAGCAGGCTATGTTGCGGCAAACAGCAGAACTTGGCAGCTTCAGCCATATGGTTCTAACTTTAGAGCCAAGGATATAAGAGAGGGGTTATGGAATCTCCCACCACAGCTAAGGAGAGCTGCTAGGGCCAGGTGTATGTCATGGGTTTCCAAGAATGGAGGCCAAAGAGACCAATATGCAGTGATAGGAAGGTGAAACATGGATTGCCTTGGAGACCCCAAGATGTTAGAGATGTCAAAGTAGTGGGAAATCTTCTGAGGAAATCTCCTAACAGGAAGTGGAACCAGACCTCTAGAAAGAAGTATGTTGCAATCAACAAAACCAAATGGAGTTGGAGAGCTCATATCAGACATATAGATGCAGAGTTTGGAACTTTCCCAGCTTGTTTTCAGTCTTGTTCTGGCCCAGTGTTTCCTCATTATGCTCCCTTTTCTTCCTTTTGGAAAAATAATGTATATCCTGTGCCATTATATGTTGGAAGGATGCAATCTGCTCTTTTTTTTAATTTTGATTTTATAGGTGATTGAAATTAAGAACTTTCCATGAGTCTCAGAAGAAACTTTGGGCTTTTGACTTTTAAACAGAGTTGAGACTATTATAGACATGGGGACTTTTCAAGTAGGACTTGAATGCATTTGTGCCACAAGATTAGAAAAGATTGCTAGAGTTAGTTTGAGGGCAAGCAGAGCAATTCAGAGAAGCTGAGATAAGCCAGTTTGAATCAGTCAGCTTGGAGAGTTTTGGCAAAAGAGTTGAGTTGGACCAGCTAGTCAGAGTTCAGAAACAGATAGAAAGGGTGAGCTTATTCAGCAGTAAATTTCAGAGGTTGAAAACATTCTAGTCCTAGATTAAATTTTACAGAGATTAGAAGCTTCCAGGACTAGGCATAGGTTAGCAAATTGAGGCAGTAAGCCCGTAAAACAATAACCACACCAGGTGAATAAAAGCTACTTTTATTATATATAAATGTATATATTTTAATTAATATATTATATATATTAGATATGTTACAATCAATATTATATATTATTATATATAATAATTTTTATATAAAATACTTTTCAGTAGGCCATCTTTTGAAAAATATTTCAGTCAACCATTCAAACAAACTTTTGTCATATTTTGTAACCTTGCAAGCATCCATATCAATAAACCCAACTTGATCTTGTTTTATGTTCCTTCAACCAATATCCCATTCCATTAAAATCCATTTTCACACACATTTCCCATACTTCTGCTTGAATTAATTAGCAAAGTCATTAAGCTATTTAGTAGTGTGGTATACCTTCCTCATGGACTATAGTTGCTACCTCCTCTCCAGGAGCCTGTTTTGCCTTAAGTCCTAATGTAGCTCTAGAGGCTACTATTGATGACCCTAAGGGATATCAGTATTGTCTTGCCTATCATTTCCTACACAGAAAGTCTCTCTTTATTTAGCAGACAAGGAGAGATTAATTCTTCTCAGTAAAAGGTGAAAGGGACAATATTTCATGGGGGCTGAGGGTTTTAGTAGTTCTTATGCTGATGGTGGAGTGATTACTTCCTCAGGTGAAATAAACTCTTAAGAATCTGAGGTTAAAAGTTGTCAGTCCAAATATTCTTCTCCTACACATCCCCATTAAAAGTTATAGAATACCATTCCATACCAATTTATGACCTTAATTTAACGGCCAACAATCTCTGAGATTGAGACTTGAACTTTGGTAATTATAGGTGTCAGCAAATTTGAAAGCCTATTCTAGATACTTAAAAAATTCATCCTTTTAGTTATGTTGCTCTAAAACATAAGAGCATATATATGCTCATATGCACACACACACACACACACACACACACACACACACACGCACACTTATGAACAGAAGGTCCAAGAATCCAGTAGGTATTCAATCCAGGAACATGGATGTCTCATCTGGTCTTCAGAACATGGTGGAATCATGGTACTAAAACTTAATCCCAAAGAATTAGGTTTTAATGCCAGTAAGGAAACGGAATTGCTAGCAAAGGTAAAAGAAGTGGATAATAGAAAGAGGTTTTCTTCTTGTCCTTTGCACAGGCTTCCAGTGCAAAGTTTGGCCCAGATTAGAGATGGGTTTTCCTACTACAAAGAATCTGGATTAAAATGTGTCTTCCCTACAATCAATCAATGTCTGTCAGAGAAACGGGGCCAAACAGCTGAAGATTGATGCTGTAATGTATGGAGAGAAAATGGGAACTGTCCAGGCAGCCACTGGTATGTCATTTCCTAGTTTTGGAAGCTGCAGGCCCTGCACTTCCTATAAAATCAGATATATTTATCCCTCTCAGGTCTCTGAGGTGGTTGAAGAATAGATAGCTAGAGTTTCATAGTAAAATTTTGAGTTGTTTAGGAATCAAGAGAGTGTTCTGGATCTAAGAAGATATTTTTAAATCTGTGAGGCCAGTTAGTATGAAAGCTGGGTTAGATATAGAACTTTAAACTCATGGAGATAGTTAGATAGTAGAATGTTAAAGTCAGGTGCCAAATACATATGGACTGGACATTGGGAATGTATGCTAAGCCATATAACTCTCATAATTGTGGCCCATTTATTTCTGTTGTTTTGTATTGTATTTATTGTTATAACTAGAAGAACCATTATTTGGACTGAAAGGGAGAGCTGTTGGGAAAAAGAAATACCTTAAACTAAAAAAAAAGGGAGGGGAAGAGGATGGGAATTTTAGGGGGAGGAGGGTTGAAGGTGGGACTGGAGGGGGGAGTAGGGAGGGTATTGTGATTGAGATGTAACTTGAAGAAATAAAAAATAAATTATTTTAAAAAACGTGTCTTCCCTGTGACTCAGCAAAATGGCAGCAATAAGCTCAGATACGTTCTGATCATCAGGAAGACCAACTGGACCACCACAGAGAAATACTCCTGCTGAATGGCAGTTTGTGAGGTGCAAGCCTATCTGGGCTTGCCCAGCAAAGACAGGGACAATAAAGAACTCTGTACTGGACATATAGACACTGGAAGAACAGAGACACCAGACACGGGAGACTGAAGAGTTCCAACCACAGTGGAAGAGCCCGCTGATCAGATCTTTTCAGGACACCAGCTGGTGGCTTCAACCTCCAAACAGAGGTCCTCCTCAGCTTCCTGCATCCGTAACTTCAGTGCAGGCATTCTGACACCTAAAAGAAAACCAGCAGAGCCACTAAGGGCACTCAGTCTACATCCTCAGTCCAAAGCATCAAGATCCCTGGCCAGAGCAGCAAAGCAGTTCTGGACTATTGAGTGCTGTGAGCTGCACCGGACCACAGAGTTTCTGAGAAGAGGCACAGGTTGTTATTGAGACAGGCCCCCTGAGTGTAGCTTGGGGGGACCATAATCACAGTACTGACACCCTAGCTACAAGGAAACTGTTAGAAGCCCCAGTAACCCAGACATGCTGCTCTGGAACACAGCATTTCTGCTAGGGAAAAGGCAGCTGATATTCCCCCTGAGTCCAAATGCTGTTGCTGCCTTGTGAACTACATATCGGAACTTCATGCCAGTGCCCACTTTGGCTGGGCACTCAGTTTACAGCCTCAGTCTATAGCATCTAGATCTGGCTCCAGAGGAGTAAAGCCATTCTGGACCATTCCATGCTGCCCCAGTGAGTGGGTGGCACTTGACCACAGAGCTTCTGACTGAGAGACACAGATTGAAATTGAGATTCCCCTGAAAGCAACCTGGGAGGACCACAACCATGGTCCGCGATCACAATGGTGATGCTACAGGGAAACTGCCAGAAGCCAGGCCTTCTCAGGAAGGCTGAACAGGAACCCAGTGATTTTGTCGGGAAAAGGCAATTGAGCTTCCCCAAATCACCCTGAGAGCAGCTTGGGAGGTCCACAATCATGGTCCTGATGCATAATCCACAGGGGAACTGGACTTATACCTACAGTCTGTGGCCTGCCAACCCCCACCAATATCACTAAGAAAACCAGCTGGATCTCAGGAAGCTACAGGTGGGAATATTACATCCCACCCCAACCCCTGACCTGAGTACCCAATTGGGACAAAACAGGAAAGGGGTGAGCTCTGGGAGGCCCACTGAGAACCAGCCCCCAACACAAGGCCCTTCCAACCTGAAGAGAGCTACAATTCACTAAGATTATACAACCTCTATACCGAAGCTTCCATCTTGGCACCAAGTCCAGAAGGCACCAAGAATAAACAGCTAAGGACAACCAGATGGCTAAAGGCCAGGGAAAGAACAGAACTTGCAAAAGTCAGGGAAATATGACTGTAACAAAATTCAACTATGCTAGCACAGCAAGCCCTGACCATCCCTCCATAGATGAAACACATGAAAATGATGACAAATCTATACTTAGGAAAATGATAGAGGCCTTACAAGAAGAAAATAAATTCCTGAAAGAATTTAAAGAATCTATAATTTTATAAATGAAAGCAATGGAGAATTCCATTGAGACCTCCAAGCTAACTCAGTCAAATAAAAGAAAGAGAACAGGAACTTCAGACATAAGTATCACAAATGGGATAGAAGAGATGGAAGACTGAATCTCAGGCATGGAAGGCTCCATTGAATAAATTAGAACAACAACCAAAGAAAATGAGAAATCTAAAAAAATTCCTCACCCAAAATATCTAGGATCTCAAGGACTCAATGAAAAGATGGAACCTAAGAATTACAGGCATAGATGAAAGAGAAGACTCCTGACTCCAAAGTGCAGGAAACATTTTCAACAAAATCATAGAAGACAATCTTTCAAAACTAAAGAAAAGATGCCAGTAAAGTTCCAATTAGACCAGAAAAGAAATTCCTTTTGACACATAATAATTGAAACTCCAAATGTAAAGAACAAGAAAAGAATATTAAAAGCTGTCAGAGATCAATACCAATGTGGCCAAATATACTCTTAATTTTGTATCAATATACTAAGATCAGTACCGATGTAGTCCAATACAATCTTAATTTTGCATTAACATACAATGATCAATATCAGTTTAGCCTAATATAGTATTAATTTTGTATCAATATACAAAGGTATAAGGGCTTATTCAATAATCTGTCCTTTTTTCTTGATCTTTCCTATACTATGTCTATCTCCCATTTTTTCTCAAGTCTATTCACTCCTACATAGGAGAGAAAGAAGGATACAGAAAAGAAAAAGAGAGAAGTCCCTAGGTCTAACCTTCAAAACCCATTTAACAAGACCATTTAACAGCTTGTAGTCTCTTCCCCTAAATGACAAATTTTTCTGTTATCCATCGAATAACCAAAGGGAGGGAAACACCCTCCCCACCTTCTGGGCCTGGGACGTCACTCTCATAAATGACTTCCTGCTGATTTGGGACGTAGTAAACCTGTTTGGGGCCCAAATGGGGATTGAAAAATGCTTAAAAATGTTAATAGAATCATTTGATGTTCAGTCCTTTTGTGCTCAGCTATTTAGATGTCCTAAGAAGTTTGTAGACAGAAGCTGATCTTCAGGCCTTCACTGAAGTTCTGGCTGGAGCAGTCTGTGGAGGTGAATGATCTTAGTGATTTTGAGTTGTGGTTGTAGACTTTTGAGGAAACAGCTATTGAGGGAGTCTGCAAGGCTGGATTGTCTGGGCCGCTCGTCTTCTTCGGTGTCTGATCTGTTTTCTGCTGAGGTTTCCCTTGTCCAGGTGTCCCTGGATTCCTTGAATGGATGCTTTAAGTCTCCTGGAAAGATAGGAACAGAGCCCTACCCTAATCCTAACTCTGGGGCAATTACCTTTTTTTGGGGGGGAAGGGGTCAGGTAATATTTTTCCTGGAGCAAATTTGGTTTTTTGACAATATATAAAGTATTATCTTTCAATCTGGATTAAAGAAGAAATTATTTTGTTATTTTGGAGCTAAACAAACCTTTAGTGTATATATTTTGAGATCTCAAAGGACAATTTGTTTACATTGAGCATGCCTTTGGCCACATTGGTATTGATCTTTGTATATTGTTACAAAATTAAGGGTAACACTTCTTAAAGGTATTGTACCTAGTAATTCTTAAAAAGGAGATGTGAAGTTTTGGCCTTTTGCTGCCAACCTTCATAAACTGTTTAGGATAATTAAGAAATACAAACTAACAGTCATGCAAGCGTGTCATTTTGTTAGTTACTATGAAAGTCTATCACAGTTATTTTCTAAGCTACTGAGAAATCAAGTAAGAAACAGCAACATTTGCTTATCTAAACACAAGAGATAGATAGGGCATCTTCAAAAACACTAAGAGATCTGCAGAGTATGGCATTCAAAGATGTTTTCTTAAATTAAGATTTTTTTTGATATCGAGACATGCCAGCTCCTGATAGCATCCCCTATTCCACTCCAAGTAGAAGAGGAGCATCGAAGAATCTCCAGTGTGAGATGGTTGAATTAGTGGCAAGCCTATCTCTTGGCAAAAAAAAAAAAAAAAACCCAAAAACTCTTGCTTCAACTGTAGACAGACTGCTGTCCAAAAAGTACAAAACTTGGAAGCAGGTAAGTCGACAGCCTAGTTCTGCCAAGACAGGGTAGGCAAGTCCTTCATAATTCCTGCTCTACAATCAATGTCTGTCAGAGTAACGGGGCCAAACAGCTGAAGATTGATGCTGTAATGTATGGAGAGAAAATGGGAACTGTCGAGGCAGCCATGGGTATGTCATTTCTTAGTTTTGGAAGCTGTGGGCCCTGCACTTCCTATATAATCAGATATATTTATCCCTCTCAGGTCTCTGAGGTGGTTGAAGAATAGATAGCTAGAGTCTCATAGTTAAATTTTGAGTTGTTTAGGAATCAAGAGTCCATTCTGGATCTAAGAAGATGTTTTTAAAATTGTGATGCAAGTTAGTATGAAAGCTGAGTTACATAGAGAACTTTAAACTCATGGAGATAGTTAGATAGTAGAATGTTAAAGTCAGGTGCCAAATATATATGGACTGGACATTGAGAATGTGTGCTAAGCCATATAACTCTCAGAATTGTGGCCCGTTTATTTCTGTTGTTTTGTACTGTATTTATTGTTATAAGAGAAAGAACCATTTGTTGGGCTGAAAAAATAAGAATTATGCATTCTGGGGGAAGGGTGAGAGGGTGGGAGGGTGGGGCTGGGTGGGGTGGATGGAGAGGGCTGTGATGGAGATGTAAATGAAGTAATATATAAACATTAAAAAAAAAGCTCTCAGAGAAAAATTTCAAGTAGTGTATAATGGCAGACCCATCAGAATTACCTGACTTCTCCTCAAAAACTCTAAAAGTCAGATCAGCCTGGGGAGATGTCCTACAAACCCTAAGAGAACATAGGTGCCAGCCAAGACTACTATACCCAGCAAAACTTTCTATAAACATAGACAGAGAAAACAAGATAGTTCGTGATAAAACAAAATTTAAAGAGTATCTATCCACAAATCCCATTCTACAGAAGAACCTAGAAGGAAAATTCCAACTCAGAGAAGATAACTACATCCAAGGAAACACAGGACAAAACAAAAACAAAAAACAAAAGAGCTCCATTACAGCTAAGCCAAAAGAAACACACTACCACCACCTACATTAAAATAAAAGGAAATAACAACTTATGGTCATTTATATCTCTCAACATCAGTGAACTCAACTCCCCAGTAAAAAGACACAGGTTTACAGAATGGATTCATAAACAAGATTCATCATTTTGATGCATACAAGAAATGCACCTCACTAACAAAGATATACTCTACCTCAGGGTAAAGGGCTGTGAAAAAGTTCTTCAAGCCAACGGTTCCAGGAAGCAATCTGGAGTACCATTCTAATATTAAATAAATTATACTTTCAACCAAAATTATTAAAAAATGATAGGGAAGGACACAACATACTAGTCAAAGGAAATATCCATGAAGATGACATCTCAATATTGAATATCTATGCCCCAAATACAAGGGCACCCACATTTGTAAAATAAGCTCTTCTTAACCACACATTAATAGTGGGAGACTTCAACACCTCAATCACACCATGGACAGGTCATCGAGACAGAAACCAAACAGAGAAATAATGCAACTAACAGAGGTGATGAACCAAATGGACTTAATGGATATCTACAGAATGTTTCACCCAAACACAAAAGAATAAACCTTCTTCTCAGCACCTCATGGAACCTTCTCCAAAACTGACCATATAGTCAGACACAAAGTAAGCCTCATCAGATACAAGAAAATTGAAATAACCCCTTTTATCTTATCAGATGACCAAGGATTAAAGCTGAACTTCAATATCAACAAAAATAACAAAAATCCTACACATTCATGGAAACTGAACAACTCTCTACTTAATGACTACTGGGTCAGGGAAGAAATAAAGAAGGAAATCAAGGCTTCCTAAAATCCAACAAAAACAAAGAGACAACATAGCCAAACCTATGGGACACAATGAAAGCAGTGCTCCGAGGAAAGTTGATAGCATTAAGTGCCTTTAAAACGAAATTGTGACAGCTTATGTTAGTAACTTAACAGCAGAACTGGAAGTGTTAGAAAAAAAGAAGTGAACATTCCCAAGAGGAGCAGAAGGCAGGAAATCATCAAACTTAGGACTAAAATCAACAACTTAGAAACAAAAAGCACAATTCAAAGAATCAATGAAACCAAGAGTTGGTTCTTTGAAAAAAATCAACAAAATAGATAATCTCTTAGACAAACTAACTGAAAGGCAGAGGGAAAAACCCAAATCAACAAAATCAGAAATGGGAAGGTAGAAATAACAACAGACATTGAGGACATCGAAAGGATCTTTAGGTCTTACATGAAAAACCTGCACTCCACAAAATTTTTCTTCAAGTTACATCTCAATCACAATCTCTTCCCTACTTCCCCCTCCAGGCCCACCCTCACACCCTCTTCCCCCTCAGTCTCTCATCCTCCTCCCCTTTTTTAAGTTTAAGGTATATCATTTTCCTCCCAACAGCTCCCCCTTTCAGTTCAACAAATGGTTCTCTCTTATAACAATAAATACAATACAAAACAACAGAGATAAATAGGCCACAATTATGAGAGTTATATGGCTTAGCATACATTCCCAATGTCCAGTCCATATGTATTTGGCACCTGACTTTAACATTCTACTATCTAACTATCTCCATGAGTTTAAAGTTCTATATCCAACTCAGATTTCATCTTAACTTTCATCACAATTTTAAAAACATCTTCTTAGGTCCAGAACACCATCTTGATTCCTAAACAACTCAAGATTTAACTATGAAACTCTAGCTATCTATTCTGCAACCACCTCAGAGACCTGAGAGGGAAAAATATATCTGATTATATAGGAATTGCAGGGCCTGCAGCTTCTAAAACTAAGATATGACATACCAGTGGCTGCCTGGACAGTTCTCAATTTCTCTCCATACATTACAGCATCAATCTTCAGCCATTTGGCCCCGTTTCTCTGACAGACATTGATTGTAGAGCAGGAATTATGAAGGACTTGCCTACCCTGTCTTGGCAGAGCTAGGCTGTCGACTTAACTGCTTCCAAGTTTTGTCCTTTTTGTCCAGCATTCTGCCTACAGCTGAAGCAAGGGGTTTTTCTTGCCAAGAGATAGGCTTGCCACTAATTCAATCATCTACCAGTGGAGATTCTTCGATGTTCATCTTCTATTTGGAGTAGAATAGGGGGTACTGTCAGGAGCTGACATGTCTCAATATCAAAAAATCTAAAGTTAAGAAAACATCTTTGAATGCCATATTCTGCAGATCTCTTGAGGTTTTTGAAGACACCCTATCTATTTCTTATGTTTAGATAAGCAAATGTTGCTTGACTCTTAGCAACTTGATTTCTGAGACTGTCATAATATCTAACAAAATGACAAGCTTGCATGACTATAAGTTTGTATTTCTTAATTATCCTAAACAGTTTATGACAATTGGTAGCAAAAGGCTGAAACTTCACATTTCATTTATTTTTTACTCCCTAACCTCTGGAGTGGAGTGTCCCAATATAACAGTCTGTCGCCCTAGTTCAGAGGTTATATGAGGGCCAAAAGTCTCCTCATACACTGGGGGCCTACAAGGCAGTACCACCAGTGACAAGTGTCTCATTGCCAGGGAGAGAAAACTAAAAAACAAACAAACAAACAAACAAACAAATAAAAAATAAAAAGTCTATGCCCATGTTCCCATGGAGTGTTGGTTGTAGTATAGATATCTTGTACTATATAGCTAAAATCCGACTATAAGTGAATAGATGCCATGTGCATCCTTCTGAGTCTGGGTTAGCTGACTCAGGATGAGCTTCCCTAGTTCCATCCTTTTGGCTGCAAATTGCATAATTTCATTGTTTCCGATAGCTGAGTAATATTCCATTGTGTAGATGTACCACAGTTTTTTAACCCATTCTTTGGTTGAGGGACATCTGGGTTGTTTCCCGTTTCTAGCTATTACAAATAAGGCTGCTATGAACATAGATGAGGAAACTTCCTTATGATTCAGTGAGGAGTCATTTGGGTATATACCCAGAAGTGGTGTCCTGAGGCAAAGCTATTCCAAGTTTTCTAAGATATCACCATACTGACCTCCATAGTGTTTGCACAAGCCTGCACTCCCACGAGCAATGGAGGAGAGTTCCCCTTTCTCCACACCCTCACCAGCATGTGCTGTCATTTGAGCTTTTGATCTTAGCCATTCTGACAGGTGTGAGATGGAATCTCAGAGTCGTCTTGAGTTGCATTTCTCTGATGATTAAGGATGTTGAGCATTTCTTCAAATGTCTCTCAGGCATTAGGGATTCCTCCTTTGTGAATTCTCTATTTAGCTCCGTTCCCCATTTTTGATTGGATTATTTGGTTTCCTGGCATTTAATTTCTTGAGTTCTTTGTAGATTTTGGATATAAGCCCTCTGTCAGATGTGGGGTTGGTGAAGATTTTCTCCCAGTCTGTAGGCTGCCGTTCTGTTCAAATGAACGTGTCTTTTGACAACTAAAGGAGATCAAGGGGATACAAGTTGGAAACGAAGAAGTCAAATTATCCCTATTTGCAGATAGGGATATTTGCAGATATTATGATAGTATACATAAGCGACCCCAAAAATTCCACCAGAGAACTCTTACAGCTGATAAACACCTTCAGCAAAGTGTCTGGATACAAATTTAATTCAAAGAAATCAGAAGCCCTTCTTCATACAACAAACAAATGGGCTGAGAAAGAAATAAGGGAAACAACCCCCTTCACAATAACCACAAACAATATAAAATACCTGGGGCTAACTCTAACCCAGCAAGTAAAGGACCTGTACAATAAGAACTTCAAGCCCTTGAAGAAAGAAATGGAAGAGGCCTTTAGAAGATGGAAAGATCTCCCATGCTCATGGATAGGTAGGATGAACATAATAAAAATGGCTATTCTACCAAAAGCAATATATAGATTCAATGCAATTCCTATCAAAATACCATGGACAATTTTCTTGATAGATTCCACCTAACAAAGTTAAATCAAGATCAGGTTAACAGATTAATCAGTCCTATAACTCCTAAGGAAATAGAAGCAATTGTGAGAATCTGCAAACCAAAAAAAGCTCAGGGCAAGATTGTATTAGCACAGAATTCTACAAGACCTTCAAAGAAGAGCTACTATCAATAGTCTACAAACTTTTCCACAAAATAGAAACAGAAAGAACAATGCCAAACTCATTCTAAGAGGCCACAGTCACGCTGATACCTAAATCACACAAAGACCAAACAAAGAGAATTTCAGACTAATTTGCCTCATGAAAACAGGCACAAAAATACTTAATAAAATATTTGGAAACCGAATCCAAGAACGCATCAAAAGTATCATACACCATGATCAAGTAGGCTTTCACCAAAGAATGCAGGGCTGGTTCAACATATGAAAATTCATCAACATAATCCACCAGATAAACAAGCTGAAAGAAAAAAAAAAAACATTTGATCATCCCTCTAAATGCTGAGAAAGCAAAATCCAACACCCCTTCATGCTAAAAGTAGTGGAGAGAACAGGTATAGAAGAACCATACCTAGAAATAATAAAGGCAATATACAGCAAGCTAGTAGCCAACATCAAGTTATATGAAGAGAAACTTAATGCATTTCCCCTAAAATCAGGGACAAGGCATGGATGCCCACTCTCCTCATATCTCTTCAACATAGTACTTGAAGTTCTAGCTAGAGCAATAAGACAAATATAGGAGATCAAGTGGATACAAATTGCAAAGGAAGAAGTAAAATATCCCTATACACAGATGATATGATAGTATACATAAGTGACCCCAAAAATTCCACTAGAAAACTCTTATAGCTGATAAACACCTTCAGCAAGGTGGCTGGATACAAAATTCATTCAAATGGACCTTATGAAACTGAAAAGTTTTTGTAAGGCAAAGGACACTGTCATTAAAACAAAACAGCAACTTACAGTGAGCTCCCTAGAATGGTGGATTCTTGTTCCTAGAGACATTGTAAAGAAATGGCAGGAGAATGACCATCAGCACCCTCAGTACAGGAAGAGGGGGTCCTTGGAGAAAGTAGGCATAAATACATTTTTGATGGTGATATATGCTGAATATATGTTGAATAAGGCATAGAAATTTGTATAACCTTACTAGATTTTTATTATGGTTCAAAGTTAAGCTCTATGAACTTTGACATATATAAATTATTTTATCTATCTGTTCTCCTTTAGTATTTCTTCTTAATTCATTTACTTGTGTTATGCCTTCTCCATTGCCAAACTGCTTTGAGATATTCCAAATTTGCACTGTTTGGGGACTCCAATACCTGTGCTGTTCCACAATCATTTAATCACTCCCTGCCTCACAAGGAGTACTTTGGGTTTTGTTAGAATTTGTTGAATCTATATATGAATTTTGAGAAGAATTATAATGGATGGACATTTTTGTTTCTAGCCTGTAAAGATAAAGCTATCTACTTCCTGAAACTATCCATTGTTTCTCCCAATGTAGCTTTAAATTGTAAGAGGAAATTTTGTGTATATCAGTTTTCACTGCAAGTCTAAATACACTTTAAAAGTAGGTTTCTACTTCATTAATTTTCCAGTGACCTGAGACATTTACTTTTACACATTATTAAACCTTTTCTACTCACTGGAAGCATTTTGTAATACAAGGCATATCTTGTATGTGGCTATGGATCCTATTCATAGAGGTAGTCAGCTTTATGCTCTTAAAATATTTACATTTTTCCATTTTGTACAATTTTGGAGTTATTTTGTGGAAAAGAGGACTGGGTATGAAAAATCATGCTTATTCTTTAACTTAATGGGCAGACGTTTAGGTCTTCCAAATTGAATACTTCATTTTACTCTAAGTACATTTGGAAATTACCTTTCCAAATTAAGAAAATTTTCACATGACTGTTTTGATTTATTTATTTACTAGTTATTTCTGTCAAAAATGAATGTTCTATTTTTTCAATTTTTGTTCTGTACCTATTGAGGTATGCAAGTAACTTTACTTGTTTAGTCTGTTAATATGATAGTTGTAACTAATTGATTTTCAAATATTGATTCAGTGTTCTATTCTACATTACATAACATTTCATTGTAACACTATACTTTTAAGATACGCCTCATAACATTTGTTTGTAATGCGATCAGTCTATCATATTATTGTCAATTTCTGCATGAAAATATATGTAGTTCAGTGTTAAACTTCTTGACTTGAGCATTCAATTTATGCCAAAAAAATGTTCAAGGGACAACTGTGCTTACCACACCCCACAGAGGAAAAAAAATGTTACAAAATAAATAGTGTCAGTTTATTCTCAGCTCTGCGTTTGGTGAATATCCAGGTCTGTCAACTTCTCTTCTCTCCTCTTTTCTTCTCTACAATCCCTCTTCCATGCCAACCTTACTTTCTCTCCTACCCATCCTTGTTCCTCTTCTCTCTTCTCTCTCTCTCTCTCTCTCTCTCTCTCTCTCTCTCTCTCTCTGTGTGTGTGTGTGTGTGTGTGTGTGTGTGTGTGTGCTCCCACTCTTCCTTTCTGCTTCCCCCCTCCTGTCCTTTTACATAATGACTAGAACCTGAGGTCCTGGGCAGCAAGATGGTGAATATGTTATGGTTTAACTAAGGCACAATGCCTCAATAGAGCTGGGCAGATTTTCCCTCCCTCACCTCCTTTACTTTATCTTGTGGACATCTTCCAATGATTGTCCCAAAGCTAAGCTTATAATTAGTCAGCAAACAAAGCAAAAAAATGGTTTTCAGTTATGATATTGAACGAGATTTTTATTAAGCCAAAATTAAAATTCTAGTCATAATATATATATTATGCTTTAGGAAAATTTTAGAGAAATGAAAAGTACCAATGTAATTGTACAGGGTTCTTTCTTTGTCTACAGATGATTATGGCACTGCATTTTAACTTTCCTTTCCCAGTGAGGCCTTCGCAGGGAGTATTTTTCATAAACAGTCTTGAACCTAAGCAGGCCCTGTGCATGTTGCCACAGTCTCTGCAAGGTCATATGTACATCAGTCTCGTTTGCCTCGAGCACACCGTTTCCTTAGAGTCATCCATCAAATCTGGCTCTCACAATCTTACTATTCTTCTGCTTAAATAATGGAACAACAAATTGATGCAGAGCAACATTACGCTCTACGCAGAGATCAGTGTCTCCCTCAGCTACCGTCATGGAAACTGCAGTAGAGGAGAACTAACATCTAGATCCTATACAATCAAATACTATGTTGAAGAGATATAGAGAGAGTGGGCATCCTTGACTTGTCCCTGATTTTAGTGGACATGCTTCAAGCTTCTCTCCATTTAATTTGATGTTGGCTACTGGCTTGCTGCATATTGCCTTTATTATTTCTAGGTATGGTCCTTTATCCCTGTTGTCTCTAGGACTTTTAGAACGAAGGGGTGTTGGATTTTCTCAAATGCTTTTTCAGCATCTATGATCATGTGGTTTTCTTCTTTCAGCTCATTTATATGATACATTATGTTGAGCACAGGTGGCTTAGTCTAGCTTCTTGACACTACCAAGGCTCCAGGTTTCTCCTTAAAACCTCTGGTAGTATAACTTAAAATAGATGTTTTTCTTTCTCATGAGCTTAAACATATCTGATTTATAACAGTTTTCTAAAAACATTCTTGATCTTGACATGAAACTCTTCCTATTAAATATGAAGGAAGAAGAATAGCAATGATTTTTCCCCAAAAGAAGCTGACAGCTAGTCCATTAAGGTACTAGAGAGAGGTGGTGGTTGTGGGAGGAAGAATCACAAGAGAAAATGTGGGTACAGAGCAGAAGAACCTCTTGAGAGGGCTGCCTTTAGTGAAATCTCCTCAGCATTTGTCCTGAAGATTCTTGTGCTGACCCCCAGAGCAAAATAAAGATCAGATATTTTATAACCTTTTAAAACAGGTAGGAAGTTTTACATTTCATAATCTAATTCAGCAAGGCAAACATAACAAAAAAGAATAAAGAGCAGGTACTATTAACTGAGAACTGTGGTTATGAGAGTTCTATGCCAGAAACACAGACACATCTGCATCTTTCTGTAATTTCAGAATTTACTAAATGACAATAAATTCATAGTAGCAATAGTCTTGGTGACCTCAATTGGTCATGCAAGCTGCTTGCCTTGATATCTTGGTTTTATTCCGATATAGATTACTAATATTAACTTTCATATCACAAAATAAATATATCTATATGCATATATTTGATTTCAGCATAAACACAGGTTAAAGAAGCTGCAGCAAATTTCAAGAGATTTATTAAGAGAGCTGAGAAAGTTTCTATATTGATTAGATAAATAATCAGACCAGTACTGTTAGTCAGCTATTTTTGGAGTTATTGGAGTCCGAGTTCAGGATGAAGCTGCAGAGTTCATCTGTGACTTAAAAATTCAAACCAGGTTCACAGAAAGGAATAGGTCTGGATCAGAAAATACGTCAAGAGCAGGAATGAGGGGGCAATTCCATGTCAAGTTTGGTAAACCGGTGGATAGAGAGGCAGATGAGTAAGGTGAGTCAGCAACAGGGGACGAAGACAAATCAGGAAGTCTTCTTCTTTCAAGTACATGTCAGAGGTCAGGTAATAGGCTGATGTGGGACTATGTCGTCATAGAGATAGGTGCTCATCAGTTCACACAGTCTAAGCAAGACAGTTACATTTTTTCCTTGGTCTAATGTGTCCAATAAGCTCTTGGACCTGGGGTCCCTGACAGGATTTCTTTTAATACTCACATGACCCCACGATTTCAGTTCACTAAAATAAACTTTTAAGGTGGCTCCCTTTCTACTCTCCAAAATAAGTCATTTATCAGTCTTTGCTTGATGGATGGTGGCTGATAGATGGTAAAATTTGGGGATCCAATCCAGAGGTTGTATCATCCCTCTCCCTCTAAATGAAGTTATAAGTTGCTTATAAAATGGAGTCTTCTAGGTCCAGGTACAGTCTGAAAAAAACTCACTGTTTCATACAATATGGGCTAACTTAGAGTAAAGTGTAGCTTGATTTCAATAGTCAACTCAAAACTCAGACTACTTCCTAACTCTCAGTCTCAGGGACAAAGAGATTCAGGGAAGCGTAGCCTAAATGAGTCTGTAGGATCTGGACTAAATGTGCAGGCTAATGTCCTAACACTCTTATAATGTTTAAATTTGCAGTAACTATCTCCAAATCTGTTGTTCTTCTTTTCTGTGTCTTGTGTCTTTTAGTACACACACACACACACACACACACACACACACACACACACACAATTCACATACATATTAATTTTAATTTTGATGAAATAAATTATTTTCTCTATAGTTTAACTTATAGTTTTGAGAAGGTATAAAAATCTGTTGTTAAATCCAATGTCATAACGGTTTAAATAATATTTCCTATAAGAATCTCACAAGCTTCAGTTTTCATGCTTTTATCACTGGTCCACTCTTTAATAATCCTTAGAGATCTAGTTTGCTTGTCTTTTCCTGGAGTAGTTACATCCAAAAGCTTGGTATCCTGGTGGCTGTATCCTTCATTGAATGTCTATGAAAATTAGTCCCTCACAAAAGAAATCTAAAATTTGCTACATCTTTATCATATGTGAGTGAATGTTTTCAGAGTCATAGTTGGGTGGTAGAAAATTAAAAACAGAATTTGATTATCCTGAGGAGAAGCTTTGAAGTAGCCTGGAGGCAACTTTGAAGTTAAAATGTCAAGCCTTTGGCCTTGCACTGCCACTGCAATATAAATGAAACTAAATAGCGAGGCACACATGAAACCTTACTTGATGGTCTCACCTCATATACTTAATTATCATCTTCTTCTGAGGAGAGAAGAGTAGGGTGAATTCCTGTGAAATCTGAAGCCATTTGGAGAAGATAAGCACTATTACCCTGGGCTTTGTGCTATTCAAGAAAAAAGTCGGTGCTTCAAACCGACTACAGTTTCACTTTCAGTATTTATTTGTCCTTTCTCTCAGTTAACTTTTCCTTCTGAAATCATTTGTCTTCTCCTTGGCTTAGTATAACAAATAACACTAACTCTTACATAAACACATGCGTTTGAAGTTGACTGGCCTAACAATCTGGGATGCAGAAGAGAAATAGTAATAAATAGATGTGATTTGCATACGAGTTTGAATGAGGCAAGAGGGAAGGTTGTAAAACAGGAAGTTATCTTTGCAGTGACATGAGTTATGAATAATGTCCCCAGCTATCCAGGACAATATTCACATGAGAATGGTGTATTTCCTGGATTTTTAATCCCTGTGGTTCAGTTGTTCATTGTAGGGGCATTTTAATCCAGCAACGTGATTGCTCTGGAACGGGATCATATCTAAAGACCTTCTAGGTCTATGTGATCCAGCTGGAATGCAGACACTCCCTGCATTACATTATGATCTGGCTGGAATACAAACACACCCTTAGTACCCACTTTTAATCCCAAATATTGAAGGTTAGGTTATAGAAGGAGGAAGGCATGTTTGAAAGTGACTCCTAATTGGAGGGAAGACAAAATGATGAATCAGAAAAAGATTTGACAGAATGAGTAAGAAGTAGGATATGCCCATCTCTCATGGGAATAGGATAGGAAAGAGAGTTCATGGTGACTGTATAGTAGAGTTGGGAAATACAGTATAGTTGGGATCAGTTTGGTGCAGTCCAGTTGAGTGAGGTTGAGTTCAGTTGAGTTCTTGCAGTTCACTCAGTTTGTGCAGTTAGTGCAGTCAGTGTAGATCAGGTAGTATTGTTCAGAGACAGTTTTTCCAAGCAAAGCAATTCATTTAGAATCCCAGAGAAGTCACTTTGAGTCAGTCAGCTTGGAGAGGGGTTTGAGCCAGAACAGCTGAGTTGAACCAGCCAGTCAGAGTTCAGAAAGAGCTTGAAAGGGTAAGCTTATTCAGTAATAAGTCTTGGAAGCTAAAAACATTCTAGGCCTAGGTTAGCAGAAAGTTGAAGCCTTCAAGGTACAGGCTTTCAGAGAATTAGGTTGTATGGAGGTTAGAAGCTTCCAGGCCTAAGCCTAGGGATAACTAGATAGACATACTCTGGGATCAGCCCAAGCCATATACCAATAAAGCTTAAGTATGGCTCTCATCTCATCCCCTAATCTGAGGAAAAAAAAAACATTTCAGAAATACTTGTATGAACTTATAGAAAGTGTAAAACATGATACACATAGCTTATAAATATAAGTACTATATAACATGATGGCATTAATACCTGTAATTTAAATAATGCTCTACGTAAAATATCAATTTTCAGTGACTTTTCCTTAAGATTTGTTATACTCTCCCCTCATTGGAATAGCTCTCTGATAGTGATCTGCCTTAAAGCTTCTACTCAAATCCTTTCCATCTCATGTCTTAGAAGTTCCTACCTGATTCTTAGTTCAGATGTTTGTGATTATTCTTTTTTATGAATCTGAAATTCATTTAAAAGAAGGATTTATTGAGCACAGAGAAAGATTTGTTCATGATAGAAAGTTCAAAGGATTCATTTGTTCAATTATGCATTACCAATATAAATCTATTGAAGGATTTCTTTGAGTTTTGTTCTGTAATAACCAAATATAGGAAAGCCTTGAGTATTCATAAAGACATGAAAGAGCAGAACACAATGCCACAGACCTCCCCAGTTGTTCATTCCCGGACATAGATGTATGTGGTAAAAAAAACAGTCAATGACTCATTTCTGATTCATTATGTAAAGGCTTACTAGTGTTGATCTGCACCTCTCAAATAATATTGCCTGTTCAAAATACAGAAAATGATAAAAACAGGTAATTTAAAACTCACTCTGAACTTGAAATGACTATATTAAAAAGCCAAAACAACAACAAACACAGAACAAAACCAAAACACAAGCAAAAAACAGGTCTGATCAGTGTCACTGGTACTGTGTAAGCTGTTTAGATTCAGCTTCTGCTTGTTATCTCTCAGCTTAGCAGTATGTATTCTCTGTGTGGCTCTCACTGCTAGTTCCTGTGATATTTCTAGGCAGAAGAAAGTAATCGTCAACTGAAAAAGAATCATAGGGAGATAAATGAATAATCATAAACATAAATAATTCTGCAGGGACAAAGAGCAAAAATAAAAATAAAATCTCCATACTTTAACAATCACATCTGTCTATTTGCATCTTGACACCTAGTGACCTAGATGTCTTACACAGATTCTTAGAGTATAATGATCCACAGCAATTTAGGTAGAAATGTCCAATATTAAGACAACAAAACCTTATGCTGCAATATTTTTAAACTTTGCATAAAAATAGACCACAATAATAAAACCAACCATATTATCCTTAAACTACATGAAACCTACTTGCATTTTCATCAGTATGATGATCTTTCTATGTGGAAACTTTTAAGCTACTTCTTTGCAGCATATTTCAAAGAATTCTTTATCTGTTGTGTTTTTGATAAAGTCTTTTACTGACTATATCAACTGACCTTCTGTATCCCATTTGGTAATGCATATGTTCTTGGCCACGGCTGTTATATTGAGGACATAGGAAACAGTGATAAGAACTATATATGAGACATTAGGGAATGTAAATGAGAATAAGAGAGAAAAACACAATGGAAAGTGAGAATCTCAAAAAAGGGAGAAAATTTTAGATTTCATGACTTCTCTCAGCTTATTAGCAACCTCTGAGAAATCTAGACATAATAGATGAAAGTTTTTACAAATTACTTTAGAAGATTATGACTTTCAATGACTGCCTTCCATACCCTCAAGTTCTAACTCTTACAACAGGTGGGGAAATAAAGGTTACAATTTCTGAGATTTGCATCCTTGATAGAAATTCATTTTAGTGTTTTTCCTTTACAATATTTTATTTATAGTGTAGCATATAATACCTACATGAATAGAAGTACAGAAAAGTATCAACATATCTTCATATTCAATTCTAGCAATTTCATGATGTACTGTGAACATTCATGTATCTAGATGAAACTGAGATAACCTGGTAGTGGGATGGTTGTAAATAGTGAAAATAGCATACTAACACTAGCAATAAAAAATGTTTCAATGGGCTTTCTTTGTAATAGCCAGAAACTAAAAGCAGTCCAGTTGTCCCTCAACCAAGGAATGGATAAAGAAATTGTGGTATATCTACACAATAGAATACTACTAAGTTATCAGAAACAAGGATGTCATGAAATTTGCAGGCAAATGGATGGAACCAGAAAAGATCATCCTGAGTGAGCTAATACAGACCCCAAAAGACACACATGGTATTTACTCACTCATTAGCAGATATTAGCCAATATGTACAGAATAACCATCCTACAGTCCATATACCCAAAGAAACCAAGTTATAAGGAGGGCTCACGGGATGATGCTTTAATCCCTCTATGTAGGGGAGATAAAATAGATTATCAGAAGTGGATGGAGAGAGGGATCCAGACAAGAACTCAACATTACTGCCATCTGAGAAGCCTTATCTACCAGATGCAGAGACACACAGCCAAACATTAGGGAAAAATCAGGGAGTCTTGAGGAAAAGTTAGGGGAGATTTGAAGAAGCTGGAGGGATCAAGGATACCACAGGAAGACCCACATAGCCATTTAACTCAGACACAAGGAGGATCATAGAGACTGAACCATCAACCAAAGAACTTTCATGGACTGGTCCTAGGCCCACACATATGAAGCTGATGGGCTACTTGGTTCTCAAGTGGATCCCCTAACAATTGGAAAGGGGTCCATCTCAGACTTGGAGGAAGTTGCCTCCCTTTGGAGCTCATTTTCCTAGCAGGACTGCCTTATCTTGCCTCAGTGGAAGAGGAAGCACTTAGTCCTGATGCAATTTGATGTGCCAGATTGGGTTAGTACTAGGTTGGGGGAGAATCATGGGTGAAGTGAGTGGGAGGGTGGGACTTGGAGGAGAGGAGAGAGGGAGATGGTTATTGGAATATAAAATAAACAAATTAAGAAAAAAAGAAAGAAAAAGAAATAACCCCCCCCCAATGTTGCAAGAGTCAAGGAGAGGGAATGCCCAGCAGTTAAGAGCATTTTCTTCTCTTGTAGAAGATTGAAGTTGAGTTCCCAGTACCCACATGGTGGGTCACAAGAGTCTATAACTCTAGTTCTGGAGGATTCATCAGCCTCTTCTGGATTCCATGGGCTCCAGGAATATATTCAGTGCAAAAACATACATATAGGCAAAAGAGACATAAATAACAAAAATAAATAGATCTTTAAAAGATTTGTTGAGAACTCTGCCCAAGCAACTATAAAGAAAATAATCTTTTTATCCAATGTGTGTTTCAGGGTAGAAATTAAAATTTAAAAAAAGGCAAAATATTCTAGAACAATGTGACCACTGCAGTCATGAGAGGCCTCCTATCTCTTTTCTAAATCTGGAGTGTAGTAATACAACTTCCAAGAGTAACCATCAGCAGTCAGAAGAGAGGTTGGTGTAGTGACCTGCAGAACTCTTGGCTAAGTAGTCACAGCAATAAAACAATCAAAACCACATGGTGGTATTTAAATCTATGGTGATGGTGATGACATTGTTAATATTTCATACAAGGAAAAGGGGAAGTTCATGTGACTTACTTGGGATTCTGTTAAAATATATAAAGTTTGTAAGGGTACCTGAATGACAGGCTGTTTTGCAGCTTTCATGAGATTAAATCAACTCTCATATTTTGGGCTTTACAACTGATGCAGACATTTTTGAGTCACCGTGCTTCTTTAAACAACCCCTCACTCATAATCCTCTAAACTCAATCAACTTACTGGTTCACACATCTGGGTTCAGATGGATTCATTGATTTGGTCTATCATTGGTGCACAATCTTGAGTTAATATTTGTTCATGTTTTCCCAGGAAATATGCTTCAGAGAGCTGTTACATTCATTAGTATAAACAACTAGGAGGGTAAAAATTAAACAAAACGAAGTGCAAGTTTTGAATCATGTTTAGGTCATGAGTTTCCATGTGCAAAATCCTCAGCTATCTGAGAGCTGGTCTGTTACCAGACAGAGTAACCCTCTTTCATCTGTTTGAAACAGTGAGCAACTATTCTTAATCGCTTCCTTTTTTTTCTTGTACCAATGTTTTCTTCTTAACAAAAATAAACTCTGACAATGTACAAAAATACGGACATCCATTTTACTTCCTTTAAGCGTAAGGTTCATTTTTTGCTTTATCCAGTATGCAGAATAAACCAAACCATATTGGATAAAGCATGTTACTATAGCTTACCTTCACTTTTTTAAACATGCTGTGGATAGATCCAAATATACCTATAATGCTGTGCAGATCTAAAAAAATGTATTGGGGACAAATCCTTCTGGATTGTTCAGTTTAATATTCTTTACAATTTTATGATTATGTAAAATAACTTTGAAATTGTCCACAGGGTTTAGTCCTTGGCCTTTTGATGTCTTGACTTCTTCCACACCAAGTACAGAAACCTGGAGACCTTGACCTTCCATTGTTATTAGAAACTATTTGTTTCCTGTTATGACCACGTACTGTAGAACCATGATACCTGTTATTTTTAGCTCTGAAATCAGTTTGAGCTCTGGAAGTTGTAGCTGTACAATCTTCTTGGAAATGACCAAATTCACCACATTTAAAGCATTGAGTAAAACCCCTAGCAATGGCTTATCCTATGATATTAGCCTGATATTCTTGAGAACTAATATCTTGAGAACTAATTTTGTGGGTGGTTTGTTCAGAAATTTTAAAATTTCCTTTCAATTTCAATTTGTGGATCTACTCTAATATCTTCAGAGCCTACTGAACCTTTTTTTTTTTTTTTTTTTTTTTTTTTTTGCTTTGGCCCTATCTGTTCTGTTGATGGTCCTACAAATGACTATTGTGTAATGCTCTTTCTGGGGAGATGCTAGCAAAGGTCTTCTTGTCCCAGATATGAAAGTAATGACAGAGCAAGATATGGATACTACCAAAGACCAAAATTGTTGACATAATGAGTGTAATTGGTGTTACTTACAGGACTATGAGTGAAAGACTATATACAGGAATATGAATAAGAGGTTATATTCAGGAATGTGAGTGAGAGGTTATACAGAAACATAAAATAAAGATAGCTGCATCAGTAAAAACCTACCCCAACACCGGTGACCGCCCACAAAGCCTTGGAACCTTAAACATACTTCATAGCCTGAAGGAAGGTCATCAGCTTGGAATGGATCTTTTATGGTAGGTCAATTGATCTCAGCTTCTTCTAAGTAGTTGGGCTGGTTTCTCCTTCTTCCAGGCTGCTCAGCCTGAGCCTCTTCTAAGCACCTCAGTTTGAGAGTCCTCTCTCAGCTTGTCTTATTGGAGAGTATGTCTTAGCAGTGTTTACTTTTCATTTATTTTTGGCAAGGACAGGGCTTAGTAAATTTAGTCAGTTTCTGGGACTTCCTTAAGATATTTTGAGTTATTTACTCCCTGTTCTAACAATCTTTCCTGCAGGATGTAGTATTTTCCCTCTTCTTAGAGCAATGATTCTCAACTTTCCTAATACTGAAACCCTTTAACAAAGTTCCTCATGTTTGTGGTGACTCCAACCATAAAATTATTTTCATTGCTATTGCATAACTAATTTTGCTACTGGTAAGAATCATAAGGTAAGTATCTGATATACAGGATATCTGATATGTGACCCCTGTGAAAGGGTTGTTCAACACCCCTAAAAGGATCACAGCCCACAAGTTGAGAACCACTGTCTTAGAACATTCTGTTGCTTTACCTCCTTGTAAATGTCCAGTTCTAAAATATCCAGTATTTCACTTTCCTTTAAAAAGTTTTCATCTCAGTCTCAGAGGGAACTGCTACACAATTACCCAACTACTACATTTCTCATTTCTGTTACTTCACACTTACAGAATTTTCTTTTGACTATTTCTTAAAATGTGACTTCCATATTTCCATTACCTACCTGTTCTTGCAGATCACTGGAATATTTTCTATACCAATACATCAATGCACATTGATTATAATTTATAAGGTAAATTTTAATTCATAAAATTGATATATAAATTATTAATTCTATGTTCTTTTTTTAATCCTGATTCTATGATTTTTTTGAGACACAATCTTATTCTATACCCTGGGTTAAACTGAGACACCTTATGTACCCCAGGCTATCCATGAACCTATATCAGTTCTCTTGTCTACACTTCCAATGTACTAGAATTAAAAGAATGAACCTCCAGGCTTTAAAATTCCTTGTATTCTCACCAGGATAACACACTAGAGTTAGCCTTGGACTTTGGGAATATGGATGAACAGGCCCAAAGGCATGAACACAGGAGATCTGGCCCTGCCTCTTGTCTGCTGTGCAGTGGCAGGGATGAGAGAGAGAGATGACCTCCTCTCTCCTCCTTCCTCCTAGCCCTTGTCCCTCACCACCTATGGCGGAGGGTGAGCTGGCCTTGAGGTCAAAAGAGTAGGAAAACTGGCTCTATCCCTCATCAGGTGCAACGCTCGGAAGGGAGAGCAGGCCCTTTGCCTCAACTAGGCAACAGGGTTGAGCTGGCCATGGTTGCAGAGGTTGCAGGAGAGTCATCCCAGCCCCTAACCGCCTGCAGCACTTAGGAGAGCAGGCCCTAATCCTCACCTGGGCAACACAGTAGGGTTGCCCCCTGATGATGTGGATGATGGCATGGATGGATGAGCTAGCCCCAAGAGTGCGAGCTCAAGAGAGCTGGTTCTGTCCCTGGCTGGCTGTAGGCATTGGATGGGCCAGATGGGGCAGAGTTGGAGAGTTCTCCCAGGTGGTGTGGATATTTGAGAGCTGGCAAGTTGAGCAGGTCAGATATCTCTCAGGCCTAGATGGGTGAACTGCTGGAGTATGTGAAGGGGCTTGCAGATCCAAAACTACAGGATCTCCATGACACAGGGCAACAACAGGATATTTGAAAGAAATCCAAATGAGATTCCAGTATTGATAGTATGGCAGAAGTCAGAGGCTTACTACCCAACAAAAGACTCATTGTAATGAACAGTTGCAAGCAAAGAAGTGTCAAAATGTCAACAAAAGTGTGTACTATGAGACACATTGTGACAATTCCCTCAGTGAGATATTTTTTCTCTGTTTGGAGGGAGGTTGCAAAGATGGAGAGCAGGTGTGAGGGGAGGGGGAGATGAGTGGGATTGGGGTGAATAATGTAAAATTCACAAAGAACCAATAAAAAGTTTAAAAATTAAAGTAATAGTAAGAAATAGAAGATTATTTTATATTTTTTACAGATTTACAATTTGCAAATACTATTTTACTTTATTTATTAACTCTTCCATTTCTAATTATAGATTAAAATGAAATTATAGATGTGTTTATGCAATTAAATTTCAAAATCGAGACTGGTTTCTTGCACTACACTAGCTGCTTTCCTAGATGATACTCCCCTACTCACATAGCCAAACTGATGACATCATTTCTGTATTGTTGAGCAATGGGAAGTATTTTCATGAGTAAAATAAGCATAATGTATTCAGACCTGAAATTATCATTGTTTGTGTACATCTGATGAGTCTTTTCCTTTTTTTTTTTTTTTGCTACTGAGCAAAGAATAGTTACCTATTAGAAAGAAAATTCCTTGTGTAATCCCTCCAAAGTTTTATCATGATTGAATTTAGTTCTGATGCTTGATTTTTCTCTTTAGATGGTGGTTTCTCTTCAGCATGCTGTGTATGTTTATTTAAGATATGACTCCTAGGTAAAAATAACTGAGGGAGATACATTTTCAAACTGAGGGTTTATGTGCAGTTGTCTAGGAGCTGGGTTATATTTTAAGACTGATGCACTGTAGGTGGGACAATATTCATTATCCTATGTCTTCTCTCATGTTTGAGGCCTCTCTAAGAAATCCTTCTCAGAGATTCTCATATATCATGTACCCTTTCAGTTCAAGTACCTTATTTTATCAAAGCCTTCTTGGTGTGGTTAAGATATGGGGGTAAGGATATTCTATAACTGTACTGTTAAATCTTAGGCTCCTAGAGGCATATGTATCAGTTCTGGGAAATCTTAAAACACGTATTGGAGCAGAAGCTGAAAGTCACACATGTACTGTGTTACACAAAGAATTTTCCAAGTGACAGAATAAAGGTAGTGGACACAGATAGAAGGTTCAAATATAGACATATGCTGGCCAGGACAGAGGAAATATAGACACACAAGCACCCGCTGGGGCAGAGGAGCACTGCAGTGAACCAATGTGTGATGCAGAGATGGGAATTATGGAGTATATGGTGGAGAGGTAGAAGAGAAGGAGAAGCAGAGGGGATCATACACTGTGGAGGAAGGAGAACTGGAGACTTGATGGTGGTGAGGAACAGGCAGATATAAGGAGGGTGTGGTAAGGTGCTGGCCCAGGTTGCTGCCAAGGGTCACGTCTAAGTCCATGGTCCTGCTGCAACTAGGGTCCTTGTTGATGTCTTTGGCCAGAGTTACCACCAAAGGCCAAGACAATGTCCATGGTATGGGCTACCATGGAGACCATTTGAGAGCCTTGCTGCCAGGGCATGCTGACTTGAATGTTCTGTGCTACCACTAGAGGCCACAGGGATATCTTAGCACAGATGGCTGCTGAGGGCCATGTCTCGGCCCTTGGTCCTATAGCAGCTAGAGTTTGTGTTGATGCCCCATGCTTGTGCTACCACCAAAGGCCATGTAGATGTCCCTGATCTAGACTGTCACCTGAGAGACTGGGATGATTTAACCCGCCCCTCAACTAGGCAGAAAAGTAGAGCAACATTGATGGCTGGGATGTGGGTGAGTGTGGAAGAGCTGACCTGCATCTTATCTGCATTGGGTGTGGGCAAACTGGCTGAAGGCATAAGTAAGGGAGAGCTGGCCTTGTCCCTTCTCTGCCATGGGGTGCCATGGATGAGGGGGAGATGCCCTTTTGCACCTCACTGCCTAGAACAAGCAAGTGTGGTGGTCCCAGGTCATCAAATTGGTAGAGCAGGCCCAGCCCCCACTAGCTGCAGAACTCAGTAGAGCAGGCCTAACACTTCACCCAGGTGAGTGGCCATGGTGGCATGGGTGCAAGTGAGCTGGCCCAAAGGACATGAGAGCAGGAGAGTTGACCCTGCTCCTTGCTGGATGTGACATCGGATGAACTAGCTGGGGCAGTGAAGAGAGCTCACACAGGTGGTGAGGGCACAGGAGAGCTAGTGGGTAGACCAACTCAACTGCCTCCCATGCCTAGATCCAGGGCTTTGAGATGGCCTACTGCAAGATCCAGCCAATATATGATCTTCCACAGCATGTGAAAGGGCTAGTCCTTCAGTCTAAAATCTCAAAGATCTTCAAAACACAGGGCAGCCACAGGATATATGAGAGGAGTCCCCTTGAGGATCCACACACAATAGACAGTGTAGTAGAAGCCTGAGTCCTTAAATGAGCATTTGCAAGTAAAGAAGTGTGGACCAAAGGGTATACTGTGGGGCACATTGTGGCAACTACAGCCTCCATGACAAGTGTGGGGTCTTGAGGACCATAACATTCCTATTGGTCATGCAGCATAAGGTTGTGGACTATGCCCCCATGGTATTTGACAACTAGATTGAGATTAAGCAAGATCTTGGAACCAATCGAAGTTGGCAGGCAGGTGAGAATGTTTTCTCCCTGTTGTTTGCTAGCCCTAAGAACATGTAAACAACCTGAGCTCTGGCTACAGGGGAAAGATTCATGTAAACAAGGCTCTGTTATCTCTCCTTATGCTAAATAAGCATCAGAATTTGGCCAGTCCCAAAGCCTACTTCCAAAATCCCCTAATGTCTACAAGATATATATTCTTCCATGATTCACTGAATAAAGGTCACCATTTATTTTCACAAAAAGAAGACTGAGGGCTGTCTTTATTTCTGAAGAACTGTAGACCTGCTAATGCCTGCTCTGGCAGGCTCTGCTCTCATTGCTAGCCTCTGCCTGCCACCTCTGAAAGATGCAAGCCCTAGAGAAGCCACCATGTTCCACCAACTGGCAAGCATGTTTGGTGCCTTCTCTCCATACTGCCACTAGAACTAGGCTATTAGCTGCTTTGACAAACAGTCTGTACTGAAAGACCTGAAACACTTTATGACAGCAGGGTTTTTTCTCCGTCTATCCTTTTGAGCCATAGCACTTAGAGCTCCCCTGAAATGAGGAAATTGGGGTCTTGGGTTCCTGCTGAGGTGCACTCACTTCTGGCTGCCCTGTGAACTCTTCCATCCCTCATCCCGTAGGCTCTGACTGCACCATCCAGAATGGAGCTGGTACAACAGACAAGTTTTTTTTTTTCTTTTCTATCTTATTTTATTTTATTTGCAGGCAGGGGTTGCAAGGCCAGAGGGGGGGATAAAAAGGAATCAAATGAATGGGAAGATGACTGGGATTGGGGTACATGATATGAAATTTAAAATGAATCAATAATAAGTTTAAAAAGACAGTTTACATGTACTTATTTCATGTTTTCCTTCTTTTGCTTTAAAATTATAGAATTATTGAACAGTATACTAATTGTAATATACTATTATTTGTATGTGTAAAGATATGATTTCTATTTTAAGTTATATCCATATTACTTACAGCAATATGCATGGGCCCTAACAATTGAGTTTTCCTACTCAAATATAGAAATTACTTATAATTTTTACTTGAACTATATGAAAATGTAAAAAATTCAGCCAGTTCTTTTTTATATTCTCAGTGAAAATTTCTTTTTGATGCTTCAAGTGTGAAAGAAAGGAGAACTACAGATAGTCTTCTAAAAGGTTTTAAGCTGCTATAAACCTGAGTTTGCATAACCTGTCAAGATGACCATTTGTAGTGGCTTTCATTGAGGAATTTGTGGTTTTGAGATTGGACCATTTATCCACTATGGTTTTCTACTGTTTTGTTTTTATTTTATTGTAATATAGTAAACAGGTTTGCTACCACAAATATTCCTCAATACCTTTGCAGCATCTCTTCAGCCTTCTGGTCCAGCAAAGCTCACAGACTTAATTTTGCAGCAGGAAGTAAGAAGGACTTTACCATTCTGTCTCTGTAGAATCAGGCCATAAACTTACTTGCATTTAAGCTCTGGTACATCTTTGGACTGTATATAGTCTCTTGAGCAGGGGCATTTCAGCCCAGTAGGAGTTATCTCTTGATGGAGATTTTTTATGTTCATTGTGTCCTTCCAAGTCAAATGGGAGCTGACAGGAGGTGACTGTCTAAAGTCAAAGAATTTTAAAAGAATCTTTAAATGTCATTGTCTGTATGCCTGAGGGTATTGTCACTTCATTATAGGGTAACTTCATTTACCCTCCCCACAATGACTTCTACCCTAATGAATTTCTGTAAGACTTTTCCCAAGGTCGATAGTGTTAGTAATTCCCCTACACCATCCTCTCTATCTTTACACTCCATCCTTCATCCCACTTACCCCTTTATATCAACTGCATTTTATCTCCTGTCCCTTGATAATTTTTTTTTGTTTTATCTATGGCTTCTTGCTACGTATCTGACTTTTATATCAATTTAAACACAAATGTCTAAATATTCAAAGCTAGCGTTCACATATGAGAGAGAACATGTGACATCTGTATTTCTGGGTGTGGATTACTTCACTCATAATGTTTATTTCCAGCCCTATTCAACTAAAAATTTCAGATTTTCAATTTTTAACATATAAATAATATTTTATTATGCAAATGCATCACACTTTCATTATCTGTTTATAAACTGATGGATATCATGGCTAATTTCCATTTCTTTGATATTGTAACTAGAACAGCAATGAGCATGGAAGAGCAAATGTCTCTAGCAATGCTTAAGTGCCTGGGATGATGGGAGACATTTGTCACTGAAACCACGGTACATGTTATTTGTGTTTTAGGGATGGAACCCAGGCATCTGGAGTTTGTTTATTGCCAGTGTTTCTTGGTATGATACCTCATTTTATCTTTGTTTAATGGGTGTTTAGATCTCTGTTTGCTATTACCAAAATTTGTTAGACTCTGTATGAGTTACATGATGTGAGCATTCAGTTGTGGTGCAACACAGAGAATACTGACTAAATGTATAAAATAAGAAAACCAATTGGTATAATGAATAAAATATCATTCTTCTCCTGAAGTTATAAATAGTAATTATGTAAATTCCTAAATCATGATGAAAGTTGCTGCTGTTAAATAAAGCTGTTAGCTCAGGTGCATAAGGCTGCACCCTTTGAACATGCATCTCAGGAAGTTTCTCACTTCCTGCCTTCCTGGGAGTCATATCTAGACTTCAGGCTACAGGGAAATTACGTTTTGTTTCCTAGAAATTCCATCCTATTTTGGGTCCCATTCCTAAAACATGTTCTTTATTATTATATTATATTAATTATATTATATTATATTATTACTCCCATTATTATTGAGATTTTTATATATGTATAATTTACATTTTAATCACATCTACTCACTGCAAACTCTGTCCAAATCCTCCTGAAAATACCACATCCATCCATGTTCTCTTAATGTTGTATTTTTAATAATCCACTGAGTCCAAACTTAGAAACAATTTTGCATGGATTTGAAATTATCTTTTCGAATATACTCAGCCTACCAGGGGCTGTACCCCTAAAAAAGACAAACTCCCTTTTATCCAGAAGTCATCATCAAATACCAATAGCTTTCAGCCAGGGCTAGAACCTTAGAAGTCCTCTCTCACCATACTGGAATGTTGACTATTTTGATCTAGACCTGGGTTTATACAGTCAACCTTTTCTGTTGTGAGTTTGTGAGTGCAGCAGCCATATGCGCAAGACACAGTTTCAGAGAAGTCTTTCAAAACCTTTGGCTCTTATAACATTTCTAGCCCCTCTTATTCAATGTTCCCTGAGCTTTAGGGGCAATGTGGTATAGATGCTCCATTTACTGCTGCACACTTAACAAATGTTTATTCTAAGCACTTTGATGAGGTCTGAGTCTGTATTACCTGTCATCCACTTCAAAAGGTAGTTTCTCTGATGAGAAATGGGAATGGGTGTAATCAATGGCTCTAGAGATAAACATTGAGAAAGCAGTTTGAAACTACCTTCTGTATCAGGATTACTCATAGATTCTACATCTCTCTTGGTGTAAAAAAAGAGTACATGAGACTATGGCTTTGTATTATTATTAATATTACTTCATAATTTCAACAAAATACTAGTTAGGGTTTTCTCCTAGGCATATGGATGCCCCAGCCTAAACTTCTGGCTCATCTTTGTAATATGAAGCATGAGTGTCCTGTGGTGCAGGCCTTGAATCCTGTTAGAAGTCATTGGCTAATTCCATAATATTCATTCCAATATTTCACTAATGGGCATATCTTGTCAGGTAATTATTATAGCTGACAATGTTGACAGATAGAAAAGACTGCTGATTGCTTTTCTGCTGAAACAGTTCGACTGGGACCTTCTGGTGATATGAAAATAAATCATCAGGGAGTAAGAGACCGTATCAGCACCTATTTGTTTTCTATATATCCAATGATGAATGTTTGTTTTTAGTCACAGGGTCTTATCATCAAGGTCTGGTGGAAAGCCAAGAAAAATAAGCTGTACTGTTTAGGCAGTTTCTGGAGCTTCATAGCTTGAAGAGAGGTACCCCATTCCTGGTAATAGAATTTTTGTTTGACAACCTATATGTTATGGGACAAGCAGTAACTTCAGGCATCTATATTTATCCATCCATCCATCCATCCACCCACCATCTATCTATCTGTCTGTCTGTCTGTCTGTCCATCCGTCCATCTGTCCGTCCGTCCATTAGTCTGTCTGTCTGTCTCAGACATAATGTCTAACTACCTTAGAACTTTCCAAATAATCAAAGCAACTGGACAGCAAACTCCCACATGCTTAGAAGTAAGCATTGAACTGACCCCACACTTAAAAAGAAGTCAGGTGACTTTGGTTAAAGAAAGTGCTTCACAGAACTAGGCTGTCAAATTACTTGCTTCCAAGTTTTGTACTTTACAGACAGTATTCTATCTACAGTGGAGGCAAGGGATATTTCTTGCCCAGTGACAAGTTTGCCAGTAATGCAATGGAGATTCTTCGATGTTCATCCTCTACTTGGAGTAGGACAGGGGGTGCTATCAGGAGCTGACATGTCTCAATATCAAAAAATCTTAAGTTAAGAAAACTTCTTTGAATGCCAAATTCTACAGATCGCTTGAGGTTTTTGAAGATCACCTATCTATCTCCGTATATTTGGATAAATAAATGTTGCCTGTCTCTTAGCAACTTGATTTCCAGTTAACGTAGAAAACCTCTATCTTAAACTATGCTAGTACCTAACAAAATCACACATTTGAATGACTATTAGTTTGCATCTCTTAATTATCCTAAACATTTTGTGACAGTTGCTATCAAAAGGCCAAAACTTCATATTGCATTTTTGAGCATTACCAGTGGCAAGTCCTTCATAATCCCTGCTTTACAATTAATGTCTGTCAGAGATACTGGGCCCAGAGGATGAACATTGTGAATGTATGTTATAAATTATAATTTTCATAATTGTGGCCCAATTATTAAAAAAAAAACGTATTATGAGTTCTAGGAGAAGGGTGAGAGGGTGAGAGGGTGGGGCCGAGCGGGGTGGAGGGAGGGGTCTGTGATGGAGATGTAACTTGAAGTAATAAATAAACATTTAAAAAAACAAAGTGCTAATAGAATCATTTGATGTTCAGTCCTTTTGTGCTCAGCTATTTAGATGTCCTAAGAAGTTCATAGTTCAGAGCTTTACTGAAGATCTGGCTGGAGTAGTCTGTGGAGCTGAACGATCGTAGCGATTTTGAGTTGTTGTGGTTGTAGACTTTTGAGGAAACTGCTATTGAAGAAGTCTGCAAGGCTGGATCATCTGGGCCATTTCCATTCTTATTTGGGCCCCAAACAGGTTTACTACATCCCAAATCAGCAGGAAGTCATTTTAAGAGAACAACATCCCAACCCCAGAAGGTGGGGAGGGTGTTCCCCCCACTTTGGTTATTTGATAGATAATAGAAAATTTTGTTATTTAGGGGAAAAGACTACAAGCTGTTAAATGGTCTTGTTAAATGGGTTTTGGAGGTTAGACCCAGGGACTTCTCTCTTTTTCTTTTATGTATCCTCCTTTCTCTCCTATATAGGAGTGAACAGACTTGAGAAAAATGGGACATAGACATAGTATAGGAAAGATCAAGAAAAAAGGACAGATTATTGAATATGGCCTTATACCTTTGTATACTGATACAAAATTAATATTATATTTGGCTAAATTGGTATTGATCATTGTATATTAATGCAAAATTAAGATTGTATAGGGCTACATCGGTATTGATCTTTGTATATTGATACAAAATTACGATTATTTTTGGCCACAATGGTATTGACTCTTGTATATTGATGTAAAATGAAGATTGTATTGGGCTACATCAGTATTGATCTTTGTATATTGATACAAAATTAAGATTATATTTGGCCACATTGGTATTGATCTTTGTATATTGATACAAAATTAAGGGTAACGCTTCTTAAAGGTATTGTTCGTAGTAATACTTAAAAATGAAGTGTCAAGTTTTGACCTCTTGCTACCAACCGACATAAACTGTTTAGGATAATTAAGAAACGGAAACTAATAGTCATGAAAACATGTCATTTTGTTAGTTACTATGACAGTCTATCACAGTTATTTTCTAAGCTACTGAGAAATCAAGTTGCTAAGAGACAAGCAATATTTGCTTATCTAAATATAAGAGATAGATAGGGCATCTTCAAAAACCTCAAGAGATCTGCAGAATATGGCATTCAAAGATGTTTTCTTAACTTAAGATTTTTTGATATCAAGACATGTCAGCTCCTGACAGCACCCCCTATTCTACTCCAAGTAGAAGATGAGCATCGAAGAATCTCCAGTGGGAGAGATTGAATTGGTGGTAAGCCTTTCTCTTGGCAAGAAAAACCCCTTGCTTCAACTGTAGACAGAATGCTGTCCAAAAAGGACAAAACTTGGAAGCAGATAAGTCGACAGCCTAGCTCTGCCAAGACAGGGTAGGTAAGTCCTTCATAATTCCTGCTCTACAATCAATGTCTGTCAGAGAAACGGGGCCAAATGGCTGAAGATTGATGCTGTAATGTATGGAGAGAAAATGGGAACTGTCCAGGCAGCCACTGGTATGTCATTTCTTAGTTTTGGAAGCTGCAGGCCCTGCAATTCCTATATAATCAGATATATTTATCCCTCTCAGGTCTCTGAGGTGGTTGAAGAGTAGATAGCTAGAGTCTCATAGTTAAATTTTGAGTTGTTTAGGAATCAAGAGGGCGTTCTGGATCTAAGAAGATGTTTTTAAAATTATGAGGCAAGTTAGTATGAAAGCTGAGTTAGATATAGAACTTTAAACTCATGGAGATGGTTAGATAGTAGAATGTTAAAGTCAGGTACCAAATACATATGGACTGGACATTGGGAATGTATGCTAAGCCATATAACTCTTATAATTGTGGCCTATTTATTTCTGTTGTTTTGTATTTTATTTATAGTTATAAGAAAAAGAACCATTTTTTGGACTGAAAGGGAGAGCTGCTGGGGGGAAAAGAAATACCTTAAACTAAAAAAAAAAAAAAAAGAAGGGAAGAGGATGGGGGGTTGAGGGGGAGGAGGGTGGAAGGGTGGGACTGGAGGGGGGAGTAGGGAGGGGATTGTGATTGAGATGTAACTTGAAGAAATAAAAAATAAATCATTAAAAAAAAACCAAAGTGCTTTTAATTCATAACAATTTTGATGAATGTTATAAAGTCACTTTAGCGGTAACTCCAAGGAATCTTATTCACCCCAACCTTGTTTTTTACAGCTAGGAAGATGAAGAATACATGGGTGATCCCGACACAAAATTCTGTGTAACTTCTCCTCTCAAATTACATCTAATGCTGAAAACCATGATTGAAATATAATCCATGCTTATATTTTTAAATTGCCTTAAAATAAAAACGTAATTTAAAAGTGAAATATGAGTTTTTAACATTTTTAATATATTTTAGTTTAGGTATTCACTAAGAAATGGACAATATAAAGAAAATTATTAAGCTGTAAAATTTAGAATTGTTTTGGGGAATTCACATTTGAAATTAATATTCACAGAATTGAAAACAGTTCATATATATGTATTGTACATATATATCTATATGTATACACACACACACACACACACACACACACACACAACTAGGCACTTCTTGAGATACTAGATACTTCACTGAGACTGCTTCAACTGGAAGGAAGAATTGGTAAGGCAAAATTCTGAGGAAAATCAAATACTCACCATATTCAATTAGCTCACCAATAAACTTAAATAAAATAATTTGACTTTAAACAGCTTGCTAGCCCTTGTTCCAAAGAGAAAATCAAATAGAATTTTCTAATTTTGTTTTAATGGCATGGGTATTAGTTATTAATCATCCCTGTTGCATATGTTACACAATGGAGATTTTATATGGTAACAAGTGATGATATCAAAGCTGATAATTAAGTTTGAAAGGTGATGATTCAGAGAATACATATGTTTGAATTCAGAATTTGAGATGCAGTGTTAATCTCCACACATAATGAAAAATAATGAAGATAGATGAATTAAAATCACAGGTTAAATCATTCTACATTTAAATTATTTTTTACTCCATTTACAGGATTAAGAACTGATCTGGACCACTCTTACTGCCATTTTGGACTGGGAATGCATTGTGAATACAATATACTTTCTTAATGATATATCACTGGCCTAATGTTTTTGAGACAGGACAGAAAGACAGTGGAAATTATGGGTACATGGGAAGAGGGACAACTCCTCAGCAGTCTAATTGAAACCTCTTACCAGCTAAGGGTCAAGGACTATTTATATTTGACATAAAAATTGCTTACACAGAAGTAATATTCATTTAATATATTTCTATTTCATCATAAAACAGTATGGCTGAAGGTTGTGTGAGGCTGCAGTATGGTCTTACTGGTTCCAGGATACTGTCTAGAAACTTAAATAAGTCTAATGAGATATACAGTGATGACATCCTACTTTTTTGTGTGACTGTGAACATTAGTTTAACATCAATTGTAATCTCGTCAGATGAACCTCAGGGAATACCCTGTGATTGCAGTGAAATGTTTCAAGAACTAAAGCAAGATCATAACTTCAAACATTACCCAAATCCTATTTATCACCATTGTAAAGACCATAAAGAGTGATTACCGTGAGATGCCACCGCTCATTCCTTCTTGATTGTAACCATGACCTTATTGAGATCCTGGCTACTTCACTGTGACTGAATCAACTGGCAGGATGAGACAATTAGGTAAACCCAGGAAAAATATTTGCCAAACTCAATTAGTTCAAATATAAATCCTTTCACTTCTATATCTGCATGTCAAATTAAAAGGTAAGATTTTACTCAAATATTTTAATTAATGATGATTATCTACTTCTCAATTGGATATATACTTTAAATGTGATACTGTGTGTGTCCTTTTCTTTACTCAAAATTGTATTTCTCTCATTATTTAAAGTAGAACCCAACATTATATAAAATTTATATTTATCCTTCAGGTGTAATTATACCCTTATCTATTTTGTTCTTTCTTTTTTTAGTGCTAGTACTACTATGATTAAATACAGTACTTTAAAGAATTTAATTCAAATAAACATATCACTTTATTTTAGAAGTACACAAATTAGAAATCGTCGATTATAATCAAAAGGGGTCACATAATTTAAGTTAAAATAATCTCTTACTTATATTAACTTTTTGAAAAATTAGAGAAATACCATAAACCTCACTCTGACTATTATCATACATTTTCCCACAAAATAGCATCTCAGTATACAACACAGCATAAATACTTCCTATTTCTGATTGAATTCACTTTTCAATCCAATACTAAATTGGTTCTAAAGTCAGTTTATATCCTCATACATTTAACAGAACAATCTTTCTCACACACAGGGCACTTCCAAGCTTTATGCCCCAGTAAGGACATGCCTAATAACTGCCATTATTTGACTATAACAGTATTTTATGTACAACCCGAGCCAAACTCAGAGGTATGCAGCATTGTAGACCAAATATCAGTCCATTTAATCCAGATTCATGCAGAAAGCTATTTCTAGAGTTCATATCTCAGATGAGAATATTCTCTCTACTGATCATATGTTCAGTAACATGGACTGAATTGCCTTGGTGAACAGAGCATGTGTGCTTTTCTGAATGTACTGAGCCTCATTGGCCTACATGACTATTTGTGTTTGTTAATTTATGAAGTTAATACAATGGGATATCACTCTATAGACAACCTATTTTGCCAAACTGTAACAGTAAATTTTTATTTTTACTTATATATTTATTAATACTTAACAATTACCTATAAAATTCCTAAATCCTAAAACCAACACCCTAACTCTGAAACCTAATCTAAAACACCCTAATAGCTATAAAACAAACATGTAACACTAACCTAAAGTTTCTTAAAAGGATATTCTCTCAGATTAAATTTTGGCGTGGATCCGTATGGGTGGTTGATTTCCACCAAGTCTTTCAGTCTTATAGTCTGTGAGTCTTATTTGTCAGGTCTTAAGATCAGTTTATAAACTTTATCTATTTCAATCATTGAAGTAAGACGATCTTTTAATCAGTCAAGACTTGTCTCCGCAGTCCTAGGCCCAAATAATTCACGATTGGGAACCCCTCCAAACTGCCTCCAAATCTGCCACTTTTTCACTGTTTCTGCATTCTGGGCACTCTAGTTCTGGCTTAGGTACTCTAGAACTCCAAAGTCTGTGGCAGCTTTCCCAAATCCTACCACACCCCACCTTCTGATAATTTCATTCAGGATTTCAAAATCTTTATAATTTAAACACCTATATAACTCAAAAAAACCTTATCATTGTTCTGTCCTGTGAAAAATATGGCTGCTGAGAGCTCTCTGTCCCATGCTCATGTTTTGTGACTAGAACAGGCTAATGTGCAACATCCTTTCTTAGCCTCTCTTTAGTAACATTAGCATCTCCTCTAGTTTCACAAACTCATGAACGCACTCCTCATTTTCCCAATTCATAAACCACTTTCCTTTTTTACATTAGTCCTTCCAATTCTATTTTTAAAGGAGTAAATGTGCAGTTGATCTAACTACATTAGAATGAGAAGCTGAATTAGACATGAAAAGGAGATGAGCCACAGAATCTATGCCACCAAAGGCTGCGTTTCACAGAACAATCCCGTTGCCATCCACATATCTATTAGTGTCACTGTGCAATTATTCTTTTTCAAATGTTTTAGAGGGATACATATCATGAAATGTTACAATTTTATAATAAATACAAGGTAATTCTTAATAAACTACATGAAAGTCATACATTAATATGGTCACTATACAATAAAAGTAATTTTATATAGCAAGTAAGTGTACTAGATTTTCCATTACACATACACACACACACACACACACACACACACACACGATATGTTAGTTAGAGTCATAGTGATAATACTATGAACAACAATAATTTGGGGAAGAAAGAGTTTATTTCAACGTATCATTTCATGTCATAATCCATCATTAAAAAATTCAGGGCAGGAACTCAAGGTAGGAATCCAGAGGCAGAAACTGAAGCGGAGGCCATGGAGGAACAATGCTTACTGACTTACTCCCCATGCCTTGCTCATCCTTCTTTATTGTACAATCTGGGACAATTTGCCCAAGGATGGCACTGCCCACAAAGAGCTGGACATTTTCATATCAGTCATCAACCAAGGAAAAAGACTCTTCAGACTTGCATGCAAGCCAATCTGGTGGTTGCATTTCTCTTAAATTAAGGTTCTCTCTTCCAAAATGACTCAAACTTGTGTCAAATTGATGTAACATTAGCTACCACAATATGTGTTTTCATGTATGTGTGCACATAGAGGGTGAACAGTATGTGTGTGGAGGTTAGAGGCTGACATTAGTATATTTATTCCTCGATCTTCCTTCATCATAATTTTTGAGATAGTATCTTTCACTTAGAAACCAAATTGGCTAGCCTGTCTCACCCATGACTTGAGCACATCTTCCTATCTCTATCAACTCCAGCTGTGATGTTGTACGTGCATCAGCTCCACCCTGCTCTTTTCTGGGTGCTGTGGTCTAAGTTTGGGTGCTCATCCTTGATCAGCAGCAGTTTGCCCCTGAGAATTCTCTCATCTACCATTCAAGATCACCTTGGCTTTCATAAGATCGTTACAATATTCCTCCTCTCATTGAAAAAGAAGGCTATTTCTAGAAACTTTACCATTTTCACTTTCACATTTATATTTGCAATAAAGCTCTATGATTTTTTACACATGGAAATTAATTTGTGGTGGTTTTTTTGTTCCAATGGATTATTGTTAGAAATAATTTTTAAAATATTGTTCTGTGTTCACTGTTCAATACTGTCATTTTTACCACATATATAGTCTGTTGCACACAAATACATATACACAGAACTTTGGAACTTCTTTACTATTTCATTGGTAAAAATCTATATTTTATGCATGTCTTTAAGATTACTCTGTTTCAGTGCAATAGTATACAAGTTGTGATCCTGAGGTTGTGGTTTTTCTTCAAGTTTGTCAAGGCTAATTTTAATTGTTACCATTCTCCAAATATTACAGGATAAAATAGTTTTTTCTTCTAAAAATTGTGGTAGAATTTGATAAGATTACTAACAAAATTAATGTCTAAAGTTTCAACATTTTGGTGATATTGAACTTTTCTATCAACAATCATGAAAAAGTACCTTACTATTTAAATATGTTTAAGCAAATTGATGTGTAGAAATTTCAGACACTGCTATGGGCTAAATTTATGTGTGGAAGTTTTGTTACAAGCTCAATTGTATGTCTTTCAAATTGCTACATTAAAATTATAACCTGGATTATGACTTTATTGGAAGGATGGCCTGTTCATAACAATAAAGACCTGATTTGTATAGTGTTTGTTGAACACTCAAAGACTTGGGTTCAGTTGTCAGCACCACATATACTTGCTGGCACAGCAGAAACCTGTATTCTCAGTACTTGGTAAGGTGGAGGCATGAGGTTTAAGGCTATGTTCAGCTTCTTAGAATGTTGTCTCAAGAAGAAAGTAAGACAGAAAGAGAAAGAGAGAGAGAAGGAGAGAGAGTGAGAGAAAGAAAGAGAGAGATTGAGTCTTAATCAAATGGGGCTGCTGAAAAAGAACTCTCTGCCTTTTTTCTCAGTCTTTCAGCTCACAACATTTAAAACTAGAAAGTCACTAGGGAGCAGTTTGTCTAGTGTCTTCATCTTTAGGCTGTTTGTTATACCACTTGGACTATGAAACTATTACATAGTGCCTTGAAATATGAAAACAAATATTTGGTATATTCATTCTTTGTGTTTTTCTATGTTTGCTCCATTTAAAATTGTAATATTACATATATCACTAAATGTTATAAAACATGTAATTTCTATATATTGTGTGCCTAGTACTTGACTAGTACAATAACTAACTTAAAACTTATTTCTCACTTCTTTGGATTTACCACACAAGTAAGATTTTTTTCAAATAATTTCCTGCTAATGATTATTTTGTATTTTCCTCCAATTTTATTATGTCAGCTAGTTCTCAAATTCTGTATGAAATAGGATAATCAATGACTCCTGCAATGTTCCTCGTCCTTAATCATAGATGATTGTTGAGGATTTTCCTAATAAAATACCCATAAGTATTTTTGTGATAGGTATGCTTGCTTTGAATTTCATCACACATTCCAGATTCATTGAGATGATATTATATTCTTTTGTCTGAAATAAGGATGCAATATAATTTCATGGAAATAGATACACATTTGTTTTTTGGTTTTTAATTAATTTATTTTTACAAGTTATATCTCAATTACAGCCCCTCTCTCCTCCCCTCCCAGACCTATCCTCTTCCCCTCTTCCCTATCTCAGTCCTCTCCTTCTCAGCTGAGGGGCTCCCCTCAGTCATGTGGGCTAAGAGCTTCCTCTTGTACTGGGGCCTGATTTAGCAACCTAGTTAGGGTAATGTGTTCCACTAACAGACAACAGGGTCCATGACCTTCTGCTGGGTGAAGTTTTTCATAGATTAGTTATGCTAAGTTCCTCTTTGTGTCTATGAATTGTAGGATGGTTGTCCTGTATTATATGGCTAATATCCACTTATAAGTGAGTACATACCATATGTATCTTTCTGGATCCGTGCGAGGATGTGGAAAAGAGGAACACTCCTCCACTGCTGGTGGGAGTGCAAACTTGTACAATCACTTTGGAAATCAATCTGGCAATACTTCAGAAAATTGAGATTAGTTCTTCCTCAAGACCCAGACATACTGCTCCTGGGAATATATCCAAAAGATTCTCCACGAAACTACAAGGACATTGGCTCAATTACGTTCATAACAACTTTATTTGGAATAGCCAGAAATTAGAAACCACCCAGATGTCCTTCAACCAAAGAATGGATAAAAACCAAAACAAAACAAAATAAAAAACCAACAAAAAAAAAACCTGTGATACATTTACACACAGAATATTGCTCAGCTATCAGATATACATTATTTTTAATGTTTTATATACATGAGGTTGTTCTAGGCAAACATATGAATATTGTATACATGAGGTTGTTCTAGGCAAACATATGAATATTGTATACATATGTATAATATTCATTCATTAATTTTATGTGTAGTTCTCTGATACATAGCAATTATTTTCACTTATCATTTCTAAACTACAGTTATAAAAACGTTTATCTATGGTTTTATTTTGTGTGTGTGTATGTGTAGGGAGTATGGCACACATGAAGAGGTAAGATAAAAACCTGAAAGAAGAATTGATTCCTTCATTATCTGACCTTTTTGTGATCAAATTCAGATAATCAAGTAACTGAATCTTCTGAGATATCTGACGAGCCCCTCTCCCAAAATATAATATTAATTGGAAGAGACTGTTCATTGAGTGGCAATATATCTCAATTGTCAGAGTGTTTGCCACACACTCTATCAAACAAAACAAAACAAAAAATGAACAGACAAAAACCTTACAAATTTGGTACTGGAAGGGAAGCGTTTCAGTTTTTTTCTACTGTCTGAAAGAATGAATATGTTTTCTTTCTTTAATAAAATATTTGAATAATTTGTCCATGAAGTTATGTGAACATGTCATTTTTTTTTATACGTTTAGAATAGTTTAATGACATCTTCAATTATTTTTGGACAATTAGTTTGTATATTTATCTTCATGTGTTCTTTGTTTAATCCACTTTATGCAGAGCTATAACATTATTTATGATAATGTTATTATATAAATGCTATATTTTATATAACCATTAGTTTTAGTTTTATTTTATGCATATGAATATTTTGTCTACATGTGTGTATATACACCACATGCATTACCCGAGGCAGCAAAAGTCAAAACTTGGCATTGAGTGTAACAGAAAATTTTTATTTGAAACACTTATGTTTTTTAGTACTTAACAAATACCTATAAAACACCTATATCGGGGATCGAAGATGGCGGTGGCCTGCGTGGACATATTTGGATCTCGGGGTTAACAGTTACAGGGCGGCGAGTGTGGCAGGATGCTGTACAAATGGCTCGACACCTCTAGATCTCACCCAACTACCCAGGGACCACTGAGGGTCCCTGGGCAGGATGCTCCCTCCCACTCTCGGACACGCAAGGAAGGCTCTGAATCCGGGAATCGGGATCCCTCCACACCAGGAAAGACATGTTGGGTAAGTTCCAATCTAATAACCAGTGGGCAGATTCAGACCCCATGCAGAGATAATCCCCACCCTGCTGGGCTCCCCCAGGTCTCGCACAGAGGATCCAGCTATCTGGCGAAAGGTTGCGACCCTTGGATGTGAGCACAGTTAGGCTGAAAAGTGCCTTCAGACTGCAGATTGCAACCCACTGCGGTGACGTCACTGTCCAGTTTCCAAGCCATGGGAGCAGCAAAGCTATTGGGGGTGAAGGCAGATTTACCCACCAGAGGAGCCAACCCTTGGCAAACTGCGAGGTATTTGAAACTGTTGTATATCAGACATTTTTACTAGTACTGGCCCTTCCGGCAGGGAACCAGAGCTTACGTGTACACAGCTTCACCACCTGGATTAGTTAGGTCTCCACCTAGGAGGCGGAGCTGAATGACTCACCATATAGGGTGGAGTAAGGCAACTTGACTCTTACACCAAAGCACCCCCTTTGGACCCAAGTCCAGAAGACAGCTAAAAAATTCCACATGGCCAGAGGCCTCAGACAAAAAAAACAAAAAACAAAAAACAAAAAACAGAGCGAAATGACTCCAACAAAAGAATGCAACGCTATTCCATCCAGCCCGAACCACCTCACCACAGCTGAAACACATGAAAACGATGACAATTCTACACTATGGTAAGTGATAGAGTCCCTTCAAGAAGAACTTAAATCTATGAAGGAATTCAAAGAAGCCACAATTACACATATGAAAGCGATGGAAAACATCATTAGAGAACTTCAGAACAAGGTGAGTCAACTTGAACAAGAAAAAGAGAGGGCAATGGAAGACTTCCAGGCAAAGACAAGCAAACTGGAGCAGGAAATGTACAAAACAAATAACATCATTCAAGAAATGAAAATGGAAATGAAAACAATAAAGAAAACACCGTCAGAGTTAAAAATGGAAATGGAGAATCAAGGGAAGAGAACAGGAACTATGGATTTGAGTACCAAAAATAGGATTCAAGAGATGGAAGACAGGATCTCAGGCATGGAAGATTCGATGGAAGAAATCAATACAACATCCAAAGAAAATGAGAAAGCTATAAAATCTCTTACCCACAATATCCAAGAAATCAAGGACTCAATGAAAAGATGGAACCTAAGAATTATAGGCATAGAGGAAAGAGAAGACTCCCGACTCCATGGTCCAGGAAATATCTTCAATAAAATCATCAAAGAAAACTTCCCAAACCTAAAGAAAGAGATGCCAGTAAAAAATACAAGAAGCTTACAGAACACCAAACAGATTAGATCAGAAAAGAAACTCCTCTCACCACATAATAATAGAAACTCCAAATGTAGAGAACAAAGAAAGGATATAAAAGCTGTAAAAGAAAAAGGCCAAGTCACATACAATGGCAGACCCATCACAATCACACCCGACCTCTCCTCAGAAACTTTAAAAGCTAGAAGGGCCTGGACAGATGTCCTACATGCCCTGAGAGAACATAGGTGCCCAGCCAGACTACTATACCCACCAAAACTCTCTATCAACATAGATGGAGAAAACAAGATATTCCATGACAAAATCAAATTCAAACAATATCTCCCCACAAATCCAGCCCTACAGAAGATCCTAGAAGGAAAATTCCAACACAGAGAAGATAACTACACCCAAGAAAACAGAGGAAATAGAAACCTCCACAGCAACTAAACAAAAAGAAATACAAGACCAGCTATACCAAAATATGGGAAATAACAACCCCTGGTCACTAATATCCATCAACATCAATGGACTCAACTCGCCAATAAAAAGACACAGATGTACAGACTGGATCCATAAACATGACCCATCTTTTTGCTGTATACAAGAAACACATCTCACTATTGAAGATAAACACTATCACAGAGTAAAGGGCTGGGAAAAGGTTATCCAAGCAAATAGACCCATTAAACAAGCTGGAGTAGCCACCCTAATATCAAACAAAATGGACTTCCAATTGAAGTTAATAGAAAAAGACAGAGAAGGGCATTACATACTCGTTAAAGGAAATATCCACCAAGAGGACATCGCAATATTGAACATCTATGCCCCAAATACAAAGGCACCTACATTTATAAAAGAAATGCTTCTAAAACTTAAATCACACATCGATCCAAACACTTTAATAGTGGGGGACTTCAACACCCCACTCACAACTATGGATAGATCATCAAGACAGAAGCCAAACAGAGAAATAATGAGTCTAACAGAGATCATGAACCAAAAGGACCTAACAGATATCTACAGAATATCTCACACAAACACAAAAGTATACACCTTCTTCTCAGCACCTCATGGAACCTTCTCCAAAATCGACCATATAGTTGGATGTAGGGGTTGATAGGTTAATATAAGTTAGATTTAGTGAATACCTAAGTTTCTGATACAGTCTCTTATTTCGGGGCATGAAGATCAACTGCTGTGAGCAATTAGCTTATCAGCTTATGGATGAAGTCAGGTGAAATGAGGGGAGTCTCTTTGGACTGAAAAACAAGGTTGAAGCCAGGTGAAACAAGGAAAGACTTTATGACCTGGCATTGCTTTCAACTGCTAAGTGGGCAGAGCCCAAATTAAGCTGAAGCAGGTGGAACAAGGAGTGATCCTATTTAAGGACAAGTGGATGACGCCAGAGAGCTGTGTGCTAAGCCCCCCAATACGAGAGAGCTCCGAGAGTCCTGCTGGAGAAAGTTCTGGTAGACCAATGGCCAGATCTCCCTGAGGCAGAAGGAAGCTGGTGAGCAGAGAAAGCCTCGGCAAGACAGCAAAAGGCCAAGGACTAAACCCTGTGGCTCAGCTTTTGCCTAGAGGGGTTTGACCTGTCCGAACAGTGGCCTGAACGGAACTGTGGCCAGCTTTAAAGACTGAGGCAGAACGGCAGAGTTGCTGATACGAAGGAAGTAAGGTGGCCTACAGACGCTGAGGTCTCCCAGAGAGAAGAAAGCCTCAAGCCTTATTTAAAGTGAGACTTCGATAGCCAATTTACCCTGACGAACCTGCGTCTGAGAGATCCAGAAAAAGGACTGCTAAGTGTGTTAAAGAGTCTACCCCCGAGACTGGTTTCCTGACGACTGAGGACCTGCCCCAGAGACTGTATCATTCTAAAAGGGTATGAAAGTAGTTGTTATGATTATCAATAGGTTTAGTGGATAGGTTAAAGGGGTTGTAGGAATTTATAGGATTAATAGTTAAGAAATTGTTGGTGTTTGTTATAAGTGAATTTAGTAATAAATAAGTGTTAAATAATAACTTAAAAGTTCGGTTACAGTTGGACACAAAGATAGCCTCAACAGATACAAGAAAATTGAAATAACCCCTTGTATCTTATCAGACCACCATGGAATAATGCTGGACTTCAATAGTAAAAGAATCAACAGAAAGCCTACACACACATGGAAATTGAACAACTCTTTACTAGAGGACCACTGGGTCAGGGAAGATATAAAGAAGGAAATCAAAGACTTCTTAAAATCCAACGACAATGAAGACACAACATACCCAAACCTATGGGATACAATGAAAGCTGTGCTACGAGGAAAGTTCATAGCACTAAGTGCCTTCAAAAAGACAATTGTGACAGCTCATATTAGCGAATTAACAGCTAAACTGGGTGAATTGGGAAAAAAAAGAAGCAAACACTCCCAAGAGGAGCAGAAGGTAGGAGATCATCAAACTTAGGGCTGAAATCAACAACTTAGAAACAAAAAGGACGATACAAAAAAATCAATGAAACTAAGAGTTGGTTCTTTGAGAAAAACAACAAAATAGACAGACCCTTAGCCAAATTAACTAAAAGACAGAGGGAGAAAACACAAATCAACAAAATCAGAAATGAAAAGGGAGAAATAACAACAGACATTGAGGAAATCCAGAGAATATTTGGATCCTACTTTAAAAATCTATACTCCACCAAATTTGATAACTTAAGTGAAATGGACAATTTTCTTGATAGATTCCACCTACTGAAGCTAAATCAAGATCAGGTAAACAGATTAAACATCCCTATCAGCCTTAATGAAATAGAAACAGTCATTGAAAATCTCCCAACCAAAAGCCCAGGGCCAGATGGCTTTAGCACGGAATTCTACCGGACCTTCAAGGAGGAGCTAACACCAATACTTTTCAAACGCTTTCACAAAATAGAATCTGAAAGAACATAGCCAAACTCATTCTATGAGGCCACAGTCATCCTGATTCCTAAACTACAAAAAGACCCAACAAAGAAAGAGAACTTCAGACCAATTTCCCTCATGAACATAGATGCAAAAATAGTTAATAAAATACTAGCAAACCGAATTCAAGAACTCATCAAAAGTATCATCCACCATGATCAAGTAGGCTTCATCCCAGGAATGCAGGGATTGTTCAAAATATGAAAGTCTATCAAAGTCATTCTCCATATAAATAAGATGAAAGAAACAAAAACACATGATAATCTCACTAGATGCAGAAAAAGCATTTGACAAAATCCAACACCACTTCATGCTAAAAGTTCTGGAGGGAACGGACATACAAGGACCCTACCTACAAATAATAAAGGCAATATAGAGCAGGCCAGTGGCCAACATCAAATTAAATGGAGAGAAACTTGAAGCATTTCCTCTAAACTCAGGGACAAGACAAGGATGTCCACTTTCACCATATCTCTTCAATATAGTACTTGAAGTTCTTGCTACAGCAATAAGACAACTAAAGGAGATCAAGGGGATAAGCATTGGAAATGAAGAAGTCAAATTATCCCTATTTGCAGATGATATGATAGTATACATAAGTGATCCCCAAAATTCCGCCAGAAAACTCTTACAGCTGATAAACACCTTCAGCAAAGTGTCTGGATACAAAACTAATTCAAAGAAATCAGAAGCCCTTCTTTATACAACAAGCAATAGGGCTGAGAAAGAAAAAAGGGAAACAACCCCCTTCAAAATAGCCACAAACAACATAAAATACCTGGGGGTACCTCTAACCAAACAAGTAAAGGACCTGTACAACAAGAACTTCAAGCCCTTGAAGAAAGAAAGGGAAGAGGCCTTTAGAAGATGGAAAGATCTCCCATGCTCTTGGATAGGTAGGATCAACATAATAAAAATGGCCATCCTACCAGAAACAATATATAGATTCAATGCAATTCCTATCAAAATACCAACACAATTTTTTATAGACTTGAAAAGACCTATTCTTGATTTCATATGTAACAACAAAAAGTCCAGGATAGCTAAATCAATCCTGTACAATAAAACAACATCTGGAGGTATCACCATCTCAGATTTCAAGGTGTACTACAGAGCAATAGTTGTAAAAACAGCATAGTATTGGTATAGAAACAGACCAATAGATCAATGGAATTGAATTAAAGATACAGAAATAGACCCACACACTTATGGCCACCTAATTTTTGACAAAGAAGCTAAAATGGCACAATGGAAGAAGGACAGCATCTTCAACAAATGGTGCTGGTCCAACTGGATGTCCATTTGTAAAAGAATGAAATTAGACCCATACTTATCACCTTGTATAAAACTTAAGTCCAAGTCGATCAAAAACCTTAACATAAGGCCGGTCACCCTAAATCTACTAGAAGACAAAGTGGGAATAACCCTCGAACGCATTGGCACAGGTGACAACTTCCTGAACAGAACACCAACAGCTCAGGACCTGAGACCAACAATCAATAAATGGGACCTTATGAAACTGAAAAGCTTCTGTTACGCAAAAGACACTGTCATTCAAACAAAACGGCAGCCTACAAACTGGGAGAAAATCTTCACCAACCCAACATCTGACAGAGGGCTAATATCCAATATCTACAAAGAACTCAAGAAATTAAATGCCAAGAAACCAAATAATCCAATCAAAAAATGGGGGACAGAGCTAAATAGAGAATTCACAAAGGAGGAATCCCTAATGGCTGAGAGACACTTGAAGAAATGCTCAACATCCTTAATCATTAGAGAAATGCAACTCAAGACGACTCTGAGATTCCATCTCACACATGTCAGAATGGCTAAGATCAAAAGCTCAAATGACAGCACATTCTGGCAATGTTGTGGAGAAAGGGGTACCCTACTCCATTGCTGGTGGGAGTGCAGGTTTGTGCAACCACTATGGAGGTCAGTCTGGCGATATCTTAGAAAATTTGGAATAGCTTTGCCTCAGGACCCAGCCATACCACTTCTGGGTATAAACCCAATTGCCTCTTCACAGAATCATAAGGTAGTTTCCTCATCTATGTTTATAGCAGCCTTATTTGTAATAGCTAGAAACTGGAAACAATCCAGATGTCCCTCAACGGAAGAATGGGTTTAAAAAACTGTGGTACATCTACACAATGGAATAATATTCAGCTATCAGGAACAATGAAATTATGCAATTTGCAGCCAAATGGATGGAACTAGAAAAGCTCATCCTGAGTGAGCTAACCCAGACTCAGATGGATGCATATGGCATCTATTCACTTATAGTAGGATTTTAGCTATTTAGTAGAAGGTATTGATACTACAACTAACACACCAAAGGGAACTTGGATATAGACTTTTTATTTTTTATTTTATTTTTATTTTTTATATTTTTTAATATTTTTTTCTATTTTTTAGTCTTTTTTATCTGTTTGTCTGCTTATTTGTTTGTTTGTTTTTTAGTTCTCTCTCCCGGGCAATGAGACACTTTTCACTGGTGGTACTGCCTTGTAGACCCCCCCCCCAATGAATGAGGAGGCTCTTGGCCCTCATATGACCTTTCAACTGAGATGAGGGACTGTTATATAAGGACACCCCACCCCAGAGAAATGGGATGGAAGGGTTAGGAGGTAAAGGAAAAAATATGAAATGTGATGTTTCGGCCTTTTACTATTATTGTCATAAACTGTTTAGGATAATTAAGAAATGCAAACTAATAGTTATGCAAGCTGGTCATTTTTTAGTACTATGACAGCCCATTATAGTTATTCTCTAAGCTAATCAGAAATAAAGCTGCTAAGAGACAAACAACATCTGCTTATCCTAATATAAGAGATAGATAGGGCCTCTTCAAAAACCTCAAGAGATCTGCAGAATATAGCATTCAAAGATGTTTTCATAACTTTAGATTTTTTCATATCGAGACATATCAACTCCTGACAGCACCCCCTATTCTACCCCAAGTAGAAGATGAGCATCGAGGAATCTCCAGTGGGAGATGATTGAAGTAGTCGCAAGCCTATCTCTTGGTAGGAAAAGCCCCCTGCTCCAACTGTAGACAGAATGCTGTCCAAAAAGGACAAAACCTGGAAGCAGGTAAGTCGACAGCGTAACTCTGCCAAGATAGGGTAGGCAAGTCCTTCATAACCCCTGCTCTACAATCAATGTCTATCAGAGAAATGGGGCCAAACGACTGAAGATCGATGCTGTAATGTATGGAGAGAAAATGGGAACTGTCTAGGCAGCCACTGGTATGTCATTTCTTAGTTTTGGAAGCTGCAGACCCTGTACTTCCTATAAAATCAGATATATTTATCCATCTCAGGTCTCTGAGGTGGTTGAAGAATAGATAGCTAGAGTCTCATAATTAAATTTTGAGTTGTTTAGGAGTCAAGAGAGTGTTATAGATCTAGGAAAATGCTTTTAAAATTCTGTTGCAAGTTATTATGAATGTTGAGTTAGATATAGAACTTTAAACTCATGGAGATGGTTAGATAGTAGAATGTTAAAGTCAGGTGCCAAATACATATGGACTGGACATTGGGAATGTACGCTAAGCCATATAACCCTCATAACTGTGGCCTAATTACCTCTGTTGTTTTGTTTTGTATTTATTATTTTAAGAGAAAGAGCTATTTGTTGGACTGAAAGGGGAAACTGTAGGGGGAAATAAGATATACCTTAAACTTAAAAAAAAGGGGAAGAGGATGGGGGGTTGAGGGTGGGAGGGTGGGACTGGAGGGGGGAATAGGGAGGGGACTGCGATTGAGATGTAACTTGAAGAAATAAAAAATAAAGAAAAAATAAAACACCTATATCCTGTAAACTTATACCTAAAACTTAATACCTAAGAACATCCTAGTACCTAACTAATATTATTTTAACTTTCTTAAAAGGATATTAATATTCTTAGTGTAGGTCTAGGCAGGGTAACTTAGTTTTGTAAATTTGGATCATGCAGTCCCAGCAGGCATTCTCTTTCAAAGCTTAGCTTCTGTTGGGCCTAACTTTGCCAGTTTGCATGGCCTGTTTGTTAAATTGTATCCAGTTTATGAGACCAGTCTATTTTAACCACTAAACTTGAATTTGGGTTCTTCCATCCCTGAGACTCATTTCTATAGTCTACTTGGCCAGTGTAGGCTTCATGGCCTAATGCTCTGAGTGACTAACGAACTCTGCCCTCCTTTGCTGCCAGACTTAATAGACTGAATTAAGGCAAAGGGTCTTTCTTGGGCTAACTTGTGTTGAAGTCTTTCTCTTTTGGGCTCTGCCTCTCAGTTTATGACCATTGCAGCCTCATGGCTTGAGTATGCCATACCTTGCTGTGCAGTTCTCCAGTGTGTGAGGGCAAGAGGAAGAGGGCGCCTCATGGAGTTCTCTGGGTTATATATTGCATCATCTCATGATCCTTGGCAGTCTCAAAGACCTACAAGATTTCTCTAGATATCCAGAGTCTCATGGCTTCTCAGGGCAACTGAAGTCATCTGCATAGCTTGTGCGGTTTCTTGGCCACACCCCTTCACAGGGAATTTTGTGTTTCTCAAGTTTAATGAACGCTCACCTCCTTACTTGGTGCCAGATGCTAAACTGAACTGTATACTAATTTCACTAAAGAGGCCTGTCTTTTATCACAATTGGGTCCTCTGGAACTGGAGTTACAGCACTTGTGAACTGCCTTGTGGCTGGCTGCAGGGAATCAAACCCAAGTCCTTTAGAAGAGCAGCCTGTGTTCTATACTCATGAGAATCTCTTCAGCATCAATGATTATGGAATTTTACATTAGATACTTATTTTTAATGAGTCTCTTTTTATTTGACTTCTTTGGTCAAAAAGAAAGAGTTTTAAAATATTGCTATCAGTCTTACTGAAGAGTTTGGAACTGACTCATGAGGTACATGTTGTTTCTTTTTTATTGGCTCAAATCATTCTGTATAAATTATACCTTTAGTGCTTTGTTGGCAGCAATGATGAAACAAATTTGAATATAATTGTGAGGGCAAATCTTGCAAATGATAAAACGAATCTGAAACAGAATTTAGAAGCCAGTGTAAAGCAATGTTTCAGCTTGACAGGGTATCTCCCTCAGTGCACTGTTCAAGGAAAGAAGATTTAACTGTTCCATAAACTTTTTCAAATGATTATAACATACAAGGAAAACAAAATAAAAATAATGAACAGAAAGTGTAAACAATATAAAAGATAAATTTCAGAATCATTTGACTGCCCTGTAACTCTAAACATTGAACCCAATATCTTTTCCTATTGGGACCAACAGGTAAACTAACAAAAATTGAAATTCAAATTTCAAGAGAAGTTGGAAAAAAAGAATCTGTGAAAAAAAACTATAAAATATAATAAGAAAATAGCTACCTGAGTTTAGAATTTCATATAGAAACAAAGAATAGTGTTTTCCAGGTCATATAAACATGTTATATTAAAATTGTAAACTTTATTGATAATTATATTAACAGGCACTGCTATGATATAGATTATGCAAATTTGGTTTTTGCTCTGTTCAATATGTCTATTAATATTGTATCAATGTATAGTATAGCTGTGTATAATAATTAATGACATAAAATGTCCCAGGAAGTAGGAAATTCATGTCTAGAAGGAGTAACAATGATTGAGGAGAATTGAAGCACAAATACTTTACACTGTAAAAATATCTCCAAAGCTAAAGTTAGTTTTCTAGTCATGTAGTTATTTGCATTAGCAAAAATTAAATCTTATTAAGATATATTTCTTTAACTATTGAAATGAAACTAGAAATAAAGAAAAAAGTATAGAAGAAAGACTTTGTGAAGAAAAGTAGAAACAATTTTCTAATTTGAGAAAGTTACTGACTATTACAAATTTGATGTTCTCTTCCCTCTTACATTTTTGAGACATTCTTATAGATAATAGCATCAATCATCAACACTAACAGATTTGAAAACTACCTTGAAAAGATCAAGCTGACCTAAAAGATGCTTAACTTTCTTGTAATGAAAACTAAAATTCTTTAAAGATAAGAAACTAATTTTAAAACTATGAAATTAAAAAAACTCAGATAAATCAATGACACAAACATTCTAATTTTGAAATGCATATTATGAAATAAACCAGCCTTATCCTGGTTCAAGGTTCCTACATTATCTCATCAAGAGCATGTATCTTACATATGATCCTCCCTTCACCAACAATACCTAAGAATAAAAAAATTTTTTGGAATTTTTACCATATGTATCAAATATATTTCTGTTTAGAATCTTTGTCATTTACTATTCTGTTGATAAAATTGTTTCTTCTAAGACTATTTAGTCATTTCTGTATAGAACAGTATCTATATCCTAGTAATGTAGCTAAAGCTGGTAGCAATGGGGATTTAAAATGTGAGGAATCCCACACACTGTTGTTCATATGTAAGACATAAAACAAGTTAAACTGCATATCAGGCTGTGATAAAAATTTTTGGAAAAGAATAGTGTTTATTTATTTACTAGAAGGGAAGTTGCTAATTACAAGTAGAAAGGTCTGGAATGATGATTGCCAAGTAACAAAAAACTGACAGTGGAGTATGCCACACAGCTATCTGAATAATCCTATTTGGAGTGAAAATAGTAATTAATAGAGTTCTCTGGGACAAATATGCACTTGATTTATTCTAAGAACAGAAAACTAAGGAGCCTAGAACATAAAGAGCAGAGAAAAAAATAATAGAATAAAATAATGCTTATCTACCAATATAATTCAAACTGAAAGTACAACATACATACTATATTGTTATATTCTCAATTGTAATCCACAAAATTATTAAGCTGATGTCTTAATTCTATTATAAGAAGGTAAGAGATCTGTGAGAGGTCATTAGTCTTAGGAAAGGTTGATAGAGATTTCCAAGATGAAAATAGCATTGGTGGGGTTAATGGAAAAAGATGAGAAAGCCACTTTTCTTCTGCATTTTTGGGATGGTGGTGGTGCCATACACTCTTTGTTGAACAATACCCTCTGGGTATATTTAAAGAAGTAACAAATAAATAAAAATGCAGCCACGCTGTTCTTTGGCTTTCCAGATCTGTAAAGAATGTCTGTTTCTCATGTCACCTGTCTTATATAGAGTTTTGTTACAGCAGAATAGGAAGACATGTATGGAACTAATATAGTATGACTTTAAGTAAAAAAAAAATCTCTTCTATAAGTTCTCCTAATTATGATTTTTGGTCACAGCAATAGAAAATTAATCAATACAAAAGGTAGTAGCAGACAGTAACCTCTGACTATAAAGAAACTTACCGTGTTGATTCTGGAGGACTGTAAAAGACTATGGAACTTTGATCTAGAAAAGCTGTAAAGTGAGGTAAACAGAACTCATTGTGCAGTATCAGTGGGGCCTTGGATATCTATCTATTAAGTATTTGTCAGGGAGGCTCTGAATGCTCCCCAAGCAACACAGGATATTGCCAGTGATTTTCATTATCCACTGTAAGTAGGTGGTAAGACCCTATTGCTGAAGACAGCATATACTTTGGTTGTGAGACAGAGAAATCACCCTAATACTGACAAGGAAGACTTTTCTTTGCTGGTTGACTTAGATAGTGCCAGAAAGTGTTGCACAAGGAGACAATACATCAATAAAAGTCTTACACAGCTTGAACTCTATATGCTACAATATCAACCTGGAAATACATGGCAAAATGCTCAATGATGTCATGTAAATTATAAACATGGCAAGCAGTTTCTTGTTTGTTTGAGGGTTGTACTAAAGGCAGGTATTCATGTCTGGTACTGTAGACCTGGTCAATAACCCTAAATGGGATTTGAGTGGCCCTCTGGGGTTATTTACTATAGTTCTTTGGCTAAATAATCATGTTGTCAAAATTCTTTTCAAATATTTATCTTTATACCTATAGATATTTACTGCTTTAGTCTGAGAAGTTTATTTTTTGTATTGGACAAATTAAGGTGGTGACTCATAACTCGCCAAAGCACTAAGAATAAGTGACTGCAAGTGCTCATCCCTAAACAGGATGCCTACCTTACCCTCACCCCAGGAGTCATGGAACACTGCAGAAGAGGGGGGCACAAAGAAATAGTATAGGAATCAGAAGACAGCAAAAAGATATAGTGAAATGCTATTGTGGATCACACGGCTGTTGTACTCATGAGTTCTCAGCAGCATTGGTTATCTCCACAAGAGCAAGACAACTAGAATTCCAGCATCATTTGGGGATAGTTTCATGAGGCACCAATCCTAGCTGAGTAGCTACTGGAAGTTGGCTTGTTGGAAACGGTGAGCCATTCTTTGTAAGGATGGCCACAGTTTGTTCAAACTTCAGTTGATGACCACAGATTCCTGTGTATATGAACAACAATAAATCCATACAATGAACATAAAAAGAAGGATGAAGCTTTTAGAGGGATGTGTTGGGATTCTTGGTGGTATACATAGAAGAGAGTGGGAAGTAGACATGATCAAACTACACTGTATACATTTACAAAACTGTAAAAGAATAAGAAATATTATTTCAAAAAAGTACAAAGAAGGGCATCGAGTAGAGAATGAACTGTATACATTTGTAACTTATTCTCAGACTGAAGCTTTCAGATAAAAAGAAAGAACATCATGAAGAGAAAATTGATGACACAATAAAGCCAAAATATACTTTTAGAGCTTAAAAGCAGTACCAAAGCTTAAACAAATGAGCAAATTCTAATATTCTAAATAGACCTAAATAAAACAAAGGTTTCTCTTTTTTTCTGAATAAAAAGAAGTTACAATAGAAACAAGATGACCTGACTTTTAATGGAAAATAGAAAATAAAAGCTACTGGAGGAAAAAAATCAACATTGCTTCAATGTACTATAGACAGATGCAGCACTCTAACATGTGCTTAATTGGACTCTCAGGAATTAACACAAACCCATCAGGGGAAAATCTGTACCAAATTTTGGGAGAGTGCCTAACAGTTTGCATCATAAAAATCAAGAACACATTATCAAGAACAGGTAAGTAAAAGCAAATAAAAACATAGGCAGGCCATAAACAAACTACTCAGTCTAATAAAGAGAAACAAATCTTAAGATTGGCCAGTTAAGGGGGAAAATCACACATTAAAAACCTGTAATTAGACAATCTTTAAGAGAGTCTTCCAGGTGGATTCCTGAAAAACCATGGCGCCAAGTGGGGAGTTTTCTCCCAGAAAGAACTGGGAGAAATTCTATTTCCCTCTCTCTCTCAAGAGGAGCAGTGGAAATACTTTTGTTTTCTTGCTGTGTTCTCTTTACTAAACAGAGACCACTGATTGGATGATGCCTCGCCTGTTCTCTCAGCCATTGCAGAGTAATTTACTATCTAGAGACTTTGGAGTACGTTTCTTCAAAATCTATTATTGTGTATAACCTGGCCATAGTACCACTGGCCAGAGTGTGAAAGTTGGGCAATGAAATGTCTGAGGTTTCCTGCGTCCAAGTCATTACCTCACTCAACTTCTTCTCAACTTTTCAGCTTTTCCTTCAACACAGAAGTCCTCGCACCTGTATCCTAGGTCTCATTTTCCTCTAAATTACCCTATTTATGTTCTTTCTCCCTCCCTCATCAACCAATTATGTATTCTTTCTCAAAACCTGTTACGAAAAACTCAGAAAAAACTTCTTTCCTCTGGCTATCTGGGTAATAACCACTTCTCTTCCTCGCAAAACTCTGCTTCCAAAGCAAACTCATTGTTCTAATGATAAGTGACTCAGATTCTTTCTTGGTAGTTCAACAGTTTTTTATCCTAATACATGTGGTGATTCATGATCCCTCCTCTTTGAGCTTTTTCTGTCACTTGTTCCCTCCCCTTGTATTTTCATTCCTCCCTGTCAACTCTCACTCCTGCTGGTCACATGAACCCATCCTATCTTTAGGGATCTCCCAAAGTAAAACACACCATGCCTCCAGTTTCAGGTTCTCCTAGTTAGACTTGTAGATCCAGGTAAGTACTAAATCCTCACCCTTCTATAATGTAAGCCTATCTTTACCCATCCCAGAAGTATGGTGAATACATTGCAGACTTCCCTGACTGCTGTCCCTCTGAGTTACATTTTTTCTTCAGAAATAATATTTATTTTGAAGTATGGCTGAACACACATAAAATTTTGCCAGAGTTAGGGATTGTTCTTGTAGAAGATCTAAGTTGAATTTCTACCACTCACATTGGATGGCACACAACCACCTGTAGCACAACTCCAGGAAATTTGATAATCTCTTCTTGGCTCCATATGCACACACACATAAGCCCACATACACACATACAAATAATGAAATAAATATTTATAAAGGGCCAGTGAAAACTGCAATTTAATTCATTAATGTAGTTATTAGTAAGTATAAACTGTAATATTAGGCCAGCGGTGTAGCCAGCAGAGTAGCCAGTGGCTTGGCAGAGGAGCAGGTGGCCTGTCCCAAGTGCCTTAACTGGTTGCCTAACTTATCCTGGAGAAAGAGCCCCGGGACCAAGGGTGGCCTACACCACCTATAACCTAAACTCTGTTAATTAATATAAGTTGTTATATTAGGCCGGTAGAATTACCGGTGGCTTGGCGGGAGATTCACCTGGGCTCAAGGGGAGTCTGGGAATCCAACAGTCCGGGACTGCTTGGACTGAGGGCCTATAAGCCGCCACAGTCTTTTCCCCAATAATTAAACACACCAAGACCTTTTAATTTTTTAATGTTTAGCCCTTAGCTGGGCAGACTCTCAATTGGCTACTCTAAGTTAACCCGGATCAGATCACCTAATTTCAAATCACCATGTGCCTGCAAGTACCTTCCAGCAATTCTCCAGTCATCTGTCTCCTTCTGTGTCTCCCGGCAGAAAGAGAAAGAGTGTCTGTGTGTTCCCAGAGTTCCTGCTCTGATCTCAGGAAGTCCTGCCTTCCTATACTCTTTCTGCCCAGCTAATTGGCCATAAGCGACTTTTATTAACCAATCAAGAGAATGCCTCAGAAGGTGCAGTAACCAGATCTCAGCATTGAATTCAAAGTATCAGAAACAATATTAGACCTTCCCTCAACAGGCCAGTAAATGAATGCTGGCTAAGTTTCCAAAGAGTTTATGTCTTAATTAAATATATATGTATAATATATACATACATATAAATATATTCACACAAATATATAATATATACATTATATATTTTATATATAAATATATACATATATAATTACATATATATGTATGCATGTGTAATATATAATAACAAATATATAATATATTATATATAATAATATATAATACAATATATATTTTATAATATATTATATATTACAATATATATTATTGTATATTGTAATACATAGGTACAATATATATATAATTATATATTACAATCTATATTATATGTTATATTCTTGTTATGCATATTATAACATGGTGAGACCATTTAGTGTTGCTCTCTGTGTTTAGGGCTGATGCCTTGCTATTAGATAACCTATCAGAAAGCTCATCCATGGGGATTATAATCCCAATATGACTATATAAGAACAATTAAAAGAACTGATAATATTATAAAAACCAAACAATGGCCAGTGTTTAGAGATCTCTGTATGGCCTACTGACATATATGCTGGGGTAGTCATAACCACCAACAGTAATGAAATTAAAGGATCCTCATTCCTTTCCTTAACATAAGCATGCTGTTTGTATATTTTTAATAATTCTGCTTGTTTTTCCTTTTGTTTTACAAAGTGTACAAAATCAGACTAAAAACAAACCAAAGAGTATCACCTCATTACTTGACAACTTGAAACTCAATCTCTGATCTTCATAATAAAATAGAATTAGTCAAGTACAATCTTAATAGTGATGCTGATAATCTCTGAGCCCAATATAATCACTCATTGTCTTAATTTTATCTACTCTCTACTCATATTTACATTTAGTCCACACTCAGATGACCCTGTTACAATCTAATTCCATCTGTCTGAGTCTCATATCATCCACCAATGCTTTTAAGACACTAAGAGTAGAGACCTCATGAATCTCTATATACCCAGTGTCAACCTTGACCCCCAGTTCATATCTTATATTATTATAGGGCTTGTCTCTACATTTTATGGGAGACTGTTAGGTATCTACATAAATTTTAACAGTTTTGGAGGCCTTGATAAACAACTCATTTCTCACAGCTTTCTGCTCCTCTATAATTTTGGGTTACCATAGACTATCCCAAGAGCCCATGATGATAATGCTACCATTGTCCTGCATTGTTAAAGAACTGTGAAATCGATAACTAAGCCCTTCTTTCACAAAAGAAAAAATGATAATCAGGAAAGTTAGTCAGGACTATGCCATCTCAGTTTAATAGTGACATTTTTCAGAAACAAGTATTAACTGGTATACCTAATTAGTGTTCCAGAACAAAGTTCGATGCTTTCTAAGTTTCTGCCTTAGTCCCCTGCAGACCACTCACAGTGCTTATCCCTTATAAATATTTGTCAACACTTGACATTCTGTGTAGTCATGGATAACTGTGGTCTACATAATGGAAGCTTTGTAGCATTTTTTCTTATCTCCCCTTCTCACTCAATTACAGAGACTGCCTCTGCATGTTTTTTCCCCATATAAAGGCCTGCACTCCCTTTTTAAAAAATAAATCTTTTATTATAAACTCATGAAAATATAAATATGTTTACATGTGTGTGTGGCACATGGTATTAAAAACAGTATAACTTAAAAATAAATCAAAATATTCTCTTTCATAAATAGAGGTTTTTAGTTTTAGTTTTAGTTCACTATTCTAGAGGACCCATGTTCTATTTTCAGTACTCACATGACATCTTACAGCCCTTTGTCACTCCATTCCAGGGAATCCAATATCTTCTTTTGGCTTCTCTAAATAATGCCCACGCTTGGTGCATATACATGTACTTGGGGGTGTCTGGAAACAAGATGGCCTGAAGAAGAATAATCTGTGCAAGGCAAGGAGGAAGCAAGGTTCAAACAACATAGTAGCTGGTATTGGTTGAAACCTGGAGAGTCTGACTGAATGGTTTATTTTGGGCATATTTAGGCACAGCACAATTTTGGGGAAAAAATGTCTCTGAGTGATAGTTGACTCACCCAACTGTTCAACAAAGCCTAAGACATGTTTACATTGAAACTCTTTAAAGTATATGTGACCTCTTCCATAAAAATGGGTTCTATTAACTGAAAAGCAATGCTTAAAATAAGGGTTACGGAAGATGACTAATATAATCACAAGCATCTAGGGGATCTAGATATGACCTGGCCATACAGATAGCATGGAAATCAATAGGCTATTAACATACCCATTCTCACAGCCTTTTGTGTGGAAAACAAGTCATACATTTCTTCCATTAAAGAGACAGCCCTACTTGTTGACATTCCTGGTTCACTAGTGAGCACAAGAACTTATGCTCTGTTCATATACATGCAAACAAAACACTCAAACACATAAAAGTTTTTTAAATGAGATATGGTTTGATATTTTATCCTAAATGAAAAAGTAAATTCTTACATATGTATACGTATATGGTTTTCCTATGATGAAATAAAAAAAAAACATTTTCACACAGAAATTTAAATAGGTTCCTAAATGAAAAAAGAAGGATTGAATGTCAGTGCCAATGAAAAAAGAAGGATCGAAAGTCAGTACCATGGGTTTCAACCTCAAAACCCATCAAAACAAGAATCTTAAAATACAAATTAAAAAAAAAAACAGAACCAGAAATCCATAAATAATTTGCCAAAACATACTTATGTTAAAGACAAATTTTATCCACATAGCCAATTAAGTCCGACACAGTGGGACTCATAGAGACTGAACGACCAACCAAAGAACATACATGGGCTGGTCCTAGGCCCACTACACCCATGAAGCTGATGAGCTGCTTGGTCCTCAAGTGGATCCCCTAACAACTGGAGCAGGGTATATTTTTGACTTGGATGCTGTTGCCTTGGTTTGGATAACATTTTATTAGCAGAGATGGCTTCTTTAACCTCAGTGGAAGAGGAGGCACTTAGTCCATATGTGTTTTGATATGAAAGAGAGGGTGATATCAGGTAGGGGGATATGAGGGGAGTGGGTGAGAGAGTGGCACTGGGAGGAGAGGAAGGAGGGGGTGGGTGATTGGGATGTAAAATAAACAAATAAACAAACCAATTAAGAAAGAATAATGCTTATAAAATAAGGAATAAGGGTATGCATGATACTAGATTATAATGAAATTTCAAACACAAATAATCAAGGGAATATTATAGCTAAATACATAAAAATAAGAACCGATTGCTCCTCCTAATTAAAATAATCATTATGAACATGGATGAAAATTTTCCTCAAACTTTTACACTACTCATAATCTTGATGTATTGAAAGACTAATGCATTATGATTGCCTGAGATTTGTTTTACAACTGGAAATCTTATTTAATGCTTAAAAGTCAGTAATATTTCTGTTATTAAATAAATACTTTTCCATTGAGAAATCACTCACACACTTAGATATTAATAAAGGCAAAATACTAGCATGATAGAATATTACTGGGGCCAATTAATAAACCAAAGGAAACAACCCTCAAATAGAATATTTGAGGAGTTTATACTATTCTCAAGATTATGCATTCTACATATGCAGCCATCCTTATATTTTTTCTCAACTCCCGGCTGCAGGTTACATTTTGAACACTTTAAACAGAGATGGGAGAATGAAAAGTCTGGCCACTTAGTCAGATGGGAGGTTTACACAGCAATGATATTGTCAGAATTTTTAAGTATGTCAATGCTGTTAATAGATTTTACCCAGGTTCATCTTGAAAAAAAATATGTTTTTCTTGATAAATGAACTGGGAACTTAAAGGCAGACAAGGACTTAATGGAGGTTTTGACCCTGCTCTGTCCCTGTGAGCTACCTTAGAGGCATGTTATTTGATATGGGGATAAGCCTAATGGGTGGTTGTAAGTCAGGATTGTGTTCTTATGAAATTAGTGGCTAATTGGAGGTCAATCTTGGTGAACAATCTTGCTGAAGAAATATTAGCAAAACTTTCTCAGCAATCCTAAAACTCAATTATGGCATACAATTGCCTCTCCTACTTTTTCTAAGAAGACTTGTTAATACATTATTTATCTGCCAGTCAAATTGCAGGCAGTACTCCTTTAGCTAAATTCCATTTCATGTAACTTAATATTTTCTAAGCAGTTTACCAGTGAATCCTTTAGAGCACGGGTTCTCAATCTGTGAGTGATGACCCTTTTGACAAATGTCTATCGTGAAAAAATATTTACATTACAATTTATAACAGTAGCAAAATTATAGTTATGAAGTGTTAGTATAACTTTATATGATTGTATTAGTTTCACAGTTTACCCCTTAACCTGGCCATCATCCAAACAATTGAGACTCTATTATATTATTTGTTAAACAGGCTTCATAACACATAACTGAGCAGTTATTACTCTATTCTTAACACACTAAGCTAATCTGCCTTTCCCTCCACATAAATCTTAGAGAAACTTGCCCTTTGTGGCTTTCCTGCTTCAGCTGAATCTCTCCTGGTCTATCCTGACTTGCTGAATCCCCCTCCTTACTCTCCTTAACTCATCCTACTCTGGAGGCCCAAGGACAGATACTTCCTGAAGTGCTTGAAGCTGTTGTTTATGTGAAATAATAAGCCACATGTTTTCACTCCCCTAAAGAATTTGTTTGACCCAACTGCACATGATATGCTTGATCACATTTAGATGAGGAGGTATATGGGCAGGAAATATGTCAGAATGTGTTTCCCTCTGATTGAATCTGAAGGGAAATACAGTAGCCCTCTGGTTTTCCCTTTTTAACCTCCAGTAAAATGTGACTCATCACCATTTTGCTGGGAACCCTGGAGTGGACCTGGCCAACTCATTAACCTGGCAAATATTTAACTAAAGCTTGCTTCAAATTTGGCTTAAAATTGTGATATTTGTCTTATCTGGGAGACAACTATTTTCCCTTTTAACCTCCAGCAAAATGTGACTCATCGCCATTTTGCTGGGAACCCTGGAGTGTACCTGGCCAGCTCATTAACCTGACAAATATTTACCTAAAACTTGCTTCAAATTTGGCTTAAAATTCTGATAGTTGTCTCATCTTGTAGGATGAACATATTTATTTTTAAATTACAAATAATATCATTATATTATATATTGCAGAGATAATTTTGTATCATGCTTAGGTGGTGTGCTTAGTTACTCCTCTGTTGCTGTGATAAAACATGGTAACCAAAACAGCTTATAGAAGGAAGGGATTATTTGGACTTATATATTCAGAGGAACAGGAGTCCATTACTGCCATGGTAGGAAGCATGACAACAGGTAGGCAAGCATGGTTCTTTAGCATCATCTACAGATGGTGTCCTTGCCCTTAAACAGGAGGCAGAGGAAGTGTACTGGACATGGTGGAAGGCTTGTGAAGCCTCAAATTCAAACTCCACAACATACCTCCTCTAAGAAGATCACACTTCCTAATTCTTCCCAAATACTACCAACTAGGGACCCAGTATTCACACATATGAGCCTATGAGGATCTGAGGGCCATTCTCATTCAAATCACCATAGATATACATGCACATATGTAAGTAGTATCTCTCTACTAGCCATGGTACATTAATTTGATATTTTCAGATATTTCTCTGTAGAACTGAGCATATACATAAATGGATATACAGTATAAAGTCACTTAAAATGGAACAATGGATTTGACTAAGCTCCACCTTAAAATTAACAAAATATTTTTTTAATAAAAATTCTCAGCATTCAGACATCCCTATTAAACTATTGTGAATGTTAGCCTGAGAACCACGTTCACTAACCTGAGGCTTATTTTCAGCTATAACTCAGTCATTGAGTGCACACAGTGTTCTGCAGAGGCCCTGAGTTGGTTCCTCAGCACTCACATAAGGAAGCCCACAGCCTCCCATAATTCTAGCTCTAGGTTAACCTAATGCCTCAATGTTTTATGCAAAATCTGAAGAGTAATTAAAGAAAATTTAAATTCCATGAATCAGTTGTTAACTGCGGCTATCACAGCATGTCTTTGTTGGAGATGAAGATGGAATTAGAGGTCATACTCTCACTCTGTGAAGCTACCATGGCTGCTCCTTTCTTAGCCACTCAGCCTCTGGAAACTTCTCCTGTTGCCAAGCTTTTCAAAAATAGACTTTTGGAGCTTGTTTCAAAATTATTCTTGTTCCCTTTTCTTTGCAGAATTGAGAAGGAATTTTCTTCAAATCATCTCTATGGAAATAGAAGGTACTTCTTAGATAAGCATGCCCCAAGGCTGACCTTCCTCAGGCCTAGAGGTCTGGAGTTCTTGCTCTTTCTTAACTGTATATCATGTGAGCTTCCATGCCTCCAAATTTAAACTCAGTCTTTCCTGTTCCACTCTTTATTCTTTATGGGTTTCTCCTCAGGTTGGTTGGGTTTTCCATTCCTACCTGCTTGCGATGCCCAGTTCATGGGTCAATAGTATCTTTGGTGACATAAGTTCCCTTGCACCTCTGAAATGATTGGTTGACTTTGTTAGGATGGCTGTTTCCTTGTGTTAGACATAACTTAAGTAGAAAACCAGATGCATCCACCTCCTATTTCATTGTTTCCCCTCATTTCGTTAAATAAATTTCTTTGATTCGGTCTTCTTATTTGGGCCAGAAGACTGCTTATGGATCAGGAGGACACAAATTCATGTAACCACATCCTACCAGAGGTGCTTAGGAAAACATTTTCCTAAGCCTTTTCTTTTTAATAATTGCAATCTAAATGTCTTTTTGATAATGTTTTCCACATAGTTCAACATATGAAATTTCCCTTGCTTTTGGATATTTCATATTTAAGTGTTAACTTGATGTATATATTAATCTGTAACACACACACAAATTAATGATTTTTTATACAATTGTCTTATGGAATTTTAAATATTTAAAATATTAAGATCTAAAGACACTGATTACATTTTTCCTGTTTTGTACTCAAATTGCTTTGTTTTCTCTTAGATCTGTTTTCTCAGATTACTGCATTCTCAAGCTCCTGGTGAACATTGTTCCCATTCATACAGAATAGCACATGATAGAAAAGAAGTATTCTCAGAACTGCTCAAATGAGGCACCGATACATAGGCAACATGCACCTGCATTGGACAGAAGGCTGTATTACTGTCCTTATTTCTACCCTTGGACGACTCTCCAAGCATAAATGTCAAGACTGGTTGTATTCCTTGTCAGTCATGAATTTAAGAATCCTATCACAGATTTCCATTTTGCTTCATTTTGAGAACTGAATGGTGAAATTCCATTTAAATAAAGAAAAATAAAAAGCAAGATTTGCCAAATAACCGTGATGTATTTGCCCAGTAGTGAAAGCAGCTTATACTGTTAGACACGGTTGCCAGCTAAATGGTGCTCTATCTAATCACTTCTATTCATAAATTCAGTATGCCTAATATGTGCTTAAATTTATTATGTAAAAAATTATTATTGGTCTGAATGTTGCACTAGGCCAGAGGGATTTATATGGTCATAGTTATAGTACAAATGTAGATAAATGAAACATCAGCCTAAGACCACATAGGTAGTATGTGCAGACATGGAATTCATACTACAGTCCATTGTAATCAAGTATCTGAGTTTTAAATCATCACTAAGCATTTACATGTTAAGGCATAAATCATATCAGATGGACTAAAGTCTTGTGAAATTCATTTTATTTCATAATAAATGAGACATGAAAAAATACAATGACTTGTATGAGTTAAAACTATGTAGGTGTACTAAATAGAGCAAACAAACAAATGAAGAAGGGACAGATTAATGAAGATGAGATAGAAAACCACAATTCTCATATTTTCACATCCTCTGATGCCCTCAGGACCCTTTCCAAGTAGCACAGTTAGTACTTTTTCTCAAGAGAAATTTGCTTTTGGTAGGAAAGAACTCAAGAAATTAAATGCCAAGAAACCAAATAATCCAATCAAAAAATGGGGAACAGTGCTAAACATAGAATTCACAAAGGAGGAATCCCTAATGGCTGAGAGACACTTGAAGAAATGCTCAATATCCTTAATCATCAGAGAAATGCAACTCAAGACAACTCTAAGATTCCATCTCACACCTGTCAGAATGGCTAAGATCAAAAGCTCAAATGACAGCACATGCTGGTGAGGGTGTGGAGAAAGGGGAACCCTCCTCCATTGCTGGTGGGAGTGCAGGCTTGTGCAACCACTATGGAGGTCAGTCTGAGATATCTTAGAAAACTTGGACTAGCTCTGCCTTGGGACCTAGCCAACCACTTCTGGGTATACATCCAAATGATGCCTCACCGAATCACAAGGAAGTTTCCTCATCTATGTTCATAGCAGCCTTATTTGTAATAGCTAGAAATTGGAAACAGCCCAGATATCCCTCAACCGAAGAATGGGTTAAAAAACTGTGGTACATCTACACAATGGAATATTACGGAGCTATCAGAAACAATGAAATTATGCAATTTGCAGCCAAATGGATGGAACTAGAGAAACTCATCCTGAGTGAGCTAACCCAGAGTCAGAAGAATGCACATGGCCTCTATTCACTTATAGTCAGATTTTAGCTATATAGTACAGGATATCTATACTACAACCAATGTACCAAAGGGAACATGGACATAGACTTTTTTTGTTGTTGTTGTTTTCTTTCCCTGGCAATGAGATATTTTTCCCTGGTGGTGCTGCCTTGTAGGCCCCCAGTGTATGAGGAGGCTCTTGGCCCTCATATGACTTCTGAACATTGGGTGAGGGACTGTTATGTAGGGACACTCCACTCCAGAGGGGTGGGATGGAAGGGTTAGGGGTTAGAGGGTGGGAGGGCAGGACTGGGAAGGGTGAAAAGAGGACACTATGATGGAGATGTAACCTGAAGCAATAAATAAATAAATTTAAAAGAAAAACAGTGCAAAAAAAAAAGAGAGGTATTTGCTGAGGTGAGTTGAATAGGTTTTGCTGTGATAGGTAGCCCTCTCCATGCTTTTGTTTGGAGGAATGTGGATTTTAGGACATTGTGTTAGGAGAACAGTGGAAAGCTTTAAGTCCTACTTAATGGGCCATTCTAGTAGGAGCATGGAAGACAGTGGTGCTGAGGGTGAGTTGAAAGGTAACGGTCTGGGTCAAGAGGTTTCAGAAGACAAGAATGTTAATGTGTGGCCCAGAGACTGTTCTTGTGATATTTTGGTGGAGGAGCTGCCTGCTTTTAGCCATTGTCTGAAAAATTTTGCCTGAAGGTAAAGTGAAGAGTTTTGGATTAATTGCATTGGCAAAGTACATTTCAAAATGGCTTAGTATAGACTCTGTCATGTAGTAACTAATGTTAACTCTTATGAAGAACATTTTGATAAAAAGAACTGAGCTGAGCAAGGAAAAATACGAAATATATGGTTCAAGGATTAAAGGGGTACCAGGAAGTGGAATGAAGCTAAATCAGGAGAAAAACACACATGTAACAACCATTATAGGAATAATTTTAATTTTTCTTGTCTTCAATTGAAAATTTGCAAATTCTCTATATTTAAAACCATTACTACCAAAAAATAAAAAATAAACCATGACTTCTAACAAAATCCCTTTCCATGCATAGTATTCACTGATTCAAAAGACAATTACAAGAAAGCTTCTAATTATATTTAGCATACTCATCTAAAAATAGCATATTCCATAGATATTGATGCATGAATGGCAATGCACACCTCATATCAGGTCTCTGGATATTTCAGCTAAAGAAGATATGGCTGTCATTTTATCAGAATCTCTCAGAGCATGGTGCTACAATGTGCAACTTTAGTGTATTGACACAATTATATTCATTAGATACCTGTCATATTCATATTACTATCTCTGATATTATCATCTAGTAGATACATGTCATGTTATTGTTGCATCCTTATTAATTTATTTTTGATTCCTTTGTAACAAGTCACATTTAACTTTAGTAATCCTTGCTTTACATTTTATTTTATTGTTTATTGTTTCTAACATCCATGTTGCTATATAACCTGAGATCATTTGGTTGCTTTCTATATGCTTGATTTTTTTGTATCCTATATATGTAGTCTTTTTTTATTCTTGTGATTAATAAGCGTTCTGGGCCAAATTTTAAAAATACCTATTTGGCATTCTATATAATTCATTGAACGTGTAGCTCCAACCTTTCTTTCTTTATTTATTATTTATTTATTAGTTCAAGTTACATCTCAATCAAAGCCTTCTCCCTCTACTCCTCCTAGTCCCATCCTCCCACACTATATACCCCTTCTCCCATGTATCTTTCCCTTCCAGTGGGAGGGTCTCACATATCAGACCCCCTCAGTTTAATAGTCACAAGGGGGCTAAGAGCTTCCTCTTGCTCTGGGGCCCAACATGGCAGCAAAGCTAAGGTAAAATGTCCCGCTAACAGGTAACAAAGTCCATCAATGAGACTGTCGCTCTGCTAGCTACTTGCCAAGGGATATGTATGACTGCTAAGTTGCCTACCCTCTATATTAGTATAGGGAGGTCTAGGTCTAGTTTAAGTTTTTTTCTTCTCTATGGGTTAGCGTTTCAGTCTCTGTAAGCCTCTAGGAGCTTATATTGGTTGGTTCTGTTGATCTTCATATGTTGATCCTGACCCCTCTGGGTCTCTCTATTTTTCTTATTTCTCTTAGATTGGGCTCCACCTAATGTTTGACTGTGTGTCTCAGCATCTGCTTTGTTCTGTTGCTGGGTGGGATTTCTCATAGGATAGTTATGCTAGGTTCCTGTCTGTTTAGGTCTCTGGGTTGTAAGATCGTTATCCTGTACTATATGTCTATAACCCAGTTATAAGTGAATGCATGCCACGTGTATCTTTCTGGGTCCGGGTTAGCTCACTCAGGATAAGCTTTTCTAATTCCATCCATTTAGATGCAAATTGCATGATTTTCTTGTTTCTGATAGATGAGTAGTATTCCATTGTGTAAATGTACCACATGTTTTTTTTTTTAAATCCATAATTCAATTTTATATTGAGTGGGAATATGTTTGAACTCAATTTTCCTTCTGTTGTTAGGAAAATTTTGTATGGTTTTCAAACATTGTCTTTGTATCTCATCCTCTTTTGATTTTATCTTTAGGTATGTTTCAGTATGGAATTCCTGTTATTCAAAGGATCTACAACTGTAAATCTAATGTCAATTGTTTCTCCGGGATTTTCTATTCTGTTTTTACATACTCCCTCCCCCAGCACTGTCCATATGTATAATATTATATTATTTATTTTACTTATTTTAAAGTTTTACCCTTGGATGATGCTGTGCTTTGAAGAAAATCAGTACTAGTTTCTGCCAGGTACCCAGTGTCATTCCAGAGCTATGTCTGATTTAATGTGAACCATATTGAGATTGATACAAATACAGATAACTGAATTTTGTGCTTCAGCTTTCCATGAAGTCTACATTCATAGTGGGGACGTTTTTCTGTCTTGTCTACCAGGAACAAATGACCAGAAATGCTCCCTGATATCTGGATTTTTCTATATTTCTTTACTTATCAAACACTTATTTATTGAATATTGCTTCTTATTATCTTAGAATCTATCAAATATTCTTGTAAGATTTGGGGACATCTATACTGAAAACAACAACTCAGTATCTGTAGAAGCTTTCATTTATTACAACTTAATGAGAGACTTAAAATGAAGTATTAGGTGACAAGTACATAATTAACTTATATAGTAATCTGGAAGGTTGTTAGGAGCTGTTGGAGTATTAAAACATATGAAAACTAAAAGGTAGAAACAAATAGAAGCAAGGTTGATTTTGTCTTCATAGTGTCATGTTTTTCTCATGCAGTGTTAGCACTTCTACTTTTTAAAATGACACCACACTCCTTTATTATTATACGTGATGAATGCCAAGTACTTTTAATATGCATACATTATCCTGACTGTTCTTTACACATAATGAATACTATTGATGTCAAAGAAATAATTTTATGATTCCAGAAGTTGGTAAGTTGTGTTGCCTCTGATACACCACTCCATATCTATAATTCCCACCTCCTATTCTAGGGATAGCCTGGTGAGTATCCCCTACTTCCTACTGCTTATAATTGTTTTTCCTCAGCACCATATTTAGCCTGGATCCCACAGCCAGTACCTGCCCTACCATCATTCACCCACAGGACCCTTTACTCATATTCCATGTTCTCACTATTTATTCAGACTTTCCACTTCCTCCTCCAGGGTCTAGCCTCATGTGTATTCCTGAGTTCCTTATCCATGCCTTTTTTTTTTTTTTTTACAATTTACCAGACAGTCTGGGTCTCATAACCAATGCACTAGCCTAGTCCTGCCTTCACTAGAAAGATCTAGTCTTTTACCACTATTCTCTCCAAATAACCATGAAACCCAGAACTTCCTGTGTCATATCCAACATTTACACTCAGACCTATTTGTCCCCATAGTCTTGACTTTGAATAGGAAGAACATTATATATGCAATCCCAGTCTCTTCTGCCCAGCTGAGTTCATTCTACTCAAGTCATTTTCTTTTTTAAATGTTTATTTATTACTTCAGGTTACATCTCCATCACATCCTACCCCTCCTAGTCCCATCCTCCTACCCTTTCTTCCCCTCTCCCTCTTATCCTACTCCTGCAGACTGGGGCGTCTCTACATATCAGTCTCCCTCTCAGTTCAGCAGTCATATGAGGGCTAAGAGCTTCCTCAGGTACTGAGGGCCTACATGGCAGCTCCACTAGGGCAAAACATCCCACTAACAGGTAACAAAGTCTATGTTCATATTTGTTTTGGTGTGTTGGTTGTCGGATAGTTATTCTATACTATATGGCTACAAACTCTAGACCTATCTGTTTCCTACATCTCCTTTTCTTCCCCACAAGATCCACAACAAACTCAAAACTAAAAAATGAAGTCCACATGCCCAGATGCCATTTCAGGAATAACAGCAATATGAAAGACCAAGGCAGTATCCTCTCTCCAAAACATACCAGACCTATAGAAAAGCTTGTCAATGAGTACTAACTATCTAAATGAAGTCTGGGACACAGAACTTAAAAAACAATCATAAGTTTCATCCAAGAATTTAAAGGAGTTTAAATAAGAAGCACACACACACACACACACACACACACACACACACACACACACA